>OX596381.1:136968242-137560742 GCA_951394425.1 Tipula unca
GTATTTACAAATCAAACGTTGGACATGCGCACACAAATTATTCGATAGTTGTCAAAAATTATCATAGTAATAGACCCGAATAATTTGGGTGTGTTCGGTATTTACAAGTAAATGTCAAAAATTTAATTCACGATTTTTTATCACAGGTTTCGGACACAGTCTAAGGGAAAATTTCCGAATGGGTATACGACTATGTATGTGGAAAAAAATTCCCCACAGGGAATTTTGACGGCTAGCTGTATTTATTTTAAACAACAAAGCGTTAGAAGTTAGAAGTAAGAATTAGTTTAGAATTGTCAGTTTGATAATTATAACATTGAAATTTCAGTACAATAAATCAACGATATTATGAAGTTAGTTACAATTTAAAAGTGGTGAATTTAATATTTAAACGTAGAGAGTTACAAATTGCGAATGTAGATTACGGCTTTTGGTGGCATGTGGAATGTGCATAGGGAAATACTACTGGAATTGAATGGGGAATTTTGACAGATGTTCACACGAGAAAATTGATGTGGAATTCAAGAATACGGGCCCTGTACATAAAAGATGTTAAATCGAAGCACCCGGGAAATAAAAAAACAGTATCAGGATGGAAAAATGAATAAGAAAATAAGAATATTAGCATGAGTTCCCAAACCGTTGTGAAGTTAGCCCGAAAAACCATCCCGATAAAAACCTTTTAAAGAAATGGTGTATTTCTCTACCATGTACTCATAAATTGATTATTTATTATTAAAACAGTTTTATAGGCAATTACTGGCCCCTTACTGAGTCAACAATTTAGCTCCAGCGGTTTCGATCCCGAGCATGGTCTTCATACTGTCTAAGACAATCTGAAGAGGCCAAGTCGTTCTCTACACCGTGGAGCCATCGTCGCCTGCAACGACCTCTGAGCCTACCATATGGTGGCTCTACTTTCAGAGATCGCTGCACAATTCGTGCCGGATCAGCACGCAGAACGTGCCCGAGCCAGCGTACTCGCTGAGATCTTACTTCATTTACAAAATCGGGGATCTTCATCAGATCTCTGATCTCGATTTTGTACAGAGCTCGGTAAGTACCATCTATTTCGTGTTTTGGGCCGTAAATCACATGCATGACTCTTCTCTCAAATGTAAGGAGCCATCTCTCGTACTCATCCGTCAGCGCCCAACTTTCACATCCAAACATAACAACGGACCTGATCAACGCTTTGTAAAGCTTCAGCCTCACGGCACTTGATAAGTGTTTAGATTTTAGCAGTGGCCTTAGAGGATACAAAGAACGACTGCCAGCTGCCAGCCGCACTTTAATATCCTCACCCACACTCTTATCGTGAGTGATAGGAGAACCCAAATATTCGGACCTCCTCACTCCCTCAAACGTGTGGTGGCCACTACTAAAATCTGGTGTGCCATTGTCCCTAAAATCAGAGATCAGGTATTTCGTTTTGGACTCATTGATCTGAAGTTCAACTGAAGCTGAAAATTCTACAAGCGGATCAAGTATTTCTTTCACTCCGTTGCTATTCAGTCCAATCACGCATATGTCATCTGCATATGCAAGCACCTGATTGGACTGGCGATATAAGATGTTACGCCGCGGTGTTTCAGTCTTACGAAAAATGTGCTCCAACATGAGATTAAAGAGTATCGGGCGGGGACAGAGCATCTTCCTGACGAACACCCGAGTTAACTACAAAAATTGTCGATAGCCTGTTCTCAACACAGCATTGAGACTGCGTCACTGTCATCCTACATAGTCGTACCAGTTTTGTTGGCATTCCTAGGTATTCAAGGGCAGACCACAAACTCTCTCGATTGATCGAGTCATAGTCCTGCCGGAAATCTAGGAACACCTGATGTACGGGGATGGATGTACATCATAAGAAGTAAAAAAGTACACGAAAACAAACGTTTCATTTGTGAAATTTTCGTTCTACCAAAATTAGATAAACTGTAAATTAGCAGTTTTGGAAACCAGGATACCTTTGGAAAAATCTTCTGTGAAATAACCTCTAATTGCAGAAATACTATATATTGGAACTAATTTGATGGAGTATTAAAGCTAATCCTTCAGTGCTAATCAATTGCAGAGTGTGTTTTCCATAGGTAAGTTTGATGTCAGTCTCCAACCTAAGAGGCAATATCTGTGATAGGCATTATAACCGGGGAAAGATTACCGAATTTCAATAAAAATTAGCAATAGTTGCCAATCAAAAATTCATAAACCTTTACTATAACCTGATATGAGGTGAATTAAATTAGATTTCAAAATAGGTTCAGCAATCACATGTTAGTCGCCAACCTTGGAAGTAATCTCCGAATTTTTTATTTAATAATAATTTAAGTATTTAGGTTTGTTAACTCTTGAGTTTTTCAGAATTTGTAATTTAGAAATTCCACACTAGTGGATTTTAACATTTTTAACCATTTTTGTAATTTGAAAAAAGTTCAGTTTTTAATTTTAATTTTGGAATTCAATGTTAAATTTTGGAAGTTAGAATTTTGAAAAAAAAACATTGTAAATTTTAGAAATATTAAACTAAATTTTATTAAATTTATTATCATATATATTAAAATTGGGTGGGGGTGGGAAAGGGGGCTTAAGTTAAATGGTTTTTTAACATCTTAAATGTCTTTCTCACCTGCACACGGTGCACCCTGCTAGGTAACGAAGCTCTGGCGATCAAGACACGGCGCTATAACCGACTATCGAGAATTTCGTAACATCATTTACTCAAACCAGACCAGCTACCAACCCGTACTGGTCAGAGTGGTAGATACCCCATGACCAGTAAAGCAAACAATGAGTACAACAAATGTAGGTAATTGTACGTCAGGTGGTACTCCAGCTAAGCAGCTGACAAATCAACCATCTAACGAGGCTGACTGAACGGATTCCGAGGTGAGCCAGCATTGTTTAAAATCTCTTTTGGGCAACCCAACCCATTTGGACAAAAACCCAGGGTGGCAAGATCACCACTACTATTAGCGAACATCTTGGAAAGGGATAACGCAGAACTGCGCAATAAGATTTACGAAATAGAAAAGTTAATGTTAAATCTAAACAAAGATATCAGAAACTTACAGCGAGAAAACAAGGAGTTAAAAGATGTTCTAAATAAAGTAATATCTGAGAGAGAAGTCACAAAGGTACAGCAAGAAACCGTTACAAATGATCATTTAGAGGTTATGTATGAAACTACTACTACTAGTCTATGGACACACGCAAAACTTTTGTAGATGCGTGAAATGGGTAGGAAAACACCGTACGGCTGAATGTACGAAACAAAAAGACACACCACCAAAATGTGTCAACTGTAGAGAGGTACATCCAGCCAACTACAGAGGTTGAATTGTTATAAAAGAGCTGCGAAAAATTCGCAACAAAACAAGGGAAACTTCAATAAGTATCAGGCCAGAAATCAACTCAGCCTCAACAAGAATATCCACAAAGTTAAGACCACACCAAACATTAATCAAGCTTTCAAGAACTAATCCAAATGTAGCATATGCTGATGCACTCACTATTGGAAGTTCGAGAAGCAAACATAGTTCTGTTTCAGTTCGGATTCAAGATATTCTTAATAGTCTATTCGAATAATAGACTATTAAGAATATTAATAGTTCACAAGAAGAAAAGCAAGAAAGAGCACTCATATCAATCTTGCAAAGGCTCACCCTACTCGAAGAAAGTCGAACAATATCAAGGTTAGACTCTCTTTGCTAGTTAAATATAGCACATAATCCGCAGTTCTTGTATGGAACTGCAATGGTATTTTGCAACGACAACATGAAATACAACTATTTCTTGATTTAGAAAAAATGAATATATACTTATTATCTGAAACACACCTTACTACTCTAAGTCATATAAAAATCCGTAGCTATAAATTTCACTCAGCAGTACATCCTAATAATAATGCACGAAGCGGCAGTGCCGTGATCATAAAAAATTATATTAAATACGATCTCCAACAAAAACTTAAAAGTGATGAAATACAAGCAATTAGCGTTAGCAGTAATACCCGCAGCCAATAAGTAGCCGCAAGAAATTGCCCACTTATATATAATATCAAAGAGAATGCTTATACTCACTTCTTCAAGCAGCTAGGTGAAAAATGTATAATCGGGGGTAACTTCAACGTTAAACATACAGACTGGGGATGGAGACTAACAACAACTAAAGGGAAATAGCTCGATCAAACAATAAATAAATACAACTGCAACTGGCATTCTACTGGAAAACCAACTTATTGGCCCAGACCTAATTGACTTCTTTATAACAAGAAAAATCCCGGTTGATTATAGACAAGTGCAGGAATGATTTTACTTCACATCTGACCACTCCTCTATTTTAATAATAATAAATGATGCGATAATTACAAATGATAAACAGCTGACGTTAACAAATAAATATACTAATCGGCAAAATTTTAGGAATGAACTAAACAATATCATCATTTTAAACACACCACTTTCATCAGAAGAAACATTAGAACAGCAGGTGGAAAAGCTCGTTAAAGATATACAGCAAGCAGCGTGGAAAAGTACTAACACAACAAACAAACAAATAGTTGGCAAATGCTACCCAATGAAAATTAAATCACTAGTTATAAAAAAGAGACGTACCCGAAGGAAATGGCAACGTACACGAGACCCAGCCGTCAAAAATAGATTAAATAATTTAACACAAAGAATACGCAGAGAAATACGGGAAAATAAATCATTAAATTCATACCTACGATCTCTCACCTTACGATAAAGATAGCGATTATTCATTGTGGAAAGCAACCAAATATTTGAAAAAGCCAGTTATGCACATACCACCAATAAGAACAAATAATGGTTGCCTAGCTAAAACCAAAGAACAAAAAGCAGAAAATTTCGCGCATCATCTCGAGCGTACCTTTCAGCCCAATTTAACAACACTTAGTCAATGGGATATACTGATTGAAAATCATACAACTATCTTGAGACAAGAAATCCCGTTAACTAATGCTAAAGAAGTGAAACCAGAAATAAAGAACCATTTAGTACTTGAAAAATCACCAGGATATGAAACAAACACTCCACAGAATCAAGTCCACAGAATAACAGATTTAATAGAAAAATCCTTAGAGGAAAAAAAGACTTGTTCAGTCATATTTCTGGACATAGCACAGGCATTTGACAAAGTCTGAATAGATGGTTTAATATTTAAATTGAAAGAAGCTCTGCCAATTGAGTGTTGCGAACTGCTAAAGTCATATCGGAAGAGAAGGTTCTTTAGAGTTAACAGAAAGGAGTTTACTCCAGCATAAAAGAAGCTAAAGCAGGTGTCCCTCAGAGAGGGTCTTAGGGCCATTCCTTTTCGTAATGTTTACAAGCGATTTGCCGCAGACGAACAATACAACTACCGCCACGTTTGCAAATGACACTGTAATTCTAGCTGTTGGTGACACAATCGGTGAAGTCACATTTAAAGTACTAGTTTAGTTAAGTGGAGAATTAAAGTGAATGAATCGAAGTCTACTCACATTATCTTCACTAATAGATCAATAGAATCACTACCTGTGACTCTCAATAATATTTCTGTACCACATATTCCTGTAAAACATAGAAAAATGTAATGGTTAATTGGTAGAAACTCTCAGTTATCCATTCATAATAAACTTATGCTTTATAAACAAGTGTCAAGTCGGCCTGGACACATGGTATTCATCTATGGGGATGCACCAAAACCAGCAATCAACAAATAGTTCAACGATTTCAAAATAAAGTTCTCAGAGCGATTGTAAACGGCTCTTGGTACACTCGTAATAGTGACCTTCATAGAGATCTCGAAATAGACACAGTCGTAAGTGAAATAAGGAAGTGTGCTCAAAAACAACAGGAGAGCCCTAACATCGAAGCTGTAAGACTACTTCATCAAGTGGGTATCATAAGAAGACTCAAAAGACTAAAACCTTTTGAGTTACATGAATAGTCCGCATAATGCAAAATCAATCAAAACAACACTTTATGGAAAGAATACATAGGAGTGCTTTATTATTATATTGTCAAACGCTGTTAGTCAAAAATGACTAGTTACTCTGTAAAAAAAATTTATTGTTATCATAAATAAAATATTTAATTCCATTTTATAAAAATTTTAAATTTTAATTTTTAAATAGGAATTATTAGAATTACAACTGAACTGAAATTGAGAAATCTAAAACAACTGAATCTTTAGAATTTTTGAAATATGAAATTTTGAATATACAAAATTTAGAAATAAGTTAATTAGATTCCCTGATTTTGAAATCTAAAGTCTTTGTATTGAAATTTTTAAAATCACACCCTCAAAATTTTTTATTTACAAATTTTTACATCTCGAATTTTTTGAATGGATTTTTAAAAAAAAAATTAACTAAAAAAATGTAATAATATCATTAAATTAAAAAAATTGGATGTTGATTCAGTTCTCTGAATCTGGTATACCACTAAATTTCAATTAGTTGAAATAAATCTCTAACGTTTAAGATTAAGATGCCATCTCTGAACACGATACACATTATTCATAATACTAAATTATAATCATAATCAAAAAATTAAATTAAGGTTAATTAATTAACGAAATATTTTAAACGTTAAATTAAATTTTGTTAATTTGGGTAATAATAACTGGAATTGACGGCCTATTTGAAGAAAGATCCATTGAGTCATGCTTTTCAACATTCAACAAATGGAAAAATCCTATTGGAAATTTACGAAACGTTTGTAAACTTTAGTTCTGACTTAAAAGTGATTGAGATTTTTTTGAATAGATATTTTTTTAAATGGAAGCAACATTTATTTATTTATCGATGCAATAAAATTACCGCCACGCCATAAAACTCACACAAATCTGTTCGATTGACATTATTTTATATAGTTACACATATATAAACTAAAACAATAATATTGTGACCAAAAAATTTACCACCCGTAAACATAAACTGCTATAAAAAACTGTAATAAAAAAAATTTAATTTATATTTAATTAAAACTTAAAATCATTCAGCAACAGTTTTATGATCGCTCTAAATAATTTCGGTTTAAAAATAGAATTTATCATCTTCGTCTGTCTGTTCATTACAGCATTTTAAAACACAACAAAAAAAAAATAATAAAATCAGAACAAGGAAAATTATTTTCTTCTATAAGAAAAAATTTCCCGTCAAACGATCATATTATACAGAATGAATGATCTTCAAAAAATAAAAAATAAAATAAAAAAATTGTTGGAATATAATACATCGTATGACAATCTACTTACAAATATTTATTAATAAATTAAAATTTTGTAACTAAAATTCTCCATAAATCAGTCGGTATGGTTGGTTATGTTGGGATTTATAAATAAAAACGAACCATGACAAAATTTTCCATATTCGTTATAAATAAAAATCACTCCATAAATCACATTAAGATCACCATGAAACATAAAAATACAAGATTATTCATATAATATCGCGAGCGGATAGCTGGGCTCTGAAGACGATGACAGGCGTTACACATATACATGTGAAGAAGCAGGTTCATGGTTATTGCGCGTATTCCATGTCATTTTCACTTTTTTTTTTTTTTAATTTTCTGTTCGTGTTTCATCTTATCGTCTCCACCAAATCTTAAAGTGCGCGATGAGTATAAAATTAGAATAAAACAATGTCAATGTTATATTGCGATAGAAAGTTAAATGTTTTCAAAAAAAAAATTGTCTTTAAATAAAAATATCAAAAATTACGAACATGGAATTCAATATGACATTTTAGTCGTGTGTAGGTTGTTACACTTTCGGATCGATTTTTTTTTATTATTGTGTTTTAGACTAAATATATATTCAATAGATTTTAATCTCATGCACACCAATCCCAAAAATAAATTTTACATTTTTTTTTGTTTAGTTTTAATGTTTGATTGGCATATAATTTGATGAACAACAATAATTGTATTTTGGAAGACAATAAAAAAAAACTATTACTTTCTTTTAACTTTGATCTTTAAGAAATTGAATTTAAAATTATTTTATAGTTTTTATATTTTTTTGTACAAAATGAAGATTATGACTTTCTGTTTCGCTGAGAAATGAAAAAATACATGATAAAATGCAGTTTGATCTTCTTCGTGAATAGAATATGGTTAATACGATTTTTCATTTTTTTTATTTTTGTTTTATGTGAAAATGAAATTTAAATTGAAAATTATGCTATTTCACTAGTTGTGCAATGATAATATAATAGTAGGTATGATAGAGATTATTGCAACAGATCATTGACATTATACGAACTTGTAAGTATTTTCATTGCTTGATCTTTGTGGATCAATTTAAATTCCATGACTTTGTTACCATTATCTCTTTAAAAATACACAAATGCAATTAAAATAAATAAATAAGGTCACCACAAATTCCTATGAATTTACTTTATTGAGTATTTTAAATGATTCTGAGCGCTTCTGAAATAAATTGTAAATTTAAGAAAAATTATAACTGTACTTTTAAGCCTGATGCACGAATGCGGATAAAAATCTTATTTCTTAGGCTTATTTATCATATAAAATTTATAATTTACAGAGTTTCTAGTTTAATTCGTATTTGATTATAACAAAAACTAAACATTATAAATTTTAATCACATAAAAATTAAAAATTGTATAACCAATTTTACTAAAATAAAATTTATAACAATAATTTCAAAATATAATTTCAAAACATACAATTTTATAAAAAAAAATCAAAAATTGTGTTCTATTAACATATAACATATTTTTTATTTAAATGTAAAATTTCAATAAAAAATTAAATATTTGATAGAAGATAAATATTTAAATAAATTTATTTAAAATAATAAAAATTTCGAAAAATCTAACAAAACCACCAATTTTGTAACAAATGATTTTACAAATTATGTAAAACCTATAAAACCTATTTCGCACTCATTACTAAAATCTGTCATTATTAAAATACATGAAAATAACATAAAAAAAATATTGAAAATAATAAAACATTTAAACTGTAAATTTTAATTAAATTAATTAATTACTAACATAAAATAAGAATTTAAAAAAAAAAAAAATTAATTTAAAATTTATTAAAGTCAATAATAAGTTAATATAAAATTATATAATTTATTTATAAACATCTTAAATAATAAAAAACTTATTTAACACTAATAATAATAATATTTAAAAAATGAACTAATTATTAAAAAATATGTAAATTACAAAAATAAAACAAAATATTTAAATAAAAAAAGGTTGAAGAAGTATTAAAATCGAATCAATTAATAAATGTTCTTTTTATATTGAAATATGGATATTAAAATTTGAAACGCCAAGGCAATAAAAATTATTAAAGATCAAACCACGAAATTTATGAAAAACATTAAAAATTAACTTTTAAATATTTCAAAAAAAATTGTAGAAACCATAAAAAATACTTTAAAATATATAAAACGTATTAGAACCCCAAAAAAAAAAAAAAAAAAAATTAGAAAAATAATAAGATCATTATAATTACATAAATGTTTATAATTATTATAATTACATAAAAATTTATATAAAAATTAGAAACAATTTCAACATTATAAAAATCACAGAAATTAATAAATATTGAATTTAAATGAAAAACTAAAAAATAAAACAAAAATATTTCAAATGATTTATTTAAACACAAAATAAAATTCAATATTAAAATTATAATAAATTTGCAAGTATATAAAATTTAAAATATTTAAATAAACACATAAATCATACAAATTACATAAAATCATTAAAAAATTAACAAAAATATAAAATAATAATATTAGAAAAGTTTTAAATACATAGTACAAATATAAATTTCATTAATTATTAACTCTATAATTAAATTTGTGTATTGAAAATTGAAAATGTATATAAAGACAACAAAAATTATAAACATTTTAAAACAAAATACTGAAATTAAACAAAGTACAAAAATTATCATAATGCTATGTACTAAAAAAAATGTATAAAATATTTTATTTTATATATATTAAATATAAAAAATTAAATATCTGAAAGAAATAATTAAATAAATTCTAAAAATTATTAATAAATACATACAAATTATAAAATTTATAAGTAATTTTTAATTTTCAAAATTAGTAAATTCAAATTTGAAATTAATAGAAAATAAGTTAAATTAGCACAATTAAATTTTATTTAAATTATAAAAGCCAATAATTATAAAAAAAAAAAATAAATATTAAAACGAAGAATAAACAATATTTAAATAAATATAAAGGTGGCTTTTTGAAAAGAAAGATAGAAACCATAAAAAATAAAATTTAAATGCACAAATGATAAAATTATGAGGAAATAAAAACGATGAAGTTATAAAAATTATGAAACAATGAAATTTAATTAAAAGATATAAACTTTAAATTTAAATTTTAAAATATTTATAAAAATTAACACAGAATTCAATTTTAAAATTATCAAAATTGTTTAAAATAAACTATAAAAATTTTAAAATTTATTATATTTAAAAATACAAATTAAAATTAAATTCTCCAAATAAACTAAATTAAATTTTTAAATTTCCCACACTAAATTAAAATTTAATTTCCCCTATTTCCCGAAAAAAAATTTAATTTACTACAAATTATAAAATAAAAATTTTAATGTTAAAAGATTTATTTAGGTAAAACAATACAAAATACGATTTTAAAATTACAAAAATAAAATAATATATAAATAAAAACAATCACACAAAATTATAATAAAAGTACCTAACCCATTATTATATCTATAAACAATTATAAAAAAATGGATACCCTTATAAAAAAATATTGTGAGTATTAAAAAATATGTAAATTGCTAAAAGAAACAAAACACACTATTGAAAAAAAATTTTGACGCAGCATTAAAACTTAATTAATTAATTAATATATTTTATAATAAAATATGTATGTGTTTTACCATGCTAAAGAAAACCTTAATTAAATGATATAAACATTTAAAACATTAATATATAAAAATTATAATAACCATTCAAAATATAATAAGTATGAATATTTCCAAAAAACTGTAGAAACCATTTGAAGTTTCAAAGTACAAAAATTATATTTATAAAATTATAAGACGAACTACAAAAAAAATTAAATTAAACAAATAAATAAATGAAATCACTACAAAAATATAATATATAAATCTTAAAATTTAAGACAATATAAAAATTATAAAAAACTGTATAAAATATAATAATATAAACAACAATTATTAAAAATTATGTAAATTATAGAAAAAATAATATTCGAAAAAAATGTCTAAAATAATAATATAATAAAATTAAATTAATCAATCAATATTTTTTATAGTAAATTATGTACAGTAAAAATTAAAAAGCTATGTAGGCAACAAAAAATAATAAAGATATAGCGTTTAAAACAACAATTATGTATAAAAAATGTACAAAACACAAAGATTATGAAAAACATTAAATTTAACCTATAAACATTTCAAAAAAATTGTAGAAACTATAAAAAATTATTGTCAAATTTAAAGACGTACACATAAATTGAAATAAACAATTATAAAATAATAGACATTATAATTATTTAGTTAAATTTAAACTAAAATTTGAAAATTAAAAATTTGTAAAAATCATACGAAATCACAAACGAATAAAATATTGGATTTAAATGAAAAATTATAAAATAAAAATAAAAATTTTAAAAGATTTATTTAAACACAGAATTCAATTATTACTTATTATATCTTGGACAAACAATTAAAACAACATACAATTAAACAAGGCACATAGGTAAATGATAAAGATTTAAAAAAAATTAAAATCATGAACAAAAATCAACAATGTTTTATATTGAGGGTATAACGAAAATTTATAAAATAAAAATCTTATAAAGCTTAAATAATAATACGAAAAATTTAAAATTTAAAAGTATATAAAAAATATAATAATTTTGTGAATTTTAAAAATAAATAAAGTCATATAAAATTTAACAACATTTACATATTATAAAAATCTATAAACATTTATAAATAAAATATGAAATAAAAAATAAAAAATAAGTAAAATGTAAAAAAAGCCACATATCAAAATGAAAAAAAGTTTGAAGCAGCATAAATACTAAATTAATTAATTAATATTTTTTATAATGTATACGTATATTTAAAGGCTAAAGCAACAAAAATAATGAAAAACATTTATCATTAGAGATAAAATAAATATAAACATTTAAAAGAAATTGTAGAACCCATTAAAAATATTTTAAAATATTAAAAGTATAAAGCAAAAGTAAAATTTAAAAAATTATTAAACTTCCAAAAAATTGAATTTAAATGAAAAATTATAAACTAAAATAAAAATTTTAAAAGGTTTATTTAATTAAACACAATGTTGAAACTACTAATAAAAAATTAAAAAATTAAAAAGATTATAAAAATTAATATATATATAAATAAATTTTAAAATAAATAAATTAAAAATAATATAATAATATAAAAATTTACAGAAAAATTTAAAAACATAATTTGAAACTTTTAGAAATAGAAATTAAAAATTAAAACTAAAAATTAATAAAATATATAAAACTGATAATTAAAATTTTAAAAGATTTGTATTAAAATAGAATTTAATGAAAATTATTAAAGGTACAAAACTTATAATAACCATACAATATTATCTATTTGAAATAAAGCATAAATTATGTAATAAACTGCAGAAAAAAAAATTATAAATTAAACAAATTGAATAAAAAATTTGAAAATTAAAATTTGTATTATTTTAATTTATACATATTCTATTTATAGTTTTCTTAGATAATGTTTTTAAGTTTTTAACAAAATATAAATATATATAAATATAAATAAAATATGAAATTTTATTTCACTCTTAGAAATCGGTGCACTTATATTTTCAAAGCTGACAGCGAAGCAATCACCTGCAGTGGATGGAGTCATTTGAACCTAAGCAATACAATAAAAGAAAATGGAAGATTCAAAGATCGGCTACCGATTTAACCTGCCTACACTCCAACCAATTTGGGAAACACCTGTCAAGAAACCATTTCGTATAGAGATTCAAAATTTCTCTTAAAATATAGTGAATTTATGTCTGAATTCATCAAATTGGGTCACATGAGAGCAATGGAAAACAACTGGACAGTGAAAAACAACTTAAAATTCAACAACCGTTCATCACATATACTAGCTGTAGGCTGGTTACGTACATAACAATGTTAGAGACGGAAGAATCCAATATTGTCAAGGTGGCAGAATATATACTGGAAACCGAATAGCTTCAAATTCAAAGAATACTGGATGATCGACCAATAATGACCAAAAGAGAAAATTGTCAGAAGCAAGTCGCTTATTTGATCCGTTAAGGGATTGCTCCATTATAAGTATTAAAATAAAATAAAAATTCAACTTTCGGGATGCATAATCTGGAGTGGGACGAACAACTACAGAGTGTTTGAGTTTTATGGCATTTTCATATTTGACCGAAATGTAGTTCGGCAATTCGCCCAGGAGTTCATCTAGGGAGTGACAGAGTATTAATCTTGATTAAAACGACATCATCTAATTTGAGTTCGGAATGCATAAAAATCCAGTTTATTCGCTGTTGAAGAATTGATCGGTAATTAGTCGCCCATCTTATCCAAAACTGTTTAATCATCTTCTGCACTAGGTTCCGGAGTAGCAAGAAGCTAATCACATTTTAAGAAACTGCTTGGAGTTTGAATTATTTCTGAAGGATCTGACGATATAGAAATAAGTAGTCTAGAACTGAAACAAGCCTCGATTTTGTCATTATTATCGATAATTCTACGTATGTAGAATTTTTTTGTAGCACTTTCCCCTATTATCCGCTTAGGATCACCGAAAGCTATCCAAAGTGGGTGCTGATGATAGTATAAAATGCCATATTGCAACACTAATAACCCAAAATAATTTGCAGTTCTTGGGTAGGTCGCCTTATGCTATCACGCTTTTCCGGACCAAAGTCGTGCAATTGTCAGAATAAATGTATTATCACGTACCTTTAAGCGCAATAAATCTTCTGAAGGCTGGTACAAAGGTTATTGCAGTTAAATCGCTTAAAATTTGCAGATGTACCGCTTTGGTTAGCACACAAAAACTGCAATGTATCCAATTTATTTGTACCTCGAATTTTACTTTTGCCGTTTGTGATCCAGTATTTCCTTCTTTAAAAGGCCAACGTTAACTGAGAGCACCCGTGCAGTGTTTGTTTAAGTGCATCATGATTAGCAGTTAGGTTATGGCGGCAATATTATTGTATGCCTGGTAAACAATTGCATAACTTGTAATTTCTGCTTCATCATTGTGGATCCACCATAAGCTTTCATTCTGCCACTCTGTTGAATTCCTCTAGACCCACAAACAGTGGGATTTTCCTTAGAGCATATATACCGCCACAGTGCTAATTTGATCGATGCTGTAATCCCAGATATCTATTTGCGATGAATATGTTGTATTTGTGTGGACGCCCTAGACATCTGTGCCCTAGACAATTGACATCTGTTTCGTAGGTGTAATGCTTCATTCACTAATCTCTGTATTGATGCTTCTTGCGTAAATGCGTACTAAGCATACGGCTTTTCGAATGCATCTCAAAATTTGTGTAAACTGTGTGATGTTTTAGCATAGAACGAGGGAAACGGGAGGGAAACGTTAAAATCCTGCTATTTTTATTTATTGTTGGAGGTAGTGTTTGATCATTGAGACTATATGCTACCTAAAGGTCTTTCATGATAAGTTTAGCTCCACATTTGAGCAGCAATATAAGCGGTTTCTCTGCTGCTAAATTCCAGATATAAAATGGTTAAGAAATTTCTGCTGCAATTGGTTAATTGCGGGGTTCACCTTTCGCCAATTATGTTGTAATGTCAACACCGCTAAAGTTTTTCGTAAATTTGAATGACACACAACTCATATTGTGATTGAATTTCATTGAATAAATTGTTTTGAAAATATTTATTTTTCAAATTCAACTTCAAATTTTCCTACTTTTCTAGAACAATAGAATAATATAACGAGACTTTCGCACCAACACATGACACATATGCATTGTGATTTGTAGTTTTTGTTTTAGGACATACTTAGGACCAATTTCACGCGAATACCTATATTAATGCTGTGTAACACTGATTTTCTGGACTAAACTTAATTGATGGTTAGTTGATAGCAGCCATTAAATAGGTGGCAACAGTATTAATAAATCAAGTTGTGCTTGACTATTCACTATAAAATGACTTTTCGAACGTCAAATTATCAAAGATAAAAATCCATATCGGTCTGTCAACATATTCCAAATAAATATGTCGTTTATGACAAATATCGCAATGCCAACTCAAAAGCAAGCAGCCGTAAACTTTGAAAATTTTTGACATACAATAAAATGACAACTAAATGAATGGTAACGTCGGTAATTATAAAATTTTTATTGAAAACAATCTGATGTCACCACCAGCCACTACTAATTGGCTCACAATACTTTCATTTTTTTAAAGTTGTTATATAATTTTTATCGTTATCAATGGAAAGACCATGTTTAAAATTTTCTCCAATAGGACACCTTAGGGTATAGTATTGCTTGGTAAAATTCCGAAGGCACAGAAAAAACATCAGCAAGTCTATAACTGATCAATGATTGGTATATTATTATATTTCCATTCGAATTGTTAACCTTGGAGTCAACACGATGATTACTAATCTCAGTCAGACTGTTGTTTATTGTGGGAAGAAACAGAAATTGATTACGTAATCTACTTTGCGATACACTTTATAATTTACTTTACTTCCTACATGTAACCGCGATTATTTTAAACCCTACACTATACCAATTTAAAAATCTAACTATGTACATATATATAGGAGCGCACACATAATTTCTATAAAAGATTTAGTAATTAAATTATAATTAAATTTTTGTCATCGCGGTCAAACAAAAGATACAATAAAATTTCATTTAATCTGTAGACATACACGTACTAACTATATATATGAATAAGAAGAAAGAGAACCTTCTTAAATATTTTCTTTAAAAATAGCCCAGACAATAAAAATAAAAAATAAAAATTAAACATTTGGTTGAACTGTAATTCGATTGAAATAAATTTAATTAAATTTTTTTTTTTTATGTAAATTGAAAAATGTCATAAAAATTATTTGTTATAATTAAATTAACTTTTGTTTAAAAAATTGAAAAAAAATATTTATTTAATGTTTTTTGAGGGTCAATTTAATTTAATTATGGAATTTATATGTGTACATCTGCTTAAAAAATACATTATTGTCTGTATTTATTGCATTGATGCATATTTTCTAAACTTTATATACGTTGCTCATCCACATATGTACAAATGTGTATACTTAGAATGTCAGTGTCATTAGAGGATGATTATATTACCACCTATCAATTATGTATATAGATTCACACACACACACACACACACACAAACATATACAGATATACCATACAAAGTTAATCTCTTCTTAACCACATTCCGCGTACACTAAAAATGTCTTGCAGCAGCATCTTAATTATAACTTTATCAATCGCTCGATGATTGATTTGCATAATCATTTTGGTTTTGTTTTTTTCCCGTATAGAACAAGAAAAACAATTCACAGTTAAATAAAACTAATTATTTTCATTATATAACAACAACCGATAATGATTTATGTATTATTGTAAATTACATAAATTTACATAACATGTAAATTGTAAACAACATATTTTATTTTTCCATGATGTTGATTTGATGGTACCGCTGCTGCTGCTGCAGATGAAGATGATGGTGATTATCGATTAAAATATTTCTATATCTTTATCTATGATGTATGTACCTTTGCTAAGAAGAAGAAAGCATGTACATATATACACAACGCACATATACATACATATATAATGCATGCATGCATCTCCGACGTTGTTGTGTCATTTCCGACAATTTTTTTTCTACAATTTTATTATTACTTTCTGCCTCTTGTGAGATGAATAACACTCAATTATATAATCTCTGTTCTTGTAGAGTTTTGGCACCGCACATTACATTTTGTTTGTAATTAAAATTTTCGTTTTTGTTTTAACTTTTTTTTTTTTTTTGTGAAATGCATATTAACCTAAATATCGCATCGTTGTTCAGAAGAAATATAATTTTTATAAAATGATCTGTTACATGATTTGGTATGTTACTATAATTAATAAGTCTGTATGTAGTGCGCATTCAGTGTATCAGATGATTATTATGCATATCCACACATTCTGAAATCATTTACATAATTTGACTTACTGTTTTCTCATACGACTTTTGGAAACCAATTATAGGATGTACGAGTACATCATATTGTCGGTCTGAATGTACTAACGCAACCCTGCAACTTTCCTGATTCCCAACTAGATCAAAATATGGCTGAAAGTATGTCTTCCAAATCTGAATGATGTGTTTTAGGTTTTAATTTTTTTTAACAACTTTCTTTTTTTAAGAAAATATTTGTTTCGTTTTAAAAATAATTTAAATATAGACCCAAATTTATATCTAAGTCTAAGTTTACAAACTTTCAGAATTTTATGATTTTCTCAATTTATGGAACCAAAATTGATATTATTTTTAAACAAGTGTGTGTGTGTGAGTTGACCAAAAAATGTATAAGAAGAAAAGAAGACTGCGTTAGCTGAGTTGGTAGCACAACGCATAAATATATACAAAAGGTTCAAGGTCGAAATAAAACCTATGTATATCAAAAAATACTTCAACTTGCCTAAAATCGAATTATACTTCAGTATTCAGTAGAGTATATTGAACTTTTATTGATTTTATTTATTTATTTTTATTTTATTATTATTATTACCTACAGAACAAATAGGTACAATCGGCAATAAAAAAAAAAAGAAGAAAAAAACTGACATCTAAAATATAAAAGATAAAATATAAAAATAAAAAATACACAAATATATAAAAGAAATCATGACGCAACTCAAGTAGGTTTAAGAAATTTATCAAACTGGACTCTGAATGAATTCCTAGATATATTAAAATCAAAAAAATTTAAAAGCGCAATTGAAACAACGCGACGTGTTCAAGACAGGTTCCGATTGACTGAGGTTCGTAGATGCACTATCGATGTATTAAAACGTCACGACGACGCAAACGACGCTCGGGAGCTTACAAATTTACACGAGCAAGTAACTCTCGAATCTTCAAGACTTTTCGTATCAACTAGAAGGTTGTACATTTTTTTCGACTTTAGACCTTGTCCAAGCGTTCCATTAAATTCCAATCGAACCAGCAGATATTCCTAAGACAGCGATTTCCACACCATTCGGATTATTTGAATTCACTAAAATGACATTTGGCCTAAGAAATGCAGCACAATCTTTTCAGAGATTAATGCATTCCGTCTTATTTGGCTTACAATTGTGTTTTGTCTACTTAGATGATATTCTAGTTGCATCTAAGACCTTCAAAGAACATCTTGAACATATCAAGGCAGTTTTTCAACAACTTTCTAAACATGGTTTGATTATCAATTCTGACAAGTCTTTCTTCGCATGTCAAGAAATCAACTTCCTAGGTCACACGATAAATGGACAAGGTATTATACCTCTTCAAGACAAAATCAACGTAATCAAACAATTTGAACGACCTGTAACAGTTTGTCAACTCAAACGATTCTTGGGAATGATAAATTTTTACAGACGTTTCATTCCTGGCGCTGCTGAAGATCAAATGCTGCTTAACGACTTCTTGAAGGGCTACAAGAAAAATAGTATGACTCCAGTCGAATGGACTTCATCATCTACGGCCGCCTTCAACAATTGTAAGGAGAAATTATGTTATGCGACACTCCTTGCACACCCATCAGCTGCTGCTCGTTAAGCAATTATGGTAGACGCACCCGATTTCGCAATCGGAGCAGTGGTTCAGCAGTTTGTTTCGGACACTTAGCAATCGCCCAGTTTCTTCTCTGTAAGATAAAGCGAGACACAACAAAAGTACAGTGCTTATGATAGAGCGTTGCTTGCAACTTACTCTAGCATTAAGCATTTCAGGTATCTTCTTGAAGGTCGCGAGTTCACGTTATTCACAGACCACAAACCCCTAATTTACGCTTTTTATCAGAACTTAGATAAAGCATCTCCGCGTCAATTTCCCCATCTAGCTTTCATCGGTCCATTCACAACCGATATCCAACACATCTCAGGCGTTGACAACGTCGTCGCAGATACCCTATCACGTATAGCTCAAATTTCGATTCCAGAAAGCATTGACTATACAGCCATCATTTTGATGCTCAGTGCAATGATGCAGAACTACGAGATATTTTACATGTTGGAAACAAGTTTTTGAATCCTTCCATAACTTATCTCATCCTGGAATCAAAGCAACCACTCGCATTTTAGGTAAAATTGTTATTTGGCCTTCTCTCCGGAAAGATTCAAAGATTTTAGCACAACAATGTATATGTACACTGTCAGAAATCCAAAGTTTCAAGACACACTAAGAGTCCTCTCGCCAATTTCAAATTAAATTCAGACCGTTTTTCAGAAATCAACTAGACATCATTGGTCCATTACCGATTTCTGATAATCAGCGATATTTTGTCACGTTGATTGATCGTTACACGCGTTTGCCATGTATTCAACTTGGATATCTCGTTTTGGTGTTCCTATCTCCATACTCACGGATCAAGGCACTCAATTTGAGTTCGAACTTTTCCAGGAACCCGTACTACGCCATACAACCCGAAATGCAGCGGGATGATTGAAAGGTGGCACAGAACCCTAAAAGCTGCCATCATGTGGAACGAACGTAGCGACTGGACAAACATACTACCCACAATAATGCTCG
This sequence comes from Tipula unca, assembly GCA_951394425.1. Taxonomy (NCBI): domain Eukaryota; kingdom Metazoa; phylum Arthropoda; class Insecta; order Diptera; family Tipulidae; genus Tipula; species Tipula unca. Next base: position 136,988,091 of record OX596381.1, read on the forward strand.
GTTTGAGATCCACTTTCAGCGAAGATTTACAGTCTACGTCAGCTGAGTTAGTTTACGGAACAACTATCAGACTACCTGGACAGTTTTTTGACAAATCAACTTTCATTCCACAAAACGATTTCATCAAATAACTCAAAAATCATTTCACTGACATAAGACCTTTACCAGCATCCAGACACACAAATCATAAGGCATTCATCAGCAAAGATCTAGATACCTGCTCTCATGTTTTTCTACGCACAGAATCACTAAAAAAATCATTACAATCACCATACACAGGACCATTTAAAGTTTTAAATCGGTCAAACAAATTTTTCATAATTGAAAAGGACAATAGAAATATTAATATTTCTATTGATCAACTGAAACCATGTTTTTTCCGCTACAAATGAATCCAATCAAGATTCACAATTGATTACCGCACCATCACCAAACAATCTTAAAAATACAACAACAAAAACTAGAAAAACAGTCACGTTCGACTTACCTAACTTAATCACAAAAAGTGGACGCCAAATTAAGGTCCCTTTACGTCTCCGTGACTAACACCAACATCGTATAATCTGACGATTTTACATGGGGAAGGAGTATTGTGGCGGTTATGTTGCTAGCACACACAACCTGACGAGGTATCAAAAGTTTTGATTTCATATGTAGAACTATGCCATAGAACCGTTAAAACTTGAGAGGTGCTTATTGTTATTTTTTATATCATGTTTTCATTTTTTATTTACGTAGTTCTGTTTGTTATTTTTTGTAAATTATATGTTTTTCTAGCAAATTTTTAAAAGTTATATCGAATTTTCTTTCCGCTAAAATTGGCGATTGGTTCCTATACTGGTCAGTCTCGTGCAAAACACAAAAATTTTAATATTTATTTACACATTTTTTATGTTAAAGAAAAACCACATTTCTACATTTTTCAAAAGTTTAAGAGCGACATTCTGTTGGCAGAATGATTTTGATCAAAGCTATGTTTGTAACTGAATATAATAAAAAACAAAAAGTTTAACATCGATGAATTTAAATTGAGTACCTACTGATGGGAAAATTTGAATTTTGTTGAAAAGTACACCATATCAGGCTGAGATATTTAAATGTGACGTTTTATTGGAAAATTAAAGAGTTTACAGTTTTAGTTTTAAGGAATTACGGTAACAGACGAAATAATCGAAATTGGTTTAGGTTTCTAATGCGGTAAAGATTGTATATAGTCAGTTATACATTAGAAATCCTTATTTCTAGATTGTGTATTTCCCAATGGACACATCATGTCAATTTAATGGAAGGAATAGGAAACATAGTTTTATTTATATTTTTTGTTTTGTAAATATTTATATTACATAAAACATTACATTATTATAAACAAGTACAATGTACATAATATATTCAACTTTTCTATATTGAGACATTGACAGTATCAGGTAATTTGATTACATTTTTTTTCTTCTGTAATTTAAATTAAAATTATAAAATTAACTATAAAATATGATTGTTTATGTTTATTAAGAAACCATAAATAACGTGATAATCGTTGAGATAATTTTTTTTATTTTTTATTTGTAAAAACTTTTAACTGAATTCCATCTACACCTTTAAGCTATATTTACATATTGCATGTAACAAAAAATTTCCTGATTTGCTTACTGCACATAGTATGTATGTACGTATATTGTTACGATCTTTTGTAAGATTTGATCGTGAAAAAGTACTAACTATTTAATGTTTAAAATATATTTAAAAAAAAAAACAAATGATTTAAAATGATTTTTCTTATATACATCAACTGAACTTTATATGTTGTGTGCATTACTGCATTTATGTATATAAAAAAAGGCATGACTCATTGGGAGTTTTGTATATTTAAAATTGAATAAATGCCAAAAAATTATATTTTCATAATATGCACATTTTATATACATATGTATATATATATATATATATATATATATATATATATATATATATATATATATATATATATATATATATATATATATATATATATATATATATATATATATATATATATATATATATATATATATATATATATATATATATGTATATGCACATTCTGACATTATAAAGATGGGAAAATGATGGTATACATATGATTATTTTTAATTGGTTACATATCTCACACACCCGGCATATACAAATAACACATCTTTCGGAGAAAATCAATTAACTCTAATTTGAAACATTTAAATGCGGTGAAATTTATTGCTCAATATTACATGTCTTTCATGCAAATGTAATTTAATCTCATGTTGCGAAAATGACAATCACGCGCCGCTGGACACCATCCAAAACCAGTAACTAAAATATTGATATCAAAACTTTGTTATGGGCCAGGCGACAAAATTATATTTTATGAATATGATATGTATGTTAATGTATCTCTGTGTATACATATACATACATATATGAAACCATATGCTGCTTATAATATCGTAACGCATTAAATCTAAATTGTAAATTATAAATTGTATATTATATAGCCACAGGTGGTCCAAAATAATGATGACCATCATTATTCAATTATTTAATACAAAATATTATTTCATCTAAATTCACACACCTCCAAGTGCGAAGTTTACCGGGTTAATAAACTCATGTGAATATTAATTAAGCCAATTATAAGCCAGTCATTCGATTTAGAGTTCACCAAGCCAAAGTTCATTCAAGTTTAGTAATTATACGCACATCCACTTAATACAAAATCGTGTTAAATTGATTGATTTTGGAATTAATTTGCGCGCACATATTTTATTGATCGGAAAGAAGTTTTTCGTGTTAAATTATACATTTTGCAGGAAATTATACGACAGGTATTTAAATATGTATTTTTTTTATAGGTACATACATAATTGATTTTAATTGTTTTGTTATTTTTATTTTTAATTTAAATTTATTGTTTTTGGTGTACACAGACAGAAGTATAAATCGTTTGATATTTTTTTTTTTTTTTTTTTCAATTTCTGTGATACTGTAAAATTGTATTTAATCAATTATATAATGGAAATAGACAATTATACACTTAAATTGAAATACAATTAAAAATTTATTATGATCAAGTAGTGCAACAACTGTGTGGATTTAGTCCCGGATACACTAGTTATAATTAAATCGAATAAAATAATGCGGGACGGGAGAAGCTCTAATCAGGCAAAATATTCATACAAATTGTATGGGAATTATTCAAAATAAACAAATTAAGAAAAAATAGAATTAACAAAAAAATAATTAGTGTAAGGATATCACCAAGAGAAGACCAATAAAGTGAAATTCTATGATTTTATACTGACTGGCAAAATTTACTAAATCAAGTGGCGCAAAGTCATTTTATACAGTACTTAATAGTTGCTATAGTATCAGTAGTATGGTTTCTTTTGCATAATACTACCATTGAACTACCCATCACAGCATCAATATCTTATGAAGTGCAGAGTGAGATATCCAAATGGCAATTTTGTTCGACTATACATTTCTATATAAATTCCATTTTAGTTAATTTATTTGTCAAACAGGAGTGGTTCTGGGTTATGATTATTGGTGAGGGATTGGATGATAAATAAAGTAATTGGTAAATTTGTAGCTAGTAGACAAATTGCAGACTATTACTTCAAGCAGATATTAGTTGCTAGGCTGTGATCTTTATTATATTTGTACAGCTCATAATGTTCTATTGTTCGTTTCATCAAGACTACAGTGGCGATGATAATGGTTTGTACCACACCTTGGTCTTAAAGACCGTTTGAATCCCATACAACACTATCTTTATAGGAAATTAATTTTTAGCTGTTAACGATAATTTGCATTAGTGTGTTTTTATTTAAATTATCATGCACCTTTGTGTTTCCATTATGTACTTCTTTTTCATTCAAACGAAATTTTGTTGTTGCGGCAGTACCTTTTAGAATACTTGCATAAGAAAATTCTGGTTGCACAAAAAAAATTACAATATTTTCCAGGTCGTGTTGTGTGGTTAAATATGAATTTATTAGTTTCGCACATAGTTATGTGACTGTAATGTGACGTAAAACAATCGAATCAAAATATATTCATGGAAAATCTATGTTTTACACACTATTTCGAATCGTTAATAAGTTCACTACAAATAACACAAACTTTACTCAAAGTGCAGCAAGCTTTTGAATACCCATATCCTTGGCACATGATGCACTTTACTGGGTCAATTATTTTCTTAGGTTATCATCAATAGCCATTTTGCGATATACAGATATTTATTTAATCCTCATCTAGATACGGTTCCTTCCGCAGTGAGAACCTCATCTATATGTCGCATACTCCTAGCCCAGCTCTCTATGACTTTTATAAACATATAGGCAACATTTTTGTATTTTATTTTTCTACTAAACCCATTAACGCATTCCCGATGCACTTGTATTGTTTCAACAATAAAATCAAACATCAAAAACGAACCGTATCTAATGAAGAATTATGTATATACCGCGCTTCATTAATTTAAATTAATATCTGCACAGTTTGAATATTATTCAAATTTGGTTTAAATCGAAAGATTGGCCAGTGAATTCTATTCGTTAAACTGAATAACCAATTGTCAAAGTTGGAATCAATTTTGATTTTTGATGCTTTAATAATATATCAATTTCCAGCATGGAGACAATGTAAAAAAATAATGTCCTAGAGCAAAATTAATTTTCTTACGATATGACATGGAGGGCTAAATTAAGTTGGCTACTTCTTAAACTATAAGCTACTATTTAAGCTACTAGGAAAACTGATAACTCAATTCTTAGTTTATATAATATTACGCGTTGAATGCCTTAAATCTATTGGATCTGACAGGATTTTTCGCAACTTGATAAGAATTATGTTTGTTCATTATAACCAGATCTGTCAAAAGACAATTCGTAGGCCGGATCCAACAGTGTATTTTGTGCGGCTTTTACCAAAATCTAAGACTTAATCGAGTTTTTTGAATTTTGAAGCCTTGTACGCAAATATCGGGTTTTCCATTTGGGACTTGAAAACTTTGCACTTTCACTGTGAACGCACCCTTAAGCAAATAACCATATACTGTCAGTGTCAAAGCATCAATTTCACTTTTTAGTCAAGCGCTTTTTTGGCTAAACGGCTTCGTCAACAAACAGAATATGTGTTATTGGTCATGTGAAACCCCTTATGCGCTTCAAGAAAGACCACTTCGTCCACAAAAAATAACTGTATTTAGTGTGATGTCATTTTATCGTTTTTTTCGTTGATTAAAATGACCGTCACGTTACAGTCAATGGATCGCTACAGAGGCATGTTGCAACGTTATTTCTTTGGTCAATTTCATGAGCTAGTCATTAATGATATGTGGTTTCAACAAGACGACGCGACGTGCCACACGCGGGTCTAACAATCAACTTATTGAACTCTAAAATCGATGAACGTGTTATATCCAGAAATGGTCACCTCTAGACTTTTTTTATGGGACTACGTAATGGCCTATGCCAACAAGCCGGCATCGTTAGGGAAGCTCAGAGCCAATATTGGTCGAGAGATAGCAACTACGATATATGATATATATACATATATATATGTAAGTAATCTATCTACGAGAATGTTATTGTTTTTCGTGAATTGTAATTTTCGGTGAATTGTCGTTTACGATGAATTGCGTTTCGGGCGACTTGAAGTTTTCCATGACCTGGTTTTCGGTAAATTGTTTGTTTTGTGAATTATCGTGGAACTAAGGAGGGTTTACGTGTTCGGAAACAATTAAAACATGCACCGCATCGTACAGGGAGCACAGTCTTTTTGAAAATGTTATAAGTTATAACCAATCCTATTTTAGTACTGATCAGTTTGTTAAAGTATATATTTTAATAAAAAAGTATTTGATTAATTAAAATAATGTTAGATTATGGGTTAATTTCAAAATTCTTACGTGACAACGTCATACAACTCAAACTTTTCATGTTAGGAAAGTGACCGATTCACAATTTTGAATTTCTTAAAAAAAATTATAATTCCATTTCACAAGAACATTGTATATTAAACTATTATTAAAATAATAAACTGTTCTATTCTAAATCACCTGAGTATGATGACAATTGTCGTCTTGCAGTCGAAAAACACAGTTACTCTTGCTAGAAGAGCAGCTAAGCGGATTTGTAGAAGGAAGAGGCGAGAATGAAGGAAGACTGAGGTTCTGAAAGTACAACAAATTAGCAATGAGCGCATTTCGCATAATTTCTTGAAGGGAATTACTGGATTGCACCATACTTTGCCTGCGTCAGCCGCAATTCGGCACCTGAATGGGAAACTCTGTGTTATCATCGACGCATTACTCGACGCATGGAGTCGACACTTTACTGACGTGCTTGGTGTTCATCATGCATCACAGACTGTAGATGAGTATCCTCAAATACAATCTTCATTTGCATTGAGGATCCCACCCATGAGGAATTCACTGGGGCCACGCAGAGATTAAAACGAAACCGTTCACATGGGGGGACTGCAATAATTCGGAGCTGTGTGCTGATACGGAACGAGTTTGGCAGCAACCTTTGAAAGGAAAGCCACCATATGGTTGGCGCACATGTCGATACAGGCGACGGTGTAGAGAATGACCTGGCTTCTACAGGTTGTCTAGGACAGTATGAAGACAAAGCTCAGGATTTAAACTGCTCGAGCCACATTGCTGATTCAGCAAGGGGCCAGTAATGGCCATTAACAACCGTTTATTATTATTATTTTATCGCCTGAGTAGAATAATACAATAGGCAAAACAATATAAATACAAAAGTATCAAAGTTTTTCGATACCACATTTTAGCCTATACGTTTCTACGCACTCACATAGTAAACCACACGAAAAATTGCCTTATATCAATGCTAAACCATTCCTGGTGTGTTTTACTATATGTAAATGCTTGGCACGGCCGACAAATGTTCGAAATTTTATTTTTTTTTTAAATTTCATTTAATTCAAATCCGATGATCATTGCCAAGGAGCAGACCGAAATCCGACCGAAGTGAGATGAACTGTGTTTACGAGATTTAAAAATTCGCTACATTCTATTATATTTTGTGCGATTTCATATTCGTATCAAAGCGAAATTGTAACTGTTTTCTATCACTCTAAAAAAAATGGGAAAGGATAATCGTCAATTGTGATAATCATGATAATTATTGTACTTTCACGATAATTTTGATCTAAATTTACGACAACGTGCTTACCATAAATATAGAAAGTGAAACATAACCTCTAAAGGGCGTGTTGGTGTTGTCCTCAGCGTCCCGCTTATAATCATACAGACCGGTCTTTGCACCTTCTCGATCTTCCTGTATGTTACTTTTTCAAGAGCTGGCCACCACACGCTCACCCCATACATAAGTATAGGTCTTACTACCGAGCAAATAGCGCAGTGGTTAAAGCTGCGACGTTTGGATTGGGAGGTACCGGGTTCGAATCCCAACAGAGGCGGGATGCAAAAGGTATTTTTCATCTCCCGATTACGATCGGTGATTAAATTGAAAACATCTATGACCTTCTGTTGGAATGTAGAACTCATGGGCTAACCCATCTTCCATGTCACTGTACAGGGTGACATAGAGCTATGCAATGCGCAGGTATGTGTATGAATGGGTTGAATGAATGTTAGTGTGAATGTGTGGGTATTGCACCGTGGGCTCATTAGTGGCATTGAGTGCTGTAGTAAAATCCGCCCAATTTTAATTTTAAAAAAAAATTTAAAAATCGGTCTTACTACGGCAGTGAATATCCAGTGTACCAACTCCAGCTTCAGGCCTCATCTGATACCGATGGCGTTTCTGCACGAGTATACATAGTTATATTAGCCTTGTTTACTCTTTCCAAGATGTTGAGCATCCAACTAAGCTTACTGTCCAAGATTATACCCAGAAATCTTCCTTTATCAGTAAAAGCTAGTCCTATGCGTAGATAGGTGGATCTACTACCGGAATTTTAAATTTCCTGGTAAAGATTACCAGTTTAGTTTTGGACGAGCTGTTCGCAGTCCACATCTGATGGCCCACCTCGTAATGATATGGAGGGAATTTTGGATTACCTCCTTAACCGTGTTTAAATGCTTTCCAGAGACAGCTATCGCTACGACGTCTGCATAAGCAATCACTCCAATCCCTTCTCTCTCCAGCTCTACCAGCAACCCATTAGTTGCTATGTTCCAGAGAAGATGGGAATAGGACCCTCCCTGTAGGTTCCCTTAGCCACCCGCCTCCTAATAGTGGATTCCCCCAGCTCCGAGTTAACCATCCTGCTCCTTAGCATGTGATTGATTAACCAACTTACAGGGTAGTCCACCCCAAGGATTACCTCCGTCCCTCCAGAATTACCTCCGTCATTAAATTGTTAAAAGCGCCCTCAATATCAAGGAACGCCACCATACAAATATCTTACGAGATTGATTTCTCAATCGTGCGTATCAGGGCATGTAGAGCTGTGCCCAATGATTTCCGTTTACAGTAAGCATGTTGAGACTGTGCCCAGTCACTAGACTTTATTTTTGATCGTATATAAACGTCTATCAGTCTTTCCAGGGTTTTCAACAGAAATGATGATAGAGTTATGGGTGTTAACTCCTTTGGGTAGCCATGTGAGCTTTTTCCCGCAATAAAGATCACGCTGACCTCTGTCCACCTCCTCGAATACACACCAACTTTAAACACCATTTAAAGAAAATTTCCAGCACAATAATTCCGTTGTGCCTTCCTTAATTCTTTTTTGTATACCTTTAAATCCTCCTTATAGGAGTCCCAATCTTGGGCATCTCTCGTACTCTTAGTTTTATTAAAGGCCTTCCTACAAGCCTTTCAGTAGGTCGCCAGTTCCCAGGATCACAATGTTGGTTTTTGCTTGTCCCTGGGCTTAACTATTGGGCAAACAGCATTAAACGACCGGTTGCAGGCACTAGTGATAGTGTTCACTATGCATTCTTTTCATTTCCCTTTACTTGCTCCAGTTTGTCCTTCTAGGATTCCTGAAAGCTTTCCAGGTAGCATGGGAAATGCTGAGGCTGAATGTAACATATCGATGACTAGGGAAGGAATGTTTTCCCGCCACTCTCCATTCCATGAAAATAGGATAAATATTATCTTACGTCTAGAACCTCCTGCCGATTTTTAGTAATAAATTTGGATCTAGAACCTCCTGCCAATTTTTAGTAATAAATGTGGATTAGTAATAAATTACTGATCATAATTATCTTTAATATCTCTTCTGGGTTGGCCGGCTTGGTTGGAAGCCAGACTCGCGCTCTTGGGCTGCTAGGAACCTCTTCCCTGCTTACAGCCGCCAACCTCGCGCCTTGCCACACCTCCCCAACCTCCGCTACTGCCTTCTTATCAACCGATCTGGCATCTGAGCACGCCGTTAGCTTAACGCGCACTTGATACCGTCCCGCATCTCTACAGAATGGAGGGGATTCTCTAGTAGAACCTTCAGAAAGACCGAGTTCAGTGCGTTGTACGCTAATCTTTATTTTTCCCCAGTGATGCTCCCATCTTCATGACTCCTGTCAATGACGGCTAGCACCATCACACGCTCCTTCCCAATATCGCAGAACAACTTATGTTTATTAGGTACCTTTTGAATCTTTTCTTGGCCCAAACCACGGATTCTCTTTGCTCCACCATGAGCTGCTCCTCAGGGGTTGCAGCCCACTTGCCCAGAATCTTGTCTATTCCAATAGAGCTACTGAGACGGAGGGACGTTAATCGATCCTGCGCCGGCAGCGCTAGATTTTGCTTCGATTCCACTTGTCCCTGGCTTTGGTGCCCTGGGGTCACCCCTCTCTGGTGTTGCGGAGGGAGCACCACCTTTACTTGTCGAGTTCTCCCTCGTTGTGGAGGGAGCCCCACCTTTACGGTTCGAGTTCCCCCTCGATGTTTCCGACCTTTGGAGAGTGCCGATCTCGGTGTTGTTTATATTTTTATTTAGTTTAGACATAGTGGTTCCACGAGCATCGGAGAAATATCGGTCCACCTGTGCAGAGATACGCAGTTAAGGTTACTTACCACTGGAAGTCACCAGGTATCGAGAGGGCTCCATTTGCGACTGGACTTTGTTAAATGGGCCCCCAGCCAGGTAGTTTGTGGGCACGGTCGCTTACATAGGTTACTTTTGCCCACCCGTTCATGACGAACGTGAACCTGGAGGCGACGACATTTGTGAGGCAAAAAACAACTAGTATATAGGTGAAATATAAAAGTAGCTACCGTGATGGGTTTATCAAATCTATTACATCGTATTCTCAAGCGCCACAAAACTAAAAAATTCCTCAAGAATGCAATCTGTTCCACATATCGTATGCCTTAAACTACCTACCTACATACATACACACATATTTCACAAAGTCATAGTTTTAAATTAACTGATCTGAAAAATTCTACATACATATGTGCTAAACCGACAGACTTAATGTCTGTAATCAAAATGATTGGTATTTTGTTATTTTCAAATTATTTTCAAATTCCATTGCTGTACAAGTATGTATGTATATAGATTAATTGGTTATAACCAAATTTGGATAATCTGTTCAATCAAATTTGACAAACAGTATTTTTATCGATTTATAATTAAGTGTGTATGATTCGTAGAAAATTAAATTAAAAATTATAAAATCAAGGAAACGCGTTTAACAATCGAAAAAACATAATTTCCGCGTATAAATCATAATAACACCTGTAATTAGTCAAAAAAATAACTATTTGGTATAATTGTATTTATAACATTTCAAGGGTATTAGATCTATTGCTATTCTTAAATGGCCATAAAGAATTTTTTATTTCTCTTATCATAATAACCGTTACAAAAATTATTATTGTATGACCGCAGCAATTTTTTTTATTTTTTTGGTTTAAATCTCCGCGGACGTATACATAATATCGATTTGAAATGAAACACACGCGCGCGGATTTCTTTGTGTATACGATTTTAATTGAAAGCAATTTTCAATCGCACAATGACTGTGCGCTCGACTCGACATGCAAATTGAATAGAATTCCTATATATTTAAGAGTCGTATAAATACTAAACACCGGCGGCGGACATACAATGGGTTAACAACATATACGTATGTATACATATGTACGAGAGTATATTCTTTGATTTATTGTGCATAGAGGTTTTTTTTTTCTTAAGCTATTTGCAAAACAATTATAATCATAATTATGTAAATTTATTATTCGTATGTGCGATTACGTCGTACATATTATATGTACGTACGAGTACATATATTTACGATTCGATATAGGTCAAATGTGTAGTTAAATTTAAATTGTAAAAATGATGTGTGGGTTTTGATGAATGTCGCACGATAGCATCGCTAGACTTACATACTATATATACATAATATGCTAAATTGGGATTAGAACAGGAAATCAAAAATTAGTTATACAATTAAATTTGAATTGGGGATAATCGTTTTAGTTTTGCTAATAGAATACTAAATGACTAGCTGGCTCTTATATGGCATAATTGGTTCATGGTATTTTTAGCATTATTTTATTCATATAACTGTCTAAATATACTTACATAGACAGTAGTTTCATTTTGGCATTTGTAAGCGTAATTATAATTAAAATGTCTTCACTGTGTGAGAAGCTACTCCGAAAATCAGTTCATTAATAATAGAAAATATAAATTTTGCTGGTCTTTCCTTATGAATTCCGTTTTATACAATCAACTTTCTTGTTCATAATTTTAATTGAATGGAGAAACCGGTTTCACTTGGGCACAAATATTTGGCTACTATACATTTTGGATCCTGCTTCAAATTGGACATGACCAATTCAACTATACCTACCGGTCCACATTTCAGAACCGGCGTTCTATATTACAAGTTGGTTAAAATGATTAATTCTTTGAGTGAAAAAAAATATTAGATTCTATGCTTCATAAAACGAATTCTGCAATCTAAATTAAATGTAACTTTTACAAATGCAAAGTTTCTACTATATTCTAACTAAATGAAACTAATTCCATTAAGAGTTGCAGTATTCAAAAATTAGAATTTAAGCTCTTAAAATTTAATGGCCTTCGGCCTAAAATTTAAACCTAAAAAAATTGTTGAAAATTGCAGATTCAGAATTTCTAATGTTTAGTATTTAATTCTAGCACAGAACGCATTTCGTTCAATTAAAGATCAAATTGTTATTTTTCATCAAAGTAGAAGATCTCCTGCTCTATTTATCAAATCTATTAAAATATCAGAATTGTTTTTGTTAAATTCAACTATAACAATAAATAAACATAAAATTGTAGCAAAGATTCAAAATTTTCGAAATTCATTAATATTGTGAATCTTTTAAATTTAGTTTCAAAAATTCATAAACTACCAATTGAGACATTTAGTGATGGAAATCGAAACTAAAATTATCCAAATTCGGGTTCGCGGTTTGAAATTAAAAACAGAATTCATAAAAATTGTTTTGTAAAAATCAAATATTCGGTCAACACAATGAACTTTGACTACGGCTCGGGCTCAGAAATACATAAAAATACATTGCACTGATAAGCCACAGACTTTTGTAACCCGGCTTGTCCTGAGACATTGCAAACATAAACATAAAATATATAATAAAATATGAACTAATTATTCCATATCGATAGATTTGTAAATGAAAAGTCCAGCTGCACTTGTTTTGACTAAATCTATTGCTCAATAGATGGCAGCATATTTGAAATTGTTCCGTTTTCATCTTGATAATCTAGGTTTAATCACAATTCATTGTGAATAAAACAACTAAAGAAAAAAGTGTAAAGGTGTAAAATCACAAGATCCCGGTGGCCAATAGTGATCACCTCTTCGAGAAATAACACGGTCAGGAAACTATTCTTACAAAATTGCGATTGTTCCGTTGCTTGTGTGGCAGGCAGCGAAGTCTTGCTGAAAATAAACGTCACCAACATCAATATCTTCCAATTCCGGCCATAAAAAATAATTAATCATAGCTCGGTAGCGCAATCCATTCATCGTAACAATTGCACCAGCCTCATTTTCGAAAAACTAAGGTCCAATCATAGCGCCAGCCCAAAACCCGCACCAAACAGTGACACGTTGAGGATGGACAGGCTTTCCAACAATCGATTTTTTGAGCCTCAAATGCGACGATTCTGCTTATTAACATAGCCTCCGAGGTGAAAATGGGCCTCATCACGGAAGATGATTTTTCGATGAAAATCCCGATCGTTTTGATGCATTTGAAGGACCCAATTAGCGAAGATACAACGTTTATGCTGATCGACCGGCTTGAGTTCTTGTGTTAACTGAACTTTAAAAGCCTTAAGACCTAATTTTTTATGCAAAATACGATGTAATGTCGTTTTTGGAATTTCTAATTCCTAAAATCGACGAGGAATCGACAAACCTGGGTTTTCTTCAACACCACGGGCTACAGCAGCAATATTCTCAGTTGTTCTTGAACGACGGTTTCAATTCTTCACATCACTAACTTGTCCCAACAGCTCAAATTTTTCCACCAGTTTCACTATTGGTGGCCTAGAAGGTGTTTCACGACGACCAAAAAGTGCTTTAGTTTTGCGAACTGTGACCGCAAAATTTTCACCATTTTTATAGTGAATTAAAATAGCAGGCTATTCAAAATGAAACTTCTTATTAGAAAACCCTTTATAATAATATATTTTTGAACAAATCTACAGGGATGGTGGCTGGTTGTTTAATTTAGATATATGCGTGTTCATTTAAGAGGTTGATTTTTCAGTTTTCCATTGAACATTTATCGACGTGCCAGACTATGGTTATCCTGTTATCCGTTTATTTTATTAATGATACTGTTAAATCAATAAAATGTGTTCCAGATTGACATATGACATAACAATTTTTTTTATAAATGTAGCTAAATTATCCTATTGTGTACCGCGATATAGTTTCTACAAAACTGCTAATATGTACATATAACATTTATAACCCAACAAATTATATTGTTGCGAATGGTTTACCTCTGATACAAATTGTATTGTGAATTGTTTTATGTGGGAGTATCATTAGGTTTCTAATTCGGATATCCTGGGGGGCTATTATGAAATTTTTACGATTTCGTATTTTCCGATCCGCCGCGGATATTCCTATTATGAAATTTTTTTTTGTTCGTAAAATACGAAGATCGTAAATTCCGCCATATTATGAAACAAAATGGAAAAAACGAAATCGTATTTTACAAAAACCTTATGTCAAAATACGACTGCTCTGTAGGTGACGTATATCGTATTTACGAAATAGTATATTAAAAATTTTTAGTGAAACATTATTTAATTATTTTTAAAATGTAAGTTCTATAATTATTTTAAACAAATTGATTAAATTACAATTTCAATAAAACTTTATTATTATTATGTTATTTTATTTAATTAAAATTTTTTATTGTTTTGTGTTTAGGTCATCAACTAACGGTCAGCAGTTTGAACTCTTGATTTTTTATGGAGAGAAATCCTGGCATAGCAAAAAATTTTTTAAACGGCCTGCAGTTTAAAGAAACCACCCATCACTTATGGGATGAATTAATTAAAGAATTAAATTCCGCGGGTCCACCCGAAAAAACAATTGAGGGTTGGAAAAAAGTGAGGTTGTGTGTGAATATGTGTTCCCATAAATTTAATGTTATTTATCTTATAGGTTTGGAAAGATTTTAAGTATGCAGTTAAAAACAAATTAAGAATGAATAAAAAACGATTAACCGGCACTGGACGGGGTCCATACAACATTAAAAAGTTTAGCCATTTAGAGGAGAGGGTTGATAAGCTACTCGATTTAACCGGAGAAGTTGAAGGAATTAAAATAAAAACGTTTGGTTGTAAAATCCCTACAACATTTGAAAGCTTCAGTAATAACGAATTGACAACAATACTGTCTACGGAAGAATTTGAAGCAGAAATTTTAAATGAACTAGATTACGACGAATCTATTCAAATTCCTGCACCCTCAAAAGACACAACAACAGCCATAGAACAGTAGCATCAACAAGCCATAGCCATATTCATGCCACCAACAAAACCACGACACATTCCACAAACGTTAATATTTCTAGCCGAACAAAGGGAAAACCGAAACAAACAGCCAAAATGATCTTAAAACACCAAGTCGACATTCAAGAGAAACATTCCGAAAACTTCAAAAACTTTATGGATAATACCGAAAAACATCAAAAAGCAGTTATAAAAATAATGAAAGAAATAAGAAATTTTAAAAAGGACAAGTGGAGAGCCACACAAAAGATATTATTAGAACAAAATAAACTTAAAGTCGAGGAGCTAAGATTAAAAAAAATAGAACTTGAACTTAAGGAACAAGAATTAAATGCCAGGAATTAATATTATTTTTTTAATGTACTAAATTTTTTATAATGAATTGAAAAACATAAATTTGAAAACATATTTCTTATTTATTTAATTTTAATTATTACAATATAAACTATAAATTTAAAAGTTATAAACTGTTTTTTTATTGAATCCCGAATTCTTTTGGCATCTTCTGATAAATTTTCTGACATCACTTCTTGTTGGGCATACATATCAATATTATCCTCTTTAATAATTGCAGTTTCGTCTATTGGAACTTTATACTTAATACACAAGTTGTGAAGCAGGCAGCATACATTAACAATTTGTGCGGTTTTCTCAGGCGTATAATGCAGTTCTCTGGAATGTAGCAAACATCGCCAACGCCCCTTCAAAATACCAAAAACACGCTCTATACTAGAGCGAGCTGTTGCATGAACCTGGTTGAAATGAGCTTCACTGGAGCCTTCAGTGGTTTTGCAGTATGGTGTCATCATCCACGGTTCTAGTGTATACCCGGAATCACCTAAATAATTTATTATCTATTAGAATTTAATTTATATATACATATCACCATAGAGGTATTACCCAGTAACCAAGACGTTTTATCTCCTGCTCTCCAATTTTGTTCCATAATAATCCTATTAAGTATTACTGCTTAAGTTCCATATAGGTGAGTCGTGGGAACATCCTCCGTACCGACAATCAACTGATGTGATTTCCATTTTGTAGTTGCAAGTCTACATAAAAAAACAAATTGAACATACATATATAATCAAATTATTAAATTTTATTTTATGAAATGATCTCTTACCATCATTACGTTTAAGCTGTGAGCACCTTTTCTATTAAAAAAGTGAAGCTCATTTTTCGTTGGCCTTATTATATTAATATGTGTGCCATCAACACATCCTATAACTCCTGGAAACCCCGTTTTATTGAAAAAATATTGCATTGATTTACATTTTTCATCCTCTGATAAACCAAAGTTTATATATTTATCGCACATTGTTGATTCCAAAATGTTTAAGGGTACAGTCATTGCCACCGATACCGTAGGTTGAGCCATTCCAATTAAATAATCTTGTCCCACTGCCTGCTGGTAAGAACCTTCTGCTAGAAATCGAAGGGTGTTTGCTAACTTTAATATTGGTGTAATGGCATCCTTATTTTTAGTAGGTTTAAAATGTGGTTCAATTTCCCTCAAAATAATATTGAAGACTTCTTTCGATACTCGAAACAATTTAATAAACCTACAATAATCATATGTAAATTTATTAAATAATATGTATTTAAAAAAACTAATATAACAGAAAAACTGTGATCATTATATTATTTGCTACCTTTTATTCGGCATGTCGATTGGATTGGAGATCATACGCAGGCGTTTCCTTTGAATATAACTCGGCGTCACTTGCTCATCAGAGGAATCACTGTCGCTTGAGTGAACAAAAAACCCAACTGTGTCCATCATATTATAAAAGTTTTTATGCACCTCGATCAAGAAATTCCACGTTACAAATTTAATTTATTTATATATATAACAAATTTAATAAACACGAGAATAAACACAAGAATAAACAAAGAATAAACACAATATATAATTAGAAAATGACGCTTGTTTTTACTTTGACAATTGACAGTAAACACAAAACTAATAGGAATGAAGTTTGTTAAGATTTTTATTTTCTAGAAAAAATAAAACAAAATAGCGAACTTCATTGTCTTAAATTTTACGAACAAAAATATAGTTTCATAATAGGAATATCCGCCGCGGATCGTATTTTACGATTTCGTATTTTCCGAAATCGTAAAAATTTCATAATAGCCCCCCAAATATCGAACTATCCGGATTATTCGACAAGTTTTGACTATATTCATTCCTTTATTCTGTCAATAAACTTAGTATTGTACATTTACTAAGAATTGATACATGGAATGAATAAAATATTAAATATTATTAAAATGTAAAGAGCTCATAGCTATGTCAAACATTAAATATACACCCTCCCATAAAAACACCACCGATAAATTTCGCTTAAATACCGTTTTTAGTACACATAAAATACATAGATACTTACTTATAAAATTAGAAAACTCGTCATGTTGTTGACACTACTTGCTTGTTGTTCTTACAGAATTTTATTAAAATATTCTGGGAATACCCGAAAAATATAAACGGGAGAAATATTCAAATTGAGCATTGATTAAGAGGTAAAATTAAAATTTGTAACATTTGTTGAGTGCGTTAGTAATATGATATAACAATTGTTAGTTTTCTTGAAAACTGTAAACAGTGATTATTTTATAAATATTTTATGTTGCTTTCTGTAAGCATTGCAGTAAACAAATAGGATGCAAAGGATCACGTACTACGCCACTTTTAAATCATTTAAAATTTCATAAAATAAGCATAAATACTTCAAACGATAAAATTCATGAACCATCTACTCTACTTCAAAAAAACAACGGATATGTCAGAAGTAAAGATTTTTTCATGCCTAAAAATCCCACTACTGTAACGAAATGTATTTTAAACTTTTATTTGAATTGATTTGATTGGAATGTTCGACCAAGCATTAAGCAGGATCTCCCTGAGATGGCCGGGCCTCCACGAACACCGGGCCTCATAACATAAAGAGGATTTGGATAGGTTTAGTTAGTATGATAGAAATTGGCTCGAATGAGATTTGACTAACACATCCATCGTAGGAATCCCACCCACCTTCATAGTGCAGCGTCCTCCTACATTGCCGGTTTTAAAAAGTTGGGGCGCCCCTGTTACATCTAGAATGGCACACTAAGACAGGATTTAAGTTACTTTGGTAAACCTCATATAGAACGGGAGACATTGCTCCCGCTACGTACTGAATTAAGGCAAGCGGCCACTGAAATCTATGCACTTGATGAATCGGACTCTAATGCGTCATTTGGTGAAGAAACCGAGGAAGAGCTTAACATTGTCGAATAGCCCAGCCTTCCAAATCCTTGACAAACACCGCTAATCCCAACCACTCCATGTGCAACCACCACAGTACCAATTCATCCTAATTCATGAGCCGTTCTCTCGTCCCCTTGCCATTCGCTGCTCGCCATTGGCTATGGTGCCATGGCACCACATATATACAAAATACCAATTCAAACATTAATACGGTTGCGTTAAAATTAGTTGTTCGTCCGACTACCAACAGGGTTGGTGCAACACGTTACAATGGATGGTCCGGAGGGTCTTCACTTGAGAGATGGTAAAAAAAATAAAATTACCCACAAGCTTGACATAACTCCATGACGTGTGACGTATTCCGATTCGTCTTCTTTACCATTTCTTTACATTGGGTTGGTATTACAGTCCATATATTCTTCGTTCAATAAAATATGATGGTTTGCATCTCTGCTGTTATACTACACAATTGATATTTTGTTATTGTTGTTTTTCTTCCTTATATTTCACTTATTTCGCTGTTATTTCACCCATATAATTAAATTTCTTATTTAACATTTTAAATTCTGACACTACACCTTTTGTTTTAACACCAACCACACTGCTTTAAACCATCTAGCACTATTAAAATAAATTATTTTACATTTGAGATTAAAAACGCACATCTGAGCGATATGACAGTTTTGATCATACCCCCGAAATGTATTTTAAACTTTTATGGTATAAAAAATGAAGAAACTATTGGTGTTCTCAATGTGGTGTTCTAGACGAATGGACCGATAATTCTATGAGCAGATACCTTAATATTTCACTTCATGCCATTGTCGGCAATTTGATGGACAAATTTGAAATTTTTGTATTATAAATAATGTATTATTTACTATACACTTTAATTTAAAGTTTATTAAATTGTGGTGTAATCATGCATTATATTTGGTTTACTGCATAGCGTTATTTAACATTTGATGCTATTTTGCACTGGACCTATATACATTACCGTTTGCATTACATATGCCTTATTTTTTTTCAACTGTGTAGGATTAGTTCATATAATAGGTACATGCAATGCTGATCAAACTTTACGTTGAAAATAAATTAAAAGAATTTCAAATTTATATAAAAAGAGACATAATATCATCATTCATCAGCACATGATGCTGCCGCAGTTATGATACATACATTACATCTCAACTTTATTATAACCACGGTCTACATTTAGCAATAACCCATACATTGTACAAAAACCGAAGCCAACAACTTCTTTCTGTGAAGAAGTAGAAGATAAAGAAATACCAGTCTTTGTTGAACAAGAAATAGAAGATGACACTGTGCCGATCCGATGGAAATCCTTGATAACGATGATAAAACGCTTCCTTCAATTTAAGGATCCTGCAAATAAAACTTTAAGTGATTTGCGGCAACAAAACATTTCGGACAGGCACATAGCTATTTTAAAAGAGTTGCTGTTTCAAGTGGTAATAAGAAATCTAATAACCACTTGAAACAGCTGTAAAAGAACTATGCAAAAATTCAGCAACGCTTTTGACTGCTGAATTCGTTTTCGAAAAGTTAGAAGAATTTGGAACGGATCTAACAATTATTGAAACAGATAAAACATCGGATGTAAGTACAGGATGTAAGTAAATCGCAAACATGTCTTATTTTTTGTTTTAATTATCCGAATATCCGGATAATTTATTTATTATGTATTCGATAACCGGATAATCAAATAGGTCGGTTATTTAGAAACACTAATCATTATCCTTTAATAATTATTTTTAAAAAAGAATCATTAACATTTAATTTAGTTTAGTTCAAGTTGAGGCACAGATAATTACTTTTATACTAGTGCCATCTATACATGTATAGCTTTAACAAACCTTACTTTAGCTTAGTTAGTCAATGATAGTCGATCGAGGCACACAGCATAAGAGTATCTCGATTGAACAGTTCTAAACACATATTTATTTTACATATACGGTAGTTTCTCTACTCAAATAGAGATGTCGTGGTAATCGTAATAATATCCCTACGTAATCCTGATTCGTCCTGAAAGGATCCTATTCAAATCCTATTTCGATTTTCTTCTCTACTCGTATTTTCTCATCTACAACTACTCGCCAAATTACTGCTTCGGCACCATCTATACGAAGCGGCAACTCAAAACTATTGCAGTATAATACTCCTCGTATAATACCACCAACCCGTTCACCTTCATGAATTCCATACCTAAAATGACTTCATTCACTATATTTGCGAACGGTACTTCGTAAAGGAACTGAGTATTGCCGGTTCTTATCATTGCAATCTCTTTGCCCGTTATTATTGTTGCCCCTGTGACTGTTTCTAATTTCAACTCATCTATTGATAGTATTCTTCCCCCGATTATATCAAACGAGAAATTTTCTACTGCATCCTCCGTGAAATTGTACTCTTCTTGTACTCTTAAATTGAAAAGCGCTTCTCTTCCCGTCTATATCGGCTTTAACTATCAAACCACAAACGAATGAGATAAATGTTAATAAAGTGATTATTGTGAGGAATAAAGTAAATACGTGAAATAAGTGAATTCTTGTGTTGTGTATTAATTCGGGAATACAAAAACTTGTGTTGCCTAGAATTAAAATTAGAGAGATATTTCATTTTAGATGGCAATCATATATTTTTGATTGTTTTCTGTTTAAAAAAATTACAAAATTAATAAGAGTCTGACTGTCCTAATATTTTTATGTACACAGGCCTAGATAACACTTCAGCTTGGACCATGCTAGCGTTCACCACCACAGAGAAAAAACCCTGTTTCGTCGGACTTCGATTAGTCAGTTGAGAGAAAACTTGAGAGACAAAAGGTAGGTGCTCAATTCAAGCATCAGCTTAGCCTTAAGCCTGTCCCAAAGTGACTGTAATCAACTGCTCAAATTTTAGTTAGAAGGTTAAATCAAAGTTTTCTATCTGTCTTATGCAATTTAAACTAAATTCAGTCCACGGTAGCATTAAATAGTTTTATAGAATTCAATTGTCTCTCATATATGTCAGGAATTCATGTACACACCAACAAAAAAATTAAAATTACGGTAATTCGCAAGTTAGATATTTTGTTGCGTCGCAAACGTGCCTCACCAAACTTGTGTCGGTGAAAGTAGCGTCTATCTATATAGCTATAACACCCTGCCATCAGCAAATATAATATTTCCATTTACAATACAACTATTTCAATTTAAACAAAAAAGCATTTCAATAGAATTAATTTTATTTTATTTTTAAATTGTCATCGTTCGTTGAACTAAAAATCATAAAGTTTTGTATTGTCTAATAATCTAAATGTAAGGTAAAAAAAAAAAAATCAGCCATTGTTCATAAAACATGAAATCATAAATTGATTAGAATAATAAGTAGATATAGTTCTTCCATTGAATTTTTGGAAATGGCTCGTGCTTTAAATCGAAACTGTATACCTATGTGCGGCTGGGATAGAGAATGGAGTTCCTCCGCCAAACAATTATCGTTTTGTTGTGGTGACGCATGTGGTGTTCTAAAGATGAAACGCTAATTCCTGTTATAGAAGATGACGTTTGCGATTTGTTTGGGTTTTTTTCTTAAATAATCGCGAAAAATCACGATACCGACTACTCATCATTTTGACCCAGAATACCATTGAACATAATACATAATATTAATTGGTTTTAGTTATATTGTAAAGCAGACAACCATTATAAAAAATTCCTAAATGTCGTTAAACTTTCATCACCCTATAAAATAAAATTACCATGATAATTGAATCATCATTAATTTTTGTGAAGTTTTTTTTTTTTTTTTGACAGAACAAACCTTTCCGAAAAGCTTTACAATGCTTTTGGAGGTGGAAACTGTAATTTAGTTTTAGTTTTGTACATTTTGTATAATAATGCACAATCAAAAATACCAACATGATCTTGATACTTGAATTTATATATGTACATACATAAATATGTATAAATTTAGATCGCCCACACTGTAATTTTTTTAATAATTTTTCTATTGTTATACAAGTTTTTATTTATTATTTATTGTAATTGTTCTTTTACTATAATTATTATTACTATTATTT
Organism: Tipula unca; assembly: GCA_951394425.1. Taxonomy (NCBI): domain Eukaryota; kingdom Metazoa; phylum Arthropoda; class Insecta; order Diptera; family Tipulidae; genus Tipula; species Tipula unca. The sequence goes on from OX596381.1 coordinate 137,010,434, forward strand.
TTTTTTGTAAAATTTTGTCAAGTAATGTTTATAAATAATAATATGTACTAGTACGTACGTATATTTGTTATATGTATGTATGTTCTCGTAATTAATAACTGAAATTTATCTATCGTATGGATTTGGAGTCAATTATGTATTCAAATAGTTTGTTGAATTTTAATTTTTTATTTTTAAATTAAATTAATTTATTTTTTATGCTAATAATTTCTAATATTTTGTAAGAATTGAGTTTCTAAAGAAACATTTATTTTTTATTTTTGTGACGAATTTATATATAGCGATACAGTTAAGTGTTGATGTAATGTGGGGAATTAATTTAAAACCAACATCTTCCTTTCGTTGCATCCCACAATAATTTATGAAGTTTTGTATTGTATTACAAGAGTATAATATGTAGTTATGCAAAATGTTAAATAATTAATTATATTTTGTATAAATCAAACGTCGATTAGGATTAGCATTAAATTGTGATTCCACGGTGAATGGGATGGGATGATGGTACGTACACCTACAACAGTGTGTATAAATTATATTTGTAGGACAGGATTTGATATCCGCGATTTCATACAGAGATGTGCGGGTAGTAACTGCTCGGTATTTAATACTCGTTACTTTAACTACACAAAAGTAATGATTACTCAGAAAATAATGTATTCGTTACTCTAAATTTATACTTTGTAGAAATTACAATACATACACACAAAATATTTGGTTGGTTCTCTTATCAATAAACAATGAGAGCATTTATCAATATGTACTAGTAATTAATCGAAAAATCGAAACGACAGTAAAGGATTGCAAGGCATCCAACAATAATTTGAGAGCAACCGGCAAAAAAACGTGTGCTGTAGAAATAAATGCTTCTCATATAACTATCATAGTAGAAAAATCTTTAGAACCACGCACATCTGCTACACCAAGCTCGGGTATTACCAATACAGCAGAATCTAATAATAATTGTAATATAGCGGCTGCTGTAAAAGTGACACATCCACCAAAATCTATGAAGCAGACTGGCCTTAATCAACTTATTATGCGGCCCTTATCTAATTGGTCGTCAAAAACGTCTAAATGGTGATACAAATGATAATTAAAGACATGCAGCATTTCCAGCTAGCGGGTTTTAAGAACTCTTCGCTGTACTTAATCGCGCTTGTAAATTACCCAATCGGACCTCGCTAAGCAGACAGCTCCTATCTGCACTAAATGACAGTTCAAATGAAAAGACGCAAACCATTTTAAATATTGCTCTAAATATCACAATTACGACCGATATGTGAACCAGTTGTACGATCGAATCGTATATGTCACTGCTCATTCCATCAATTGCCATTGGGTTCAAAAATCCTATTTGCTGGCCTGTTTTACATTTTCGGAACGGCACACTGCCGAAAATATTAAAACTAAAATAGACAACGTGCTGCAACAATCGAATGGTCGAAATAAACTACATACAATTGTAATAAACAATGGTGCAAATATTGTTGCAGCATGCAATCTGCGCAATATGCACCATTTACCATGTTTTGCACATACATTAAAATTTCGTTGTACATTAAATTGATCGAACCCACTCATTTAAAAGTAAAACCCATCGTTGAATATTTTAACAGAAGCCTAATTGCGGCTACCAAATTTAAAAAAAATCAAATTGCGACCGATCCTTAAATTAAAACATGACATTGTAACCATGTGGAATTCGACATTCTACATATTCCAACGAATGGGGCACCTAAAAGAATGCATAAATGCTTCATTGGGCCTCATTGATTGCTATCAATTGATAGACTAACTTCAGAAGAATGGACTGTTTTAGGGGAACTGTGTTCCTTACTCGAACCATTTGAGCTCGTTACTCTTGAGTTAAGTGCTGACCAACATGTAATTGTGCCAAAATTGATTGCATTATTAGGTGGCTTAACGAAAGCTGTTTTCAAAATTAATTCTACAATTCGTAGTGCTTATGGTATAAATTAATTGAAAAAACGTTTTGGGAAAATTGAATATCATTTAATAGTCAGTAAGGCCACGTCCGACCATCTGGCCCCGAGTTTTAAAAAACGTGCGTTTTCCAATAAAGTAGCTTCTAATAAAGCCAAAGGCGCAATAACTGCTAACGCAACCGATTTAATTCGTATGCAAGATCAAGAAAGAAGTAAGGCGGGTTCACAAATGATTAATCCGGTGACAGACAATTGCGTCAATACAGCGAGGAACCGACTCTCTAAAGGAAGGAAGATCCACTAAAAAGATGATCGCAGTCGAGAGAAGTAATTTACCCAAAACTAGCCAAATTAGCAAAAAAGCACCTTGCTGTAGTTGCTACTTCAGTGCTGTCGGATAGGATATTTTCGATTAAGAAATCGATTGATGTATTATCCTTAAAAAAGAACCAACTCATAATTCTGGTTGCACTTATCACCGGCCACGGACGTTTCAAGGTTCATCTCAAACGCGTGGGACTAGCACAGGATACTCTTTGTGACGTCTGCCTAGAGGAAGTGGACGACTGCTTACACTACCTTTGCAGCCGTCCGGCCTTTGTTGGAGCTAGATCCCAAGTGTTCTCTTCCGGATCTTTGAACGTAGATCAATTAGTATCCATTCCTTGATTCAAACTTTTACAGTTTGCTAAGATTGCAGTACGCTCCTGCGATTTAGGATAGATCCTCTTGGTTTGCACCGTGGACCCATTGTGGCATTGAGTGCGAAACCTCGGGATAGTTGATGTTTTCTTTCACATCCGAAAAATTGTTAATTCTTTCTATTGAATCGACCAACCGACACTAACCCAAGTTATGTTGTAATCTTGTAAATTGGCAACATTTTTTTCTTTTCTTTTTTAAACTGCCAATAATCTTGAATCTTTCTTTATACTAACAAGAAGTGTGCAAACCTTACAACCTAAAAATATTTTATCTAAGCGTCCTTAACCTATATGTTAAATACGTATTATTAGTATGCATGAATAATAATTAATTAAATTAAATGTGTGTTAGCCTAAATACGTAGTTAAATTAAATTTATCAATACTCTAAATTTAGTGGATCTACTCTGCGAAGCCCTCTATCTTTCGGTTGCCTTAATAGTTGTCTTGCTAATTCGTTGGGGTGAGTTTCCAGTTTCGAAATGTACTTCAAACTGTGTTATTGGATCATATCTTTGACCGTTTTAATCCCAAGGTCTCTATGGATGTTGCAATTTCGGATATACCACGGAGCTTTTGTAATACGGCGAAGTATTTTTGATTGCGTTCGGTGTAAAAGATTCATAGTTGATGCACTTGTACAGCCCCATAGCTGAATTCCATATGGCCATATAGGTATTAGGATCATTTTGTATAGTAGAACCTTGCATTCTAGGGAAAGTTTTGATTTTCTTCCAATCAGCCAGTACATTTTTGAAAATTTTATTTTTATTTGGTTGCGCTTTGATTCAATCTGTTTTCTCCATGTCAATCTTCTATCAAGATGAAGACCCAAGTATTTGACATTTATTTGTTGAGGGATTGTTTAATTGTTTAATTTGCGCAATATCTAGGAAAACTGCCGAACAATATTTGTTTTCTTCTAATGCAAATTTAACTGTGTTAACAACTCTGTGCACCTGGAAAATATTGGTTTTAATTTTGGTAATACGATTTTTTCAGAAAGTTTAGAAATCATCGGAAGTATACTTATTGGCCTGTACGATGCAACTGGTGTTTCGTCTTTTCCAGGCTTTAAAACCCATTTAGTCAATTTATTTGTTAGACGTTGAGGTGGTTCTGCTTTTTAAGCTCTGGTACTAAGGGTTAGTAGTATTGATGAGTGATCGGATGATAAGTCATAGCAATCTTCTATCTGAGCATTGGTGCGTGCAATTCCTTTTGTTATACAGAAATCTATTAAATCAGGTATTTTATTTCCATGGCCAGCAAATTGGGTGTTTGGAAGATAAATAACCTAGATTTTTTTCGTTCATTGCTTCATAAAGTTGCTTTCCGTTAGGTGTTGTTAATCTCAAAACCCATTGCAGATGTTAAGCATTAGCGTGTTTCGGTGGACAGTAAACATCCGATAATTACACAGTTTCCAGACCACTCCTCTAGGCAGATATTAGTTGCTTGGATGTGATCTTTATCATATTTGATGAGTTCATAATGCTTTATTCTTCGTTTGATCAAGACCGCAGTGCCACCGGTGTTCTCTTCCATCTATGGATGTTTGGTGTCATAAACTGAATATCCGTTGATTTTAAAAAATGTGTTTTTTGTAAAGTGTGTTTCTGATATTAGCATGATGTCTATATTTTGATCGACAATTCATTGCTCAGATCGCAACTTTGGTTTGGTCTAACGCTTCAAAACGAGATATACTGGGTAATCTCTGTAGTTTGCTGTGTGATTTTCACCACCATTACTACAGCGTTCTACTGATTGATCATTTCTCGTCTTATCGCATTTTTTTGAATCATGAAGCTCGCCTCAAATAACGGAAACCTCACTCAACGTGCAATAAGCTTTTATTGCCCGTATTCTTGGCAGTTGATGCATTGTACTGGTCTGGTTCATTTTTTGGGTTCCTCTACAGTCATTTTGTGATGCAGTTATTATCCCAAGTTATATGTATATACTGTGGTTTCCTTTGTTTCTCTCATCTGCCTCTAATTCTATGCAAAACATCGCGGTTGAAGAACTTTCTTCCGATTTATAATGTTTGCAATAGATTTGGCATGGAAGCCTTGCGCGGCGAGAGCAGCATGAATGACGGTCAATTCTACGCTGCTCTCCATTCCTTTAAAAACAACAGTCAACCCGTTTTGACTTTTCAGCTGATAAGTGAAATTCAATCAAATTCAATTTTCAAAGGTTGGATTTTCGTTTCTTTGATATCGCCCATTTTAAGCGGGGCAATATAAAATTTTGAGTCAGTTAACTTGTCGATTATATTGACGAGTTCATTATTTGACGCTTCTCCTAAATAAATTGGTGGCGGTTTTTCGGTCTTCTTAGCTGTTCTTCTTAGTTCCATCGGCGCCATCGACCTCCAAGCTAGAAAATCTATTGCCCGCAGAGGTATTTGATCAGCACTATGTTCTAATCTAGACGCTTTAGTTTTACTGGCTAATTGCGTTAATTTCGGGTTTATTTTGCCTTTGGTCTGTTATAGATCTGTCCATTCCGGTTTGAACCAGATTTTCTTTATTTAAGTGACGTATCTCACTAATTAAATTATTATCGTTATTCACGTTCATTGCACTATGGGTTGATTTGCTGTTGAAGCATTTATTTTAATTTGCTAAATTTGATGTGGAAGCACTTTTTTCATTCTGCATAATTATATTTTTTTTAGGGCTATGTTCAACTTTATCCTTTACGGATGTATTCACTGCACTATTCTGATTCAATGCTGGTATTGACTGCGTTCGTTGAACAGATAAAAGGTTTTTTTGAGAAAAACAGGCGCCTTATTATTTTAGCACTAATTACTATTTGTAAAGTATATGCACAGAAATAGAAAAGAACTGCCACTGCACTATTTATTTTAATTTTATTCTAATTATACGCAGCATCCGACATGTGAAGTTTTCATTGCATTCTTAATTACTCGATGCGGCAATCATTGGAACTATTTCGATGCTAAGACAGACTCACTGTTATCAACCGTTCCGTTACATCAAAATTCTTCGTCATGGGCAACACACCGTTCAAATTTCCAACGAAACCTAAGCCAATCACTACTAGTTTGCTTATTGCCAGTCTGATGTGCCATTGGCGACATCACAAAATAATATGGCAGATAACTGAAATACCAAGAAATCAAGCCTTGCTGCATTCCGGGTTACAGCTCAGATTCATATAGGAATTGCCGTTAACCGCATCGCCTTACGATGAAATCCAGCTTCAGTTAGAATTAGTGGATAATTCGTATGCTATGATTGACGTCATAATGAAATGATCTTGGTCAACCTCAATCATAGCTATACAGTCATTTAAACCTGATATTCTTTCATCACGCAACCGATTGATTTACATAACATTTACCTGAGAATCAATACATACGCTCAGTAAATCACGGGAGAACGCTATAGGATCACACAAATGACAAAATTTGGTACCTCCCGCATGACGATATGATACGAAGTTCCGGAACAAAGAGAAAATTACGTGCCATAGTCCATGGCCCACTTAAAACATTGACCGGTATCTCACTTTACCAGAAGCTTGGCGTAACTTCAGCAGAAAATTTTAGCAAAAAGCACTCGTTCTCGCAAGCACCGATTCGTTTTCTATTCGCATAGTGACGTCCCGAGCAGTTCGCCAAAATCAACTCCCTACTATCTTTACGGTCTTTACCATCTTTATTATTACTGTTCATGCAGTTGAAGACAATATACTGGAGGAGTTGGCATATTGTGAAGTGTGCCATGGTTGGTTAGCAAAAGTGGCAAGTGATAGAATAAAGAAATAGCGGTTTATTGTTGAGTAAAAATCTGCTAGATAATTTATATTCATTAACTTTTTCATAATACATTGCCACCTTAAATTATCAAAGACTACAATAATGTACCTTCGCTACGACTCCTTAACTATATGTGTTAAACAATAGAGAGCTCTGTAGATCTATTTGCTCTAAAGCCGAACTGGTTTTCACTATACATATATTCACCGCTGTTCTGAAATATGTTCATCAACCTGCCAGAAATCAATTTCCAAAATGATTCCCATAACTGGCAGCATATGATAGGTCTGTAAGATTTAGGATCGGGTTTATATAACTTCCTTTCCTAATCATGATCACTACATGCGTTTTTCGTTTCTGGTGACTGGTATAGTGTGTATGTCCGTGGATCTATTATTGCATATTTTTATTTGATTTTCCTCATTATCGCCAAGCATTTTATGGGGTCTTTCAAACACATATTATTTTATCCATCATCACCTATACCAACCATTCCACGATTGAAGCTCTTTCGTTCGTGTCTTTGTAATATAGCATTAAAGTCGCCAGTGATAATTGGATGATTTTGAGACCATCCATGATATTATAAAGCCAATGTAGGTATTCCATCATCAAAATTTTGGAAGTTGATTCAGACTACAGATACAAAATATCTAAGTTTTGATCTTACATGCGTCTACACACACAGTGTGAGATTTAGTTCTGTGATATTTATATTAATAACTATCGTATTTTTTTCTACGACTGCTTTTATGTTATGACCATTTCCATGTAATGTCATGTGTTGATACTGTTAGCTAAGCAAGAAAAAAAAAGCAAGATACATACTTCATTCCATACCAAACACAATTAATATATTACCTATAAGTACGCCAAACCCAACCAGTATATTACTCGTATATATAGGTAAAATCCTAAGGGGCTACGAAATATTTTAAATGCGCATCACGTCCGTTTATATATAGAGCCATAATGCACAGAGCCTCGGAGACAGAAAATTATAGTGGTAATGCTGACTATGCGAATAGTATGTTTATCACATTGAAAACAATACGAATCATAAAATGTCTGCAACTACGTTGATATCTGTTAGTAACCTTTCCAAAATAAATACGAGTTTGAATGAATTTCACCAATATAAACCCAGTGTCAACATAATCAAAACCGTAGATTACTCCGCCAATTTATTGAAACCTATAGAAATCGAGCTCTGAACGTGTTCATCAAAGGACTGAACTAATTGTCCAGAAACGTCAAAGATTGCACCTCTTGCCTTAAAATTCAAAATTTACTTCAGGAGTTGGTGATCCGCAAGAGGAACTTTAACAATTCAGTGCGTACTCCTAAAGTTTAAAAAACTCGTTGATTCATATTGTATGGAAAAGTTGGAAAATTATGAGTATTCAATTATTTCGATGACAGTTTTATTTTATTCTGAAATTCTAACTCCAAAATTTATTAAGTTAAAAATAGAAAAAATAAAAAAATCGAAAACTAAAACACTTAAAACAAAATCGAAACCGAAATTCCAATATTCTAAAACTTAAATTCAAATGTTGGTTATTCTAAAAAAAATCTGAGTTAAAAGTGAAAACAAATGTAATTACGAAATATAATTCTTAATTTTAAGATCTAAATCGTAAAAATTTCAGACCTAAAATCTCAGATTTAAATTTAGAAAAATTAAAATAATAGTGAAATTTTCTAGAAACTAAATACACAAAAATTCGAAATTCAAAATTTCAAAAAGTTAATTCTAGAAAATCAATTTGAAATTTAATGAGATTCTCTGTTCCAAATTCTCAACTTAACTTGAATTAAAATTCTATAACTACAGTTTTATTTATACAAACAAAATTAAAAGGCAGTTTTTAAATTCTGAACTCCAAAGGAATTCAAAATTTTCAATTATAAATATGTATAATATATAACATTTAAATTTAAAATTTTAGAATTATTCTTTTAAATTTTAGATTAAATCCGAAACAAAAATAATTTTTAATTATATTATCTCTGTTCTAAAAGTTTTAAACCAAACACATCTTAATAATTGAAAAAATAAAACTTTAAATTTGTCAATTTCTTAAATATTTTTAATTTGAATTTTATACTTTTTTTATTTTAATTTTTTTTAATTTAATTTATAAAAATGATTTTTCGTTTAATTTAAAATTCTCAAAGAACTAGAGAGATTCTTTTCAAAATCGAAACTGTAAAATTATTTAAATTCAATTATAAAATCTTTAAATCAAAATTCATCGAAAAACGTACGATTTTTTAATTAAACATTTTAATTTAATTAGAAATTTTTCGAACTTTCTAATCACAAAGTACAAAATTTCCCATTTACACGAAACAGTTGAATTGCTATGCATTAAAATTTTCCATGAAATTAGAATTTCAGAAAACTAAAAGGAAATTCAGAATTTTGGAAAAAAAATTGTTTCTCTCGGATATGGCTTATTTTTGATTTGTGGAAATCAACATCAATTGTGTTTGCGATAAACAGTCCGAGACAGAATTCAATCAAATTGAATTGATGAAGATTAAATTTCAACTGCCTGCGAGAAGGTTTAAAGTATCGTATGTTTCATTCCGTTTGGCTTGGTAAGTATTTGCAAATAATTTGAAAGAGCTGAGTAATCGCCCTCACATAACCATATTCAATTGAGAGAAAAGTTTCCGGCTATAAAAGATGTTAGTTATGATCCAACCTTGAATAAGTCAATGGCGCATTCAGGTCGGCCAACCGTTGGTAACATGTTGAATAAATTTAACATGATAAGTTTTGAATGCATTCGATTTATCGAAAATTTCATGGCATTGTGGTAGATCGTATGTCATTTGTTACATCAATAAATTTTCGATGCCAACAAGTTGGGAGATCTGAATGCACCCAATGTAGATTTCCTGAGTTATGTCACCTTATTTAAATTCACTCGCAACTGATCATATTTTATTATTTACATATTTTCTGCGGCAGAAAAGAGATTAGTTGGTTAGTTGAATTTAAACATAAATTCTTTATAACTTTGAGAACCGGGTCTCATCATGGCTTCTGTATATTTAAAAAAAGTACTTTTCTATAGTTAACACGAATTTCAGAAAATTTACATCAGGCTTTCTAGACCAGTCCATGTTATTCGATAAAATGGGCGTTATTGGCAATAAATTTAAAGTGGTTTTAATAATGATTGTCGATTTGGTTATTTGGCAAATTCCCAAACTAATTGCAACGAAAAACAACGGGTCAAGAAAATTTGATTTATCCGAATAATATTGTCGAAATTTATTGCGAAATCTCTGAAATTCATGTTATTTAGCAAAAATCACCTCTGAAGTTAAATTTTTGTATATTTGTCATCCGGGCCCAACCCAATTAAACAAATGTATATTTGTGTGCGGAAGCGCATTACCAACTTAGTTAGATTTAATATTTTCATATTATTTTCATCAGGATCAAGTACAAAATTTTTGTACAAAAAATCATTCACTAATTATAGTTACTATCGTACGCCTAATAGATTAAAATGATTGATCATCAAAAGACTTCATTTGGAAGTTGGTCACCCACTCGCCTCTACTACAAACGTATATTATATTAAGTAATAGCACATGACCCAGTTAAAAAATAAGATAACTTTTTTTTCCAAAAATTAAATATGATACAAATCAGCAGCGAATAGCTAATAGCAGCATAATATAATACACAAATTAAATTCCAAACCAAAAACTTACTGCCCCTGCCATCATATACATATACATCGATCGAATTGAAACTTTATGTATATATATTTAACAAAGTAGATAATTATTTTTACTGTACTTGTCGTATACATTTTCAGACAACGAGAGATAAAATTTTTTTTTTTTTTACATACAGAACAGTTTTCAATACAAATTATTGTAATCTAATGTATGGTACATATAGAAAAATTTGCATTAATTCCTCCTGTACAATTAGGTCTTTTGCACACTAACATTTACACAACAACAACAACAGTAGCAATAATAGTAATAAACAGCAACTACCTATAAAATAATACAACTCTATGTACAGCAACATACAAAATAGTCGTCTCTTCAATATATACTTATATATATACATAGAATCTTTACTTAACATCACAAGTAACTAAAATAACCTGTCTCTGTCCTCAATTTTGATTTTTTTGTTTTTTATTATAGTTGACGATCATAAGTTTTTTTTTATTTTTCTTCTTGATCATCATCATCATCATTTCCATCATTATCATCATCTTAATCATTTCTTTTGTGTAACGATCTCAACTTCTCCGAATTTTTTTTATATATTTTATTCTCCATAGATTTTGTTTTTGGATTTATACATTCATACATCATACATATGTGTGTATAATATGTTCTTGGACGAAAATTACGATCACGAGAGTCGAAGAAACACAAAATTTTGTTGATCGCAAGTTAAAGAAACTATGAGTATATAATAAAAACAAAAGAGAGTATTGTGTATGATATTTCCTCTTGTAACGAAACTACGACGGTCGACGACGAAAACGAAACACATAAGCAAGAACGTTAAGATATTATTATTGGTACTGTAAGAAAATAGAATATGTGTGAAGATAATAAGCATATACAGCTTCCGTGAAGATGTTTATTTAGGTGATTTAACATGCATTTGTGATCTAATATGTATGTATGTGTATTATACGGAGATCTTTGTTTAGGAATATAGCTATGTATATAGGAATTGATCAAATGGAAATGATTTTTTCTGCTGTTGTTGTTGTTTAATTAGGTAAATATAATTAGGGAAATTCATGGTGAGTGATGATCGATCGGTTTTTTTTGTGTTTCTTTTGTGTATTTCCTTATAGACCAATTATTCATGGTTTTTTTTTTTAGATACAGTATAAATTTGGTTTTGTAATAATTGTTGAATGAAGATTAAGTGTTATATTTGAATATGATGTGTGCGGTCAAGTGAGTGCGGTTGCGTCGCTCTACATTTGTATTATTTTTACACTTTAAAAAAAAATTCAAATGTTAGTTCTGGTATAGCACAAGTTTTCGTTGTATACATATACCTGTTTTAATAAACTTTGTAGGCGTAATATATAGCAAAGAATGATCAAGTTTTTTTTTGTTACAAACAGGAACCTCCGTCATTTTACGACAATTGCCAAAATCATTTATTTTATATTCGTCTATACAATATACGAGTCATGGAATGACCATTCATTCGTTTTGTTTGGAGATGAGTCAACCTTTCTTAAAGGTCATATTCTATTGCATATTTTATCAAATATTATTAAAGATGCTAAATTTCAGAACTTCACCTCCAAAAATTAGTAAACTAACGAGTGAAACTATATAACTCAACCAATTCATATAAATAGTGTATAATCGACTCTTATCAGAACTGTGATAGAATACTTCAACGACCAATACTTTCAATACAACTCTAATCTGATTTTTATGGACATAGATACATGTTTGAAAGAGAACAACAACCAAAACACCAATAATAATGTAACAAATATATGCTATTGTTATATCCAAGAAGACTTGAAATTTGTGAATTGGATTCCTTTTTTAATGACACCGCCACAGCAGATATCGAGGCGAGCCCCAAAAACTACGACATTCTTGTCGAAAAAATCGAAAATATAATCCTGAAAAAATCCAGACAGATAATAAGAGGAACTATCCAAAAGTGAGCAAATTATACTGTTTGGCTAAAACATGAGACAGAGGAGAGTGAAAGGATTCCTTTGAGAATGAACCAATAAACCAAAGACTCAGTACATCTCAGAGCTGGTTAAATATTATTCGATCGCTAGAGACCTTATACTGGTTGTGGTGTTTTGAAAATATTACATTATTTTTATTAAGTCAAATATACATAGTTTAATTATAATATTTAGGAAATAATTTTTTTATATTTTCTTTTCTTGGATTTTTGTTCAAGTATTTCTTTATTTAATTTTCTTATACGAAAGTACATTCGCGCTCTAAAAAATAATTTCTTTACTTTTATGTGACAGTCAATATCTTGTGACATATCTATAAGAAATTTCTGATAATCTTTTTTAATCAGAAGATCGTCTCCGTTAGCATCATTAAAAATTTTATCTAAACTGGCCATGTGCGTCATCATGCCTTGTGTTGGTTTTGACAGCCGTCCTTCACTAAGATGATCTAAGTTAGCTGAGTTGCTGATTTCATTATTTGAATAACAGGATCAAATACACCGGGTGAAATTTCGACTTTTTAGGTCCATTTTTGAAGTGTACGCACGGCCGGGAGAGGAAATTTCTTTTTTCTTAAAAATTTATAAGCTCGAGTGAGTGCTGGTCGAATAAAGCGTAATAGATCTGGCGATATCGGCTTGGGTCCATTGCAGTCGTTTACTTCCATTTTTAAGTTTTTTTATTTGTCCCGAAGAAAACATTTCTGCCAGTTTATTTTCCATGTTAGTTCTTTGCAAATCACTTTTTTGTAAAGCAATTTGAAGATTGTTTACTTCGTCTTTTAATTTTATGACTTCGTCATTTGATTTTGCCAAATCATCTTTGAGAAGCTGATTTTCTCGTTTAAAATTCTCCCTAAAACATAATGATGACATTAATTTTTAATTGAAAATGATGAATAATATAAACACATACATTTCTTCCTTTATAGCATCAAATTCCATTATATTAAGTTGTTGGCCTGACTCTTCTTGGTCGATGTTGTCATTGGTGTTTAAAAAGCCCATCTCTTCATCCTCTTCATTTAAAATGTTTGTATTACTGGGCTCGGGCATTTTAGATGATGTTTGCGTAAGTAAAGATGCTATTAGTTTTTTATTATCTCTAGATTGGAGTCGATTCAAACGATTTTGGTCCCTTAAAATATTGGCATCGTCTACTTTAGAAACTTGATGTAAAGTTGGCACAGCATTCGATTTCAAGCGCAACAACTTCTTAAATCCTTAAAATAATCGTAATTAAAATTTAAGTTGTATTAATCAACCCTTTATTTAATTTGTCTATTTTACCCAATTCAAATTCCAATTTGTTTTCAAAATCAGCATCCGTAAAATGGATGCTACAAATTCTTGAATTTTTTGGATTAAACTCGTCTTTCCTTTTACAAAAATTTAACCATATTTTTAATATTTGATGGTTTTTCGGAAATGAATGATAACTAACGACACATTTTTTTTTAGTTTCATTATTACTGCAGCAATTAAAAACAGCACACCTCATTTTTAATTTATAAAATTATTAATCACGCAACACAAAATTCAATTGTAAACATACAAAATAAAAATTTGTTCGCACAGATGACGTCATTTGACAGACATGTTAGTTCGGCGTGAACATAGCCGACATGCGCAATGCGTAATCTCTTTATATGTGATTTGTGTCCATTATTTAAAACTACGCAATGTGTAACCCATGAGAAGTCAGTTTCAATTCAACCGTCCAAAAATAATTGAATTTAACAACTGTTCTGTACCCCAAATAGAACCATGTTCAAATATTAAATAATATAAAATTGGGGGTTCTCTATTCTACCTATCCCACGTTACAAATCTCTAAATTTTATAGAAATTTCAAAAATTTTCAAAATTAACAGATATTGCCAGTGTGGTTGAATTTATGATAAGCCAAGCAAGCTGATTTCTATAAAGTGTAAATTTCCGCGCCTCAAAGAAAAGAATAATAAAATTAGGGAGGGATAATTTGTTTATAAACTGAAGTGTTTTGATTTATTTTTTCTTAAGAATGAAGTTTATTAGCCTGAATTTTAAATTTACATAAATTAGATTGCAAGACAAAAAATTTTTATGTGTGTTTTTTAAGGCGCGGTATTCAAAAATGTTAATGTTATTCAAGTTTAAGCAAAGGCACACATTAGCTCTCTGCCGATCATCACAAAGTACACTCTCTGTGGTACAACTGATTAGGTCAACAAACTTCCACCAAGCTTGGTACTATATCCGTTTGTGTGAACATTGAAAAATTCATTGATGATTTCATTTGTTTAAAACTAGAATCGTATCGTCTATACATTTACTGAATTGAATGGAAACATTTTGTTACACTTCCAATATTCTCATATATTAATAATTTTCAGGAAATTTTTAAGCAAGCTGACACAATCTAAGATTTTATGAGAATTACGAAATCACCTGAAACATTGTGTCAGGCAAAATTATCTGTATTTTATAAATTATATTGCTTTGTGCAAATACAAATTTAAGCCACTCCACAAAGCGTGTACAGAAACCTTGTATTGGTTACGAACATCAGGACTATTGTCAAATGATTTGAAGACAAGTGAAGTACTTGCAGGTATATTTTTCAGGAAACTCAGGAAAGGAATTTTTTTTTCAGGAAAGAAATTTTTCAATCGTACTGCTTATTAAATTGTTATTCTATTTAAATAGCTAGGTCGAAGGATTATTGTTTTTAAGATGCCGAAATTTGGGTCTTCAAAGTATTTTGCGGGTTGTTTTGTAATTTCTACTGGTATTTTTTGCTGTACTTCTTTATTGTATTTGCGACTACGTTGGTGTGCAGTCGCTGAACTTTTATGGTGGTGGAACCCCAAGAAGAATAGTGTTCTGATTTTGTCATCCCGTCGTACCATACTTTATCAAAAACTTGAGGAACATTAAAAAATCCTACCAAAGTGGCTTGACACTCCTTTTTAGCGTTAACTTTTATATTTACCACTGTCCGCGTAAGCATATTTTAACATAAAGAATGTTTTTGATCTGGTGCGCCATTATGTGAGAGTTGTTGATTTCCCATCTCTTCTTCTTGCATACTTTGTCATAATTGTGACAAAAAACAAAAAACCTTTTACTAATGTTGACGTCTATTGCATATCCGTATCGTTGAAGTCACCTGTTCCAAACAATTTAACTTCCAAAGTTGCTCTCTTCTAATGGGCAGTTATTGCTTTAGATTTGCTACATTTCTTTGTGCGTTTTTATAAACATACATTTAGTTGGTTGGATATGTTCTTCACTATCGTGTATCTTATAATGATGGCTGTTCGACCATGTGCTCAACTTCAGAGTCATCTTGGTTTCCACCACATATAGATATGCATAGATTGGTTCATGGATTCATTGAAGGTACTTATCTTTTTATAAAAAATACGATCCTGACGGCGTCGTTTGAAGATGGCTTAGATAAAATCCGTGAAAAACTTCTGTGTATGAAATGTTACTTAAATTGTATAAGATACTTCGCTCGTATTATTTGGCTATTTGTATAAACTCTGTGTGCGCCACACAACCTCCATAGTAGCTTCTGTGGTTTTATCTCAATTGTTTTCTTTTGTTTTATTTTATGAGGAATGTAATCTATTGGGTAGTTTCAGTATGAATTACAGGTAAAATTTTCCATGTAATGATTTCGTTTCATTGAGCCTAATGCACCACCTTTTCGTCCTGTTACTCGCTGTGTTAGAGGGCCTCTGCAGTGCGTTTGTCGCCTCCTTTATATTGTTGCCAATGACAAAGATAACAGTTTTATCCACAAATGTGGCTATATTTGTTTCTTCTGGCATCGGCATCTAATATATAGAATTACTCCCAGTGTGTAGTTTATAATCTGATCCCAGATGCTAGCATTTAAAGATAGTTTTTTTAGTTTCAGAAACATTTTCAATTATGTATGTAATTTTGTGAACTTGGTCAATAGTGGAATGATTACTCTAAGGACAAATTGGTTTAGCATTATTACATCTACTACCTTCTATTGACGTGGAACATGTTACAGTTTGAACACTGCGTTGATTATATGAAGTAGTAAAATTATTGCTGACTCTCAGTCTCTGTGACGGGTTTATGGCGTAGTAACAAAAGCACACGTATTTTAGCGTATATGTTGTTTGATAAAACTAATTAACAAGTTTTCTAGTTCTGGAATGGATTTCATTAGCCGATGCACATTCCAGATGATTATTCTTATATTTTGTTAATAATGTTTAATAAATATACAGAATGTGATTTCTTCTACTGTTTCTTGCTTACCTAAGTCACTTATTTAAGGCTACAAGACTTTTTTCTCGTTTAGCTAGTCTGATTTTCATTACTGCCCTTTAAAATCACTGGTTTTGTTTGTTAAATTTTCGGGTCATTTCACACATCTAATCTGCAAAATTTCTGTATAGATGCTGTTTTAAATTTTTTATTAAGGGTTTCGTTTATATCGAAAATATGTTCCATTTTTTTCTTTATTACAAATCGTTAACGTAAACAAAGCTCATTTTATTTATTATGAATCTATACTCATTTTCTATTTTTTCTTTCTGAAGAACATTTGCCGCGAATTCAATTTGCAGTCCCCTTCATTGTAAGGTCCTCCAATATATCGTTTTTTGAATAGGTTGGGTGAAAGCCTCAGTGAAATGTAATTTTAAAGTAATCTTTATTTGTAATCGATTTGAATATCGAATAAACCTTGATATATTCGGTTGTCCCAACAATATATTGATTGGTGGAGGTATCATCTACATATTTAGGTTTCACACGTAATTGCTGCAGTTGCTGTTGTGTTTTGTTGATTATTCGTGTTTTCATTTATTTGTGGTTCTTCGGTCTTGTTTTCTTTTTATAATTCATTCTGTTTTTTATATAATTGGGCCAGCTTCCTTAGAGAGTGGATTTTCCAGCTGTTTAGCAGGTACAGTTTGTAGATTGTTCGGCTCAATATACCATTTTGTAAACTCGAGTTCAACACTTAATCTTTGAGACTATAATTTTATACCTCATTAAATTTGATTGTCTTGTCTCATGTTATAATTTTTAAGATCACGTATACAAATTTATGTGCCAAAACTTCAACATGGACAAACACTTTGAAAACATTTTATTTTCATTTACGCTGGCGCAATATCCCGGGGAGGGATTTGGCGGCCTCAACGATGCTCCTCCAAATAATTCGATCCACTGCAAGAGAACGTCAGGCACGATGACCGAGTGTTACCAAGTCCCCCTCGACATCGTCCATCCACAGGGTAGGTGGTCTCTCACGAGGTCCTAATTGGCCTTATCAGCGCTTTGTAGTTGTCCAGTTTTACTTTGCGCGATATGTGGGAGACTTGAAGACCTTAATGTTGGGGTAAAATGCATATTGTGTGTCTCCTGAAAGAAAATCCCCACGTAGCTGCCTTCTGGCAATCACCATGTATTTGGTCTTCACTTTATTGATCTGAGGCCAATTTGTTTCGTTATCTTTTCCAACGGAAGGAGCACTTCTTTCAGGGAGATGATGTTGCGACCCAGAATGCAAATATCATCAGCGTATACGCTAATAACTGGGATGATTTGTAATATAGGCAGAATGACATATTCTAATGATAAGTTGAAGAGAATCTGAGCTATCGGGTCTCATTGCCGCACTCCTGTTATCTCGAAGGCATTCGAAATTTTACCTTCTATTTGCACCTTACATATTGAGCCATCCATTAAAACCTAACACAAAGAAACCAATTTTGACGGTATGCCCAGATAGGACAAGACATTTCATAACGTATTCCTCTTAAGGCTGTCGTACGCCTGCTGGAAGTCTAAAAATACACTGTACACAGCGATGTCCTTTTCAAAGCATTTTTCTAGCACCATCCTCAGAGTGAAAGTTTGATCGGTTGTTGATATAATCGGGCGAAAACCGCATTGATAATTACCCAAGATCCTCTCGATGTATTACCCAAGATCCTCTCGATGTACCCGATGGCTGATAACCTCGTCGCGACTACTTTGGCCAAAACCTCGTAGCCTGTATTCAGCAAAGCTATACCGCGGTAGTGGTTGCAGTGTAGTCCGTCTCCCTTTCTATGAAGCGGACATATAATACCTGTCTTCCACTGTTCTGGGATGTCTCCTGTAGACCAAATTATTGATATGAGCTCAAACATGCGGTAAAACCAATAATCGCCGCCATATTTGAGCATTTCGTTGCAGATACCATCCTCACCAGGTCTCTTGTAATTTTTCATCTGCGTTCCGCACTTCGTCAGATGTTGGACGGGGCGGTGGAGTCATCTCGACCTTAATATCGCGTTGAAGTAAGAGAGGTAGACTTAGACAACTAGACCTTCATCGTCCAACCAAAGATTTTTAGGTCTGGGTGGAATTTGGCATATGGTGGACATTGAGGCATCGGTTACCGCCGTTTTGATGATGTCCCACTTTTCTTGAACGGAGTCAGGAAGTGGTTTAACCTGGAAGATTTCTGATAAAATAGTCTCGAAGACGGTCCTGGTGGCATCGTTGTTCAATGTTAGTGTGTTCCAAGTAGTCTCGAAGACGATCCTGGTAGCACCGTTGTTCAATGTCCTGCGTTGATACAATGATTGTACGTGGTGGAGAGACGAAATTTTAATTCAGCAACTACCTTCTACTGATGTCATTGAGACTAGAAAAATGCCTTTTGGACAAGAGGATGTGGTCGATTTGGTTGACCGTTGTCCCGTCGTTAGATTTTCATGTGGCTTTATGGATGCGTTTATGTGGGAAGTATGTTGTAGCCAAGCCAACTTGTAACCAAGTTGTAGAGCAAACCTACCTCCGTGATGCGCGTCCCGTTGTTGTTTGAGGTAGGTGGTGCAAGGAGTTTGGGCCGATGGTGCTACGATAAGTGCTGCCCGCACTGCCAATTTGAGCATTGAAGTCGCCAAAAACCATTTTAATTCTTCTTCTTCTCAGTAGGAGGCTTCTGAGTAGGAGCATGAACGTTCACAAATGTGATGTTAAAGTGACGCCCATGAAATCAGTCACGAATTACCGACATCGTTTGCTAATCAAGAAACCAACGCCGAATTCATGTTTATTCATGGTATTGCTGCGGCAGAGAGTTAGTCCATAACGACTGTATAATCGGCGATGCCGTTGCTGATTAGTCTTGTTTCCTGCAGCGCTATGAGGTCGAGCTTATACTTAGATGCTTGTTTGGAGAGTTTATCGAGGCTCTCCGCTCGATTTATACTAAGTACGTTCCATGTTCCAAATTTAAAATCGGTGTCCTTATATCGTGTCCGAGGTCGTTGTTGTGAATCCAAAAATACCCGAGGCTCATGTTGAGTTTTCGTAACAATAAAATTTGACTGGTCCTAACGCTAACCCCCTATAGGAGGACCACAGCCCTCACATTTTAGCCTACTCCTGTAACAGAGTAGTATCTAGCGGCCGCCACGAAGAGGCAGGGTGAGCACTTGCTGAAGTTGTACAGTTACGGCACATGAAGCGAGTCTTGTGTTTATTCCCCTGCATACACAGCAGCCTGACCACCAGGTTTTGAAAACATTTGCTTACGTTAATAAAATATTTTTATTGTGTCACTGTGTACATATACATAATATTCAGAAGTAATTTTAAAATTAAAAATTATTTTACCAAACACCCTCAATTTAATATTTACCGTCGATTTATCTATACCAAGTATACACTATACAATATTCTACATACATCACATGTTGTGTGTTGTGTGTACGTGAATAACCAAATCTGATGAAACGAATATACAAAACTAAAGAAAACAAATCACATCAAAACAAAACAAATGAACATAAACAAAAAATTGAGCATATGCGATCGAGAAATTTTGTATGCGCGATCAAAAAGCCGATAATTACCGAAAAAATTTACTCGCGCATAAATAATAAAGTTAATGTAAAATAAAAAAAAACAAAACGAGATCAATATATTGATCGTATCGATTTGAGATTAATTCAATGTGTTAAACAGAAATCAAACTACAAATTTGTATTTTTTTTATTTTCTTTTAAGTTTTTTTTTCGATACAACATTCATATCGATGTTCTCTTTTTTATTTCTCTCTTTCATAGTTTTGTTTTGTTTTTGTTTTATATACACATATTTTCGTCGCATACAAATATATTTTTATGAAATGATCGTGTCGAAAATGAAATCGAAACGAAAAAACAAAAAATTCTGAAATATAATTGTAATTTAGTTTTAGTTGTGAAACGTCGTCGGTTGTGTAAAGAAGTGGAATTAATTTTTTTATATAAGATATTTTTTTGTATTCGAACGAAAATTAAATTTTTTTTTTTATTTCTAATTATATTGCATTATAGTTTTCATTATATAAATATATATATTATGTTTTAAAGATGTGATTATATATTATTATTAATTATAAATTGGATTCAACAACAATATTATACTTAAGTTATCGATCAAAGTTATTCGTGAATTTTTTAATTAACGGGTTTTCCCGTTTTAATTTTGTTGTGGAGTTTTTTTTTTTTTTTGTATTTTGTGGATAGGTGATCAGTGAATATTTTGTTTGTGTGCCAAATATTTTTAAGTGTTTATAAATAAATAGCTATATATAAATGAAATATAATTTGTGTATTACAAAATGTATAAAAAATATAAATATGTTGTTTTCAAATGTGCTGATCATGTATAATATATAATATTATATATCTAGAGTTTTGTTAATTTTGAATTAGAGAAAAAAAAAAATTAGAAATAAGTGTTATAGCTTTTAAGATAGTTTTCATAATTACATATAATATTGTGGATATCAATAATTTTGAAAGTATTCAAAATGGGTAGCCGCACAGTTGATTGTCGAAAATTTTCACCAAATATTTTCAATAAAAGTAAATGCAGTCACTGTTTTCGACAACGTGAGGAACATAGCGCTGCCGCATTGGAATGTAATCGGGTAAGATATATATTACACTCATATACATATGTATATGTACAAATATACACATAATATCTACGCGATATACATAAGACGGTGTTATTTTCGTTTTGTTTGTGTAGCAATTTTCTTAAGTTTTTTTGCACGCAATGCGGAAATGAATATCTTATATGGATTATATTATATTCAATTTTATTTTATTTTAAATGACAATTTGCAATATTATGCTCTTCTTACTCTCCTAAGATTATATGCTTTACTAATAATTTTTTTTTTTTACATTCTTGTACAACATATTATAATAATCAACAAAATAATTATAATTAAAATTGGTTGTTAATTTTTAATGATTTGACAATGTTGTATAAGTGTATTATATACATATTATATTTGTTGTGTAATTCGATCGCAATAAAATGAGCATAGATTGATTTTGTTGTTTTGCCCAGTTTTTTCATTAATTTAATTTTTTGATGTTAAACCGCGAACCGAACTCGCTCTATCGTTATAAACATACAAACTTTATATGTATTTTGTTAGTTTTCCAATACATAAGTATATTTATATAAACCTAAAAATTAATTTTACCTTCGCCAGCTAGTTAGCTAAAAGTAATAATAATCCGGATTTGCTTTTCACATTATTTTATGTTTTATTCTCGATTAATAATATTAAAATTTTGAAAGTGATCTTCATGGTCTGATAGGCAGTTAATTTTTAGAATCGTAAATTGCGGTCATATTATGATTTTGTTAAGGTGTTTCAAACCATGATATGGGGTCGAAGGTCATATTTTCTAATGCAATTTTACTGGCCATAATATAATATATTAGATACGCCATTGTATTGCGCACCATCTTTATTTAATAATATTAAAGCAGCTGGTGGTGACTTTTAAATTTGATCAAAGATTACATTGTTGCTTTCAAGGTAAAATCGATAATTGTGATATTGCTAAATTTTATGCAAATTGCTATTCAAATAATTATTGAAAGTGGTATAAACTTCCGTTTTAAATCGTAACTTATAATTTTAATATGATTTCTTAATACATATTTAAATTCTACTAGAAGTTCATTAGTTTCATATTACGTGGATGACTTTAATATAACTAAATTTATGTATTTTCTATAAAAGTTTGTAATACTTTTTATCAATAAGTCAAGATTAAAAGACTCGTTAGCATCATTTGTTTCAGCTAAGCTATTGAATTGTAACTTTTCAATTTAAGATTTTCCCTAATAACTACCGTGGAATTTAATTAGTATAGGTCAAATCATATTTTTAATTATGAATTACGATGCCTTTTTTTGTAAAAATAATTTTTTTTAGTGAGATCAATATGATTTTACTAAATAAATATTTATCTAGCCAAGATTCTTTAGATATAATCGGATTTAATTCACTGATTAATTTAAGCACATTTATAGAATTAATTGACTGGTGTTTTGTGATATTTTACCAACAATAGTTAATCAAATTATCGCTAAGACCCAGCCTGAGTCGATTCAAGTCACATAAGCTAATCAGGCACAAATTTCCAAACCATATAGATTCAATTTAATTTACTCAGGAATATCCATTACTAAACATACACAGTTATAGAATTTTATTATTTCGAATAACTAAGTTAAAAATCGCCCCCCTTAATCTGGGTTTGTTTAATGTTACTCCATATGGTGAAACATTTTCATATCATATTAAAGGAGTAAAAATATATTTATTACGATTTGGAGCAATTGTACTTGGCTTTGCATTTTTGGGGAGCTCGAAATCCAAGTATTGGATTCCTAGAAAATTGAAATTTTCTTGATTTAGGTAAATTAATCAGTAAATCCGTCGCAACTGTAGTTGAAATCCAAAGAAAATTTATTTCTTCAAGCTAAGCAATGATCATTTTGGAAACCCAGAAAATGGGAAATTTCCAGATTTAGGTGAACTTAAAGAAATACGATCTGAAGCGTTAATCCATTTAATTAGAAAGTATTTTCGAATATTTTGCTGTTAGTTTGCAACAAACGTCCAGAGTCCATCTGGAGCCCTACTTTGTATTACAAAACGAAAATTAAATCCGAAAATAACATAAATTGTATAAATTAAAATAAAATAAATTGTATCGAGTAAAAAAAGAAGGAACAAGAAGATTAAATTGCGACATGAGTTCAGTTTTGCATTTAGAATCAATAGAATTCCTATTTATTCAATCCACTTTCCGCCAGCATATTTTTGAAAAATTGCAAAACTGGTAATTTTTGAATATACTCTAGACTACTAATGGGTAATTATTGTGAATAGAGTTTGTTTTGAAGCAACTAAATAAACAAGTTTAAATAATTTACAAGCATGAAGTTGTATCCTCAGAATTGAGAATTAAATGATAGAATCGGAGTTTGTATCAGTTTTATAATTGAGACTGCACTTGAACGGAATTTATTACCTTGATAATATTACAGAAACCAATTCAATGATAAATTAGGGATGACATTATTAATTTTGATTTTGATCCCAAAATCGAAATATATCTCGAAATTCGAGATATTACCAAATTCGAATTCTAATAAAATAGCTTTCGATTGCCATTTGTGGCATTTGTTTTAAATTAAAAAATAGATACAAATGAAAGACGAACGCAGCTGTCAACTGAAAGTCAAAATACGAGTAGAGACGAATTTGCCCATACATATACTAAATAATGAC
This sequence comes from Tipula unca, assembly GCA_951394425.1. Classification (NCBI taxonomy): domain Eukaryota; kingdom Metazoa; phylum Arthropoda; class Insecta; order Diptera; family Tipulidae; genus Tipula; species Tipula unca. The sequence goes on from OX596381.1 coordinate 137,034,246, forward strand.
AATTTTATCGCAAATGATTAGACTCACAGTTGACTTTAACAATGAACCATTGTCATTTCTGTGGTTCAACAAAATGACATATTCCCGAAAAATAGATTTTGGTTTTCTGCCTATAAAATGACAATCTGTTGACTGCATCATATGAGAGAGGAAATACATCTAAGCGCATTTAAAAATCTGATATAAACTTATAAGTTACAATTAACAGCAAATATGAGTTGCCAGCTATTTGTGCATTCCAATAACTAGGCAGATCTTAGTAAAACATTTTTGGTTATTCTGACATCAATAGGCCGACTATTTACCATACTATCTATCGTATTAGAGACGAAATAAGTTTAAGGTTGGCTAGTTATTCAACCGTGTGTGCAATCATAGCTAGAAGATAGACGGTACATTTAAATTGCAACAAATTATCCTCACAGTTCACTTTCGTAATCGATTAGTAGCTGAACAATAAACGAAATCTGACTTACATTTGTAAGTTAAGACCATTACTAAATACATATGAGAAATAAATGTTAAAATCCTTTTAAAACTGTGATTGCAATCAACGGTAAAGACTTAAGTATCTTTTCTAATGGAGAGCACTTTCCAAAATAGGGTGATTTACCCGGTTTCGGAATATGGCAAATTAGTGTTATGGATATTTCCATTTGGAAATGACAGGTACAAAAATTGTAATTGTAATAGGCGAAACCGGTTATTAATGAAATTTGAAAATAACTATTTCACAGACTACAGACATTTGCTACTTACAATTGTTGACTAAGTGATCGTATAAAAGAAAAAATATTTCACCGTTTAGTTACACGTCGTCCTTAGTGAAGTTAACATAAAATATTTAAATTAAATGAAAAATAGAAAATAAATTATGTTTAAAAAAGTTGACTCAGAAATGATAAAGACTCCCATTGGCTGCCAATAATAGGTAGATTACAAGTGTAAGTCGGATTCCGTTTATTTATTGGAATACTGAAATCATTGGCAAACCCAAAACGTTTTTTCAACTATACTATGGCCTCAATTGTAATTTACAATTGTTAGTTGGCTTAGAGTATTTATTGGAAGGAAGAAATGGCCAACAAAAGACGATCAAAGACCATCCGTTTCCAATTATTGGGTGTAAATTGTAACTTACCGATGTAAGCCGAATTTTGAAATGCTAATTCGGCCATCTTTTGTAGGTCGATTCCGAAAGTTAACTGCAAGTCGAATCTAGTACGTCTATATAGAATTTGTCCATTATCCGGAAAGGATTAGACGCACAAATGACTGAACAATTGGTCCACATTTATCGATTTATCGTCAATACTCACTTTTTTTATGGTCAGAAATTCGTTTTACGAATGAAATGAGCGGGATTTTAGTTAAGAACCAACACTATATCTTGGAAAAACTGCATGTCTTTATTTTTAAGAATAAAAGGGACCTTTTTTTTGTAAATTGACATATTGTATTTAAGTTACTCGATCAATAATGCTTATAAAAGCAATCAATACTTTTTTTGTAAACATAAATACTACAAAACTAGTACGAACCGAGACAATTAGCTATAATGACATCGTTGACCGACAGCCTAATTAAAACTGCAGATGTAGAAGGCATAGATTATTGATAACTAATTAACAATTGGGTGTGAAAAAAGTATATACGAAAAGCCTACGTTGGTATAAGTTATGAAACAGATCAAATTTGAAATAACCTTTTTTTATCTTAATGCAAATGAGAATTTTTATGATTTGGTTATGAGACAAACTGTACTTAAGAAAGTTGTCTTGATTAGTTTTCTGTGAGTATAGACATTAAGCAGAATTAATGTGAAATAATTACAGTAGAATTCTTGGATTTGAAAAGTAATTTGTATATATCTTCATGTATGTATGTCCATATATTGAAGCCTAACTAATGTGTCGCGCGATTAAATAACATGTACACACACACACACACACACACACACACACACACACACAGTAAACCCAAACATTACGATCACGCGTTTTATTTTAACTGATAATTTATAATCCAACGAAGGTTGTATATACGTATACTCAAAATTCATTTGTTTATTCAAATTATATAAATTTTGTCGTCTGATATTAATGTATGCCTCCAAGGTTTTTGTTTCAACTTACATATTATTATTATAATGATCGGTAGTGTGCGTTTATATATATGTATGTATGAACTTAAACAACAACAAAATCATTTATTTTAAATGATCAATGAAAATAGTAGTGAAATATGATCGTATGCTACAAATTTTATGTGTGCGGTCGGCCCGCTGGTCTCTCTCTCTCTCTCTCGAACCCGAACAATAATATAAAAAAATAGTGTTCGATTGGAAACAATAAATTATTATTGTTAAATAATTAATTAATTGTATGTTTTTGTTGTTTTTATTTTTCCAATTTTGTATACATAGGCATTTTATTATTTATTTTAAACAAATAAACGCGACCACACTAAACTTTTTATTTTTTAACCGCCATTAGTCTTGGGTTTATAACGGCATATTATATTAGAAAAATTATATGTATAAACAATAACTTTATTTATTTTATATATGTATGTATAGAATGTTAGTTTAAAGCAATTGTTATCTATCTATAAATATTATAATAACAATATAATTCTAAAATGGTAAAAAAAATTTGTATTCGAAAAAATAATAGGTAATAATAATAATTTTCTAATAACATGTGTTTTTCTCGATACTCGATCGCGATTTTCTATAAAAAATTATATTATACTTAAACAAAAAAAATTTTATGTTTTAAAACCACTGACTTAAATTCCAACGGATATGATTGCAATATACGAAAATTGCTTACTTGAAATTTATATATTGTATATTGAAAGTATTACAATTACACGAAAAAAAAAAAATTAAAAAACACACGATCAGTTCAGTTGTTTAGCCTACGGTCTAATTGTCTGGAAAATGGTAAACGTGTGTATGAAATGTTGTTGTTTTATATTCATATTCTGTGCTGCTAAAAGGCTATATTGCGTTTTCATTGCAAAAAAAAAAAAAAATTTTTTTTGTAAAGTATTTTTTCGCGTTGTCTTATTCTTATTTTAGATCAATGAATGTTAATTTCATTTCTGCTTATTAAGAAACAAGATCTTTTAATTTTTAAACAATGATCGCATATACATAATATGTATGTATGTATATAAAAAATGTATGCTGATGATTAATAGAATTAAACAAAAACAAAAAAATATGTATGTTTGTTAATTAGTTTTCTATAAATCGGTAAATTTGATCGGTCACAAATGGGACCCCAAAAATTGATGTATAATAATAATTGATCTTGAATATAATTTGTAATTTGCATGCGTGTGTGTAGGCTTAATATATTATATACATACTTATATTGTAACCTAATTTATGTATACTGTGTATATATTGTGATCATATGACCTCAATGTTTATATTTTATCGATCGTGTGGTTTATGTGGTAATTTTTTTTTGTTTTTTTTTTTTTGTTAAACACTGGTAGTTTTTTGAGGACTTTTTTTATTTTGTTTAAATTTTAAGTAATAATAACACCTTCACAATAATGCTGACGATTTTATAATAAATTGAACCGCAATAATACGCGATGATCACATCGTAATGGTATATGAATTCAACAGCGTTGAGTGGCGCCCAACATTGATTCACATTTATTTGATTCATGACAATTTCTTTGGAAGACGAACAATTGTATAATGAGAAACGTGCTCAATTTAGGTTTTACAGTGATTAATATTTATTTTTAATTGTACAGCCTTGATTCAATTTGAGTGATCGCTAATTAATTAAAACAAGCTGATTTATCATTAATTATACATGTGACCGTAATGAAGGATGTTTTTGTATTTTATAGTAACCTTGCAATTCAAACTAACCCCAGGATTAAACAAATACTTTTTTTTTTCTGTACTCAATTAGGTTTAGATGTTTTATATTATCGCTGTGTAATTAAATTAAGAGTGAATGAAACCAAAAGAAATTCACATCAAGGCAATGCACCTATTTGCTTATTATAATTATGACCTTTTATGTTTATATATGTACATACTTAATAAAAACGTTGTCCTCGTTCGATGAGTGTGACATGAACCATTTATGCATATAAAGTTTGACATACATGCATGCAAAATATGAATTTCAGACAACATACGAGTACATACATACATACATATAAGCTAAAGATAATTTTTCTTTCAATATTTATTTTATTAAAATGCAATAATATAAGATGTCGACGACGATGGATGACAAAAAAAAAAGAAATAAAATAATATCTTTATTTTTTTTATGTACGTACATACATATATGTATGCATATATACAGAGCGCGCACACACAACGATTTATGAAACGTAAACAGAATTACGATTTGTGAACGTTCAAAATTTATTATTTGACTCATAATTCAATTAAAATATAAAATGTTGCAGACGCAGACAGACAGACAGACAGTCAAGCATATTATCATGAATGAAAATAATAAGAAAAACAAAAAAGAAAATTTTCTTTATACCATTATCAGAAATTGTAATTTGTACTAAACAACACTCGGGCTCGATCAGACCAATAAAAACTTGATTTTAATTGTCGCTACATACATATAAAATTGGGGAAATTATATTTTTTAAGTTCCATATAAACATAGCTGACCGTAATCTTTAAAAATAATTTTTTTAAATTGTTTCGCCTTTTGTAATGTAAAAAAGTACAATTTTTTTTTAAGTCCAGATAAGTAAATTAACGATTGTATGCGTATATGTATGTACATACATGTATATAATAAAATTATGCACTTCAGGCAAAAAAAATGCCGGTTTTGTACCAAAATAATGTCACGTCCAAGTGAATGAAACCTCATTTAAATAATTATTATTGATAAATATTTGATTGCAGTTTTGTTTGCTGCAAATTACCTTTTGTCTAGAAAAATTACTTGTGAAATCTTTATTGGACTCCTGCACCTTTAACCTGAATTTCTATTCTGTAGCTTCGTGTGGTATACGTACACAGTTCAAGGCTGAAGCAATTTTCACTTCATAAAATTAATTTGGATTTTTTGTATACAAAATATATATGTATACATACATATGTACATATCTCAAGTTAACAAAAAAAATAAAATAAAAATAAAAAAAATTGTTGAAATTCAACTTTGTTAGATTCATCCGTCCGCCTCTCTACTCTCCTCGTCATCACTCGCATGTTGTGCCTTCTTTTAATCTAAATCAAAACAATAGAAACTTATAAAATAACAAAACTAAAATCGAGCTTACATAATATTATATTAAAACCTAACCTCAAATATTTATTATTAAACAATTTCTTATCTAATTCTCCCAAGACGCGACGCGTATGTTTTTATATATACATACATATATGTATATACAACAGTACAGAGTCACACGCACGCAACCAGATAACGTATGAATGGTCGAGCAATAAAAATATTTTTTTCGTTTATTTTATTTTAATTGTAATAATTATAATTTTTTTTGTTTATGTTTGATTTTACTTGTATCATTAACTTACATAACGAACAATACAAAAAAAAAATAACAAGCTTTATAAAACACTGTACATACCTTTAATCTAATTTTTGTTATACATCTAGAATTGATCCTTTCATGATTATACAAAACAAAAAAAAAACTTTGATCCTCCTGCTGTGAAACAAATGTTAAATTTTGTTCTCTAGACAAAATATGTGTGCCTGACTCATGAAGCGCCCTATAATTGTGAAGAGATTTTCATCAAGCATCTTGTTTACATCAACTTTTTTTTTTTTTTTAGTTTTGTTACTTTGGTTATATTTTTTTTGGGGTGTCATCATCATTAATAAGAATATCGTTTTTGGATTTCTTCTTGGCAAGTCACGCGATTTTGATTATGTATACCAGGTATGATATGTATGTATATATGTAAATATATACATAAATCGAAAATAACTAAAATCTAGAATAAGTAACTTAATACGTCTAACGTTGTTTTTGTGAGATGAGCGCCGCGATCTAATAGATATAATGTTTAATATGTGTGTGACATAAATAAAAATTGTCTTTAAGTCCACTATTAAGTCGAATAAAAAATCGAATAAAATTGGGGACAATTTTTTGGATTTAACATTTTTTTTATTTTCATTTTTCCAATGGGCTATAGTGATAATACCCGTCGTAATAAATATATTATAATAAAACCAGGTCATCAAAATCTATCATACTTGCATCGTCGTATACATATGTATAATAAATATATGTATATGTACATCAAATAAAGGTTTGGTATTTAAATATAAAAAGGGCCCTACATTTTTTTATGTATTATGTATACTTATTTATAAAATAGAAACCATTTTTGATTTATCTACATACATACATATATAATTATAATTAATACTACATAATAAAAATTCTTGTCCCAGGGCATGGTTACAAATCAACCTCAAAATGAAATTAATCATAATTAAAGAAGATGAATGCCTACCTATATGATTATTGTTACATTCGTCAAATTTATGTACATATTTAAAATTTGTTCAACAACTGCTACTACTATATAGCGCATGTCGTACACTAATAAAGAGGTAAAAGTGCAACTTAACTGTAATCCGTAATGTAATTCAACAGTTTTTCGTTTCGTTCCCTACATATTTTGTCACCGTAACGATAAAATAAAATTACCATTTGTATATCATACAGTAAATAAAAAAAAACTGATTAAAAGATGCAACATAGCGTAACACACAACATTACGGAAAGAAAATATGTTACATGTTGGTATTAAATTACAACATTAGACGGTTATAGAATAGAACTAGAATAGTAAAAATAAAAAATAAGAAATTAGGTTAAGGGAATTTTATACTATTTATCATAATTTTCTTCTTCCTTTCGATTATGTATATATATATATATATATATATATATATATATATATATATATATATTATATTAATTTGTATTCTTCTCTTATAATATGCCTTAAGATAAAATTAAATTATGAAAAGATTAAATTTCATAGTTATTATAATTTTCATCCGTGAAATTAATCTCCTCATCTCTCGATATATCGGTTGATTCAAAATCTTCTTTTTAATGATCCCAAAATATGAACTATATATTATGTTGAAGATGAAACGTAAAGGTTTTAACCTATTGGTCAATTGCTTAGCCTACATTATATTATACAGGAAATTAACATGGAGATTGCTCAGAGCATATGTTGGTATTCGTATATATAATATAAAAATTGATCATTCAGTCGTGTATATGTTCATATGTATGTAGGAAGATTAATTGTTCGTTGCTCAGAAAATATCTCAGGATCTACTGGAGATAACCATTTTCTGTAAAAGCAAGCTTATTAGAAAAATCATCTGAATGTAATTTAAAAGTTAAAAACTTCATTTAAACAGGAAATATAAAAAACTACGCAAATTAATATTATTTAATTAATAATTTATTAAAAAGTGAAAAACTCCACAGAATAACAGACATTTTTAAAAAATGGTCAATCTAGATTCATGAGGCATGTTATAGACATGTTAAAAGTACAAAACCTGAGAAACAATATTTTTTCGATTACAATACCTTATCCTTAATTATTATGTAAGTATGATAAAGGACCCAAGCACCCACATAGTAAATTAACAAAAAACTGACTTTCATCTGTGTTAGACATTTTTTCGTTTGGTTTACTAATTTCGGTCAGTAAAATTTATTAAACTAACTAGTTAGTTTAGTCGATTGAGGCACACAGCATAAAAGCTACCTTATACTTATACATCCCATAATTGTCGTACACTTTTTCAAAAATTGGTTAGCAAATAATAAATTATACATATATCTCAAACTTTCATAGTATGTCTGAACTTCGTTATCGCCATTCTTAGGTGAAAAACATTTGTAAGCTGCTTGTAAATTACTTCAAAACTGTGATTGCAAAGCTGGCTGTATATTTTCGAATTACGGCAAAAATAAGCTGATTTAATTAAAAATGAATAGATAAAAATTAGGACGTTGATTTTATTTCACTATATTTATAACCAACAATGACGTTAAAAATAACAAAAAAAGTATAAGAAATTTGGTGACTTAAATTATGATTCGTAATCTACGTCATTGGTTATTTTGAAATAAAAATAACGCCCTAATTTTTTATTATTTACGAACTCAAATTAATAATTTCATCTTCAATACATTTTGTAATATATTCAGATTGGTCATGGGGTAATTTTCTTGACAAAGTTATAATTTCTATAACGAAAGATGGACTACCTCATAAGTCATAACCATAAATTATTGTTAAACAAGCACCTGTGAAATTTAAAATATTTTACTAGGAGCAAGATCTTTCTTCTTTTTCCTAAGTTCTTTTTATGAATTTTTCGTTCTATTTAATATGGCTGCCAAGTTGAATCCAATTTATTCCCTAACTAAGCTGACGAGTATGCATCAAGAATGCCGTCTGTCTATTTGCGTTCCAAGTTGCATCGGTGTCAGAATCGGTTATATCATTCAGGTTCATCATATCAGCTTCCTTTGTTCCCTGTAATATTTGCATCAGCAGTTAGCTCTTTAAGTCGAATAGTTTCCCGCAGAATCAAAATCACTTTTACAAAGAAAAAAACTGGGGCCCTATTTCTGAAAACGAATTCGTATAAAAATTGTACTAATTCGTACCGTTGGTATTTTTGAATAAGAATTCGAATAATTCTAATACGAATTCGTGTCTACTTGATACATTACGAAATTTCTCTTATTCCTCTATACGAATTCGAGTCGATTTTGTTCGATTATGAACCGATTTCTGTACATTGATGAATTAGTTGACGACTCCAAATAAAAATATTTTGGCAAGAATTTCTGGTGATTTTATTTTAATAATTACATAAGTGGATTAAGGAAATAACTATACATTTAATTAAAGATTTTATTTTTTTTATTCAAGTAACAGATTTTGTCTTACATATTCTAAATTATTAGTAAATACAAAATATTCAATTCTTTTATTAATGAAACTGCGTCAAGTGTATATTGCCCCATTGGATTTGTATTACTGCCAGTTGATGATACATTTTTTGAGCGTTTTATAAAACGTCTTCAAAATCAAATCACTAAATTTGAGCTATTTAGGAAGACATAAAGCGAATCGGATAATAATAAAATCTTTCATCTAAATTGAAATGTACAAAAATTGTTTTCAAAAATGCTTATCTTAATTTTGGATTTCTTGTATCGTAACTATGAGGCGATTATTATTATTATTATTAATTATTTGTATTAAAAATGAAAGAAATGTTTGTGTTATGACACAAACAATAAATGAAAATTAGATATATTTTTTATTTCAACGTCAAAAACAAACACCCAAGGTTTAAAATTCGTAGAGGTATAACCATTCAAAATAAATTTCCCAATGAATACATGAGAGTGTAAAAATATTTGATTCGATCGAATTCAGAAATACCAATTCATTTTCGTTTCGTATAGCATTTTCGTATCGTATTCAGGAATAGGGGCCCTGACTAATTAAACTAATTCTAAAATAATTTACAAAAATAGTACTAAATAAAATAATGGTGACGTTTTGTAGCAGTAACTGTCATAGTGGTGACACTGAGACTGTGTCCGAAACCTGTGATAAATATTTTTTAGTACAGAATTTTGACTTTTGCATGCAAAAACCCAAGACACCCAAATTATTATAGTCTATCGCTATCATAATTTTTGACAGATCCGTACGAATAATTTATATCATTGTGTTGTAGGCCGAGCAATAGAAAAAAATTTGTATACATATAAAATGGCGGATGGATCGAAATTTTATGTTTTTGGCGGGATGATACTATTTATATACATACGAGCATATATATAATTTATATGAACACACACACTGAATTAATATAAAATGAAATGATTAAAAGATAAATAAAAATAAATAAAAGTTCGAATATACAAAAATGATTTTTTTAATAAATAAAACCTTCACAATTTAATATATTTAATGTTATTAATTTAATTATAAGAGTAAATCATCTACAATACTGCACATAAGTCTGTCGTGAGGATAAATCCCATCTTCACCCGCCCCATTATTCTGTGAATCGTTATCCATATCGAGAAAATTATCAGGCAACATGAGTTTATTGTCCAAATGTATATTGTCTGGTAATGCTGCGAATGGATTTTTGACAATCTCTCTCACCTTCTCTAAATGCCTTTGGAATCATTCAGCAGTCTCAACTCGTTGCCTCTTTTGCATCTCCATAATGACGCAAAAGGTTTCACGCGCCTGATGTGGCCGAAATTCATTTAGCAGGTGGTGGTGGATGTAGACAAATAGAAGATTTAAATCTTCAATCTAAATGAAATATACTTTTAGAAATATGATCATGATTTATATAAACTAAAGGAGTCCTTCATACCTTTTCTGTTCGAAAAAATTCAATGTCACTTTCAAATTTATTTTTTTATTTATCACAAACAAAATTTTACACAGAACACAACAAAATTTGTATTAATAAAAATAATTATTATAATAAAAATAATTATTATAATAAAAATAATAATAAATATTAATAAAACTTTATTTAAATTAGTTTTTATTTTATAAAAATATCGACACGAATTTATTATTACAAGAAAAACACGACTGAATAATGGCGTTCATTTTCACAAAAATTTGACGTTTAAACGTGGTGAGGCATTTGAGGTGGGGAGATTTATTATACATTTCGGACGGCATAATAAAATTTTGTGAATGTAGGGGAATAATTCTCAAATAACGTCAAAATTCTGTACTAAAAAATATTTCTCACAGGTTTCGGACACAGTCTGAGACTGTGTCCGAAACCTGTGATAAATATTTTTTAGTACAGAATTTTGACTTTTGCATGCAAAAACCCAAGACACCCAAATTATTATAGTCTATCGCTATCATAATTTTTGACAGATCCGTACGAATAATTTATATCATTGTGTTGTAGGCCGAGCAATAGAAAAAAATTTGTATACATATAAAATGGCGGATGGATCGAAATTTTATGATGTTTTTGGCGGGATGATACTATTTATATACATACGAGCATATATATAATTTATATGAACACACACACTGAATTAATATAAAATGAAATGATTAAAAGATAAATAAAAATAAATAAAAGTTCGAATATACAAAAATGATTTTTTAATAAATAAAAGCTTTGCAATTTAATATATTTAATGTTATTAATTTAATTATAAGAGTAAATCATCTACAATACTGCACATAAGTCTGTCGTGAGGATAAATCCCATCTTCACCCACCCCATTATTCTGTGAATCGTTATCCATATCGAGAAAATTATCAGGCAACATGAGCTTATTGTCCAAATGTATATTGTCTGGTAATGCTGCGAATGGATTTTTGACAATCTCTCTCACCTTCTCTAAATGTCTTTGGAATCGTTCAGCAGTCTCAACTCGTTGCCTCTTTTGCATCTCCATAATGACGCGAAAGGTTTCACGTGCCTGATGTGGCCGAAATTCATTTAGCAGGTGGTGGTGGATGTGGACGAATAGAAGATTTAAATCTTCAATCTAAATGAAATATTTATTTAATACTTTTAGAAATATGATCATGATTTATATAAACTAAAGGAGTCCTTCATACCTTTTCTGTTCGCCTCGGGCTGTCCAGGTACTCAGGTAGTGAATGAGTAGGTTGGTAAGGTCCAAGAAATTTACAAATAACGAATGATTCGCCTTTTTTAATTCTTTCCGTCGATCACAATGCTGTGGATTTAATCGCTTGAACTCTTGACTTTCAAGAGGTCTGATTATAGTGTCATCGTTGTTAAACGAATTGCCAAACATAGAGTATGTTTCATGGATGGGTGGTGGAGGTCGCGTGGCACAATTTTTACGTGTATTTTCCTCTGTGATAAATAAATAAATTCACATACTGGGCCGGAGGTAATGGTAGTGCTATTACTTGGGCTGTTTCAGCATTAGCCATTTTTTTAAACTAATTAATTCAGGTTTTAATTGTATATAAATATTTTGATGAATATTTTGATGCTTGGTTTTGCATTGCTATTTCTGGATCTATTTTATTGTAAAAAAAATTCAATGTCACTTTCAAATTAATTTTTTTATTTATCACAAACACAATTTTACACAGAACACAACAAAATTTGTATTAATAAAAATAATTATTATAATAAAAATAATAATAAATATTAATTAAACTTTATTTAAATTAGTTTTTATTTTATAAAAATATCGACACGAATTTATTATTACAAGAAAAACACGACTGAATAATGGCGTTCATTTTCACAAAAATTTGACGTTTAAACGTGGTGAGGTATTTGAGGTGGGGAGATTTATTATACATTTCGGACGGCATAATAAAAATTTGTGAATGTAGGGGAATAATTATCAAATAATGTCAAAATTCTGTACTAAAAAATATTTATCACAGGTTTCGGACACAGTCTGAAAATAACAATTTAACATTTTGTATTTTATGATTGTGTATGAGTTAAAAGATTAAATCTAGTACAAAATTCAACAAAAACTAAATTCAAATGTAAACAATTGACAGCATACGACATTTTTCGAATTCATTTAGAAATAAATAAAATGCGTGTTTTTCACACAATTAATCATAACTAAATTTAAATATAATTTTTTAAATGAATTTTTGGAGCTCAAAATTGTTTTGAATTCCTTTTGTTAAGATTTCATAAAAAATGTGTTATTTTAAATTTGTAATAGTCACCAACCATTTTTATTGAATGTTTACACGAAAACACATTTTATAAATATCTACGTCTATATGGGTAAATATTGGTCATCTAGGTAAAATAAAATGTCTGTTATAGCAAATGTTAACCAAAAAAAAAAAAAATATTGTTTTCAAAAAAGTATTGATAGAATTATCGAAATTATTAAAATATAGTGAAACTGATAACAAAATATTATTTTAAAATTTTTGCCATACTTAGTTCCAAACACTTAAGAAATATTTTTTCAGATTTCAAAATTTATTTAAAATTTAATCAGTTTTATTCTTAATTCATAATCGTGAATTTCGGAATTTAATATAATATTTAATAATATTGAATTAAATATAATATCAGAATTTTGTATAACGTCCAATAAATGTTTCAGAATTTATAGAAAGGAATTTCAAAATTTTGCCATACATCAAATTAATTAAATCGAAAATAAACTGAAATCGATTTGATGAAATATGTTAATTTTATAAAATTTTAGAATTTTATTATTAAAAAAAACATTAATACCTTGAAAGTTTAAAAAATTTGGTAAAAATGCATAATTTAAACATAATATACATTAATGTCTACAGTAAAAATTGTGACTTTATCTCAGAGTCACAATTTTTAAACATCGAAGCGATTTCATAGTTCCAATATTCAAGAAAAGATTTAAAATATGTATTAAAATTTTAGTTTGTACATTTTTACTGTTCTATTAACATTAATTCTAAATTCAAAATTTAGAATTTTTTTAATTATAATTTTGGTATCCGAAATTTTCATTGTTTTCAATTTTGAATTAATAATCAAACTGATAACTAAATCAAACTTGTAATTATGGAATTTTAATTTTTTAATTCGAATTTAACAAATCTACAATTTTTTTTTTCACTGAAATTTATATAAAAATTCGAAGTTTATAATCCTTTTTGTACATAAATAATGACTAGTTTCGAAGTAAGGTTTACAATTTCAAAATTAGTATGCGAAGTTTAAAGCTTAATACTGAATCAAAATCATAAATAGTGAAGGCGGACCTATTGGGTAAAATTTTATGGATGCTTTGCTATAGTTAGAATATAAACACTTTGTAGGAAGTTATAGGAACGGGAGTGAGAATTGGTTCGGTTACCAGTTTTTTAAATATGTACATGCAAATATTATAAATATTTTGTTAAATAGCAAGAGTAATTTTTGAGATGTGCAACAACAAATTTCTCATTAAATTATTAAGATTTGATATTTAGTGTTTATTACTAATTTGTTTAAAGTACAGTTTGTAGAGTTTCCGAATTAATAATATAAACTTCATTTCTATAAACCAAGCTTGAATAATGATGTTTTTATACATATATATTTATGATTTTAAATACAATGCAGCTCATAATTTATTAATTTTAGGCGGATACCTATGCATAACATGGCACAGCATCGCTGTCGTCTAGGACAGAAACAAAGTATAATCCTAAATTTGATATTCTAAAACCTAACCGTAAAGTTTAGGTACGTAAGTTTTATTCATGTTTACACATTTTTTGATTACATTTCTTTAGAATGAAATTGATGTTATCAATACACTCATTACACGGCAAGGTCGTGAATTTTACAATTCAATTCTCATGATATATTTATAAATCACTAATTATTACATCATATTTTGTTTATACATTTTACAATACTTATATATGTATAGTTATTTCGCCATAATTATACAATATGTGTATTATCTTCAAGTATATATAAAAAAAAAATATTGACTACATAGCGCGGCGGCACGATAACAATCGATTTTCGAAATCAATTATTTAGAAATCCATTACGTGTATATGTATTATTTATTTTCGACACAAAAATCAAACCTATAACACCTAATTTCATAAAATAACATGAAAATAAAAATAAATAAATAAAAACATGTATATATATGTACATATATATACGAATATGTTAAAATCTATGAAATAATTTCAACTTTTCATTTATAACTAAATTGAAAATTTTCTTTTTTAACGAAAAATTTCTTATCACTATCAAATCAACACTTTAACAAAAAATTGAAATTAAATGAATTTCTCTTTTTTGTGTTAAGTTGTTACAGATTTCATTATACCTATTATGAGTTATTTAAGAACGTTTTCTCTTTTCATGTATCGGTATTTACACACATGTATGTACATACATACATATAAAAAAACATAAAAACAATTTTTTGATTGAGATATGTGAAGTGATTTAAAGGGTCAGGTCGAATGCATTAAAAAAAATCATCATATCTACTTAATCAAAATTGTCCATTTTTTTTGCTGTATGTACATTGTATGTGCACCGTGACGCATTCTTAAAATTCTTTAGTATTTTTATTTTTTTGTTAATTTTATCTAATCGATTGAGAAACCTTTTAAAAATAACAAACATATTAGTAAGACATTGCATATATACGTAGATAATATTATTATGAAGTCTTAGAAAATAATGTAACGGCTTTGAGGGTTTCATCCACATGTAATATAAACCTATAATGGCATGTGTGTTTGGGTGGAGGTTATAATATATTATTGTGCCTCATCATCATTAATTAATTATCACC
The DNA here is from genome assembly GCA_951394425.1 of Tipula unca. Classification (NCBI taxonomy): domain Eukaryota; kingdom Metazoa; phylum Arthropoda; class Insecta; order Diptera; family Tipulidae; genus Tipula; species Tipula unca. Next base: position 137,049,624 of record OX596381.1, read on the forward strand.
TTACTGTATGCATATGACATTCTTCCGGTAATCAATAAATCACTTTCTCTATAGATGGTCGTCTCGTACGGTTACACAATCTTTATAATAATGCCCTTTTAATTATTAATCTATTAATTCATCTTTATCATTGGTTGAATGAAGAAAACAAAAATATTTTCCAGTCGCATTTCTGTATATAATAAAATCTTAACGTATTCATATATTGCAAGCATACCGGAAGAATACAATATAATTTAATCTCTCTCATGTCGAAGACAAAATACCACTCCTCCACGTATATTATATATAAGACGTCGTCGTCTCTATCAAAATGTCACAATACCAAACAATAGAAATTGAAATTTATACATTTTCATTTTTTTAGGAAAATTTTTATTGTGTTTGGCGGTGAAGCAAAATAATTGCCATCTTTTGAACGATACAGAGTATTATTGCTCGTAGGTTTTTTTGTACTAAGTACAACAATAATAACAATTGACTGTGTACGATACAACACAATTGAGTGATTTTACAGAAAAAAAACTAATTACTTTATTATTTTAAGATTACTTCTCTTTGGAACGAATTTTGGACTAATATGTAAATGCCAATTTATTGTAATGGATTCGGAAAAATTTGTAGGTTGGGGATTTTGTATAATGCATTTTCTAAAACCGGGGTCGTTCTTATTTATATGCGGATGAGCAACTCACACTCATCTGTATTTAACTACATATATACATTTAATTTAATTTTCGAACCCGATATCCATAAACCACGTTACGATGCAGTCTATTAATATCCAATCTGTAAATATTAAATATATAACAATTTTTTCTTATTTTATTGTATTCATCTTACATTTTCAGATTCCCCATAAAGATCTAGTTCTACCATTTTTGGATCAAAATAAGATTTTTTTTTTTTTTAATAAAGAAAATTTATTCTATGAGAATTTTTTTGCAATATTTTTTGCTGTGTGTTATGCATGTGTATTTCATTGGCTTAGGTCAGTTGACTCAACTTTAACCAAGTCTTCTATATAATATATTTATTTGCATTATTGTTGGAAAAAATAAAACAAAAAACTTGACTATATTTTCTGGACATGCCTCATGGGGAAGAAAAACATGTTTTGTCACACAATTTTATTGTTGCCGTATGTGTATCTTACAGATTATTGTATGTACATATGTACATAACTATATAGCATTCAATTTTAGCCAGAATCAGTTTCATTCTATACTTCCTTTTAACATTAATATACTTATACAGACTCGAGCAGTCCAGAACCAATTATGGAGTGTATTAGATTGTGTAATTAAGAAATTATGAAGAAAGAGCAATACCATATTTACTGGTTTTGTAAAATGTATATACCTATGTAATAAATGTCTAATAAAGGGTTAAATAAGATGATAATAATAAACTACTTAAAGATTGAAAAGAAAAGGGATGTGGATTGAATTTTAATATATGTAAGTACATATATTTTGCTTTTGCATTGTTGTTGGTTACTGTGCGTTGTGTAACTTAAGTATTAAACCGCATCCTTTAGATTTTTTTTTAAGATTCCATACCATTGTGTTTGGTTTAATTTAAATAAAATAAGGAAGGGCCGCGTATTGTAATTTATATTATGTTCATTTATATATATATCGATAATTTATATATTATGCTTCACCTTTTGTGTGTACAACATACAAAATTATTTCCGGATCGTGTTGGTGTGTCTACACTACATTTATGTACATACATTTATCTCATGTACACGTATATATAGAAAAACTTAATTAACTGTTAAATGATAATTACTGAGCTGTCTGTTTAGAAATAGAAAATATTTTAGTTTTATATTGCGCATAAATCATTACAAAAATTGCAAAATTTTATTTAATTATAAATTACACTGTGTGTATACGACACATATATATAGTTATGGAATTTATATTTTTATTTTTTGCATTTCTAAGACAAAATGATACGGGTTTGAATTGAATGTTTGTTCAAATTTTGAAATACTAAAATTTACTAGAAGTTTTTTATAGTTTCTTGTATTGTAATGTCAATCACAAAAACTATATATCCTTTTTGTAGCGGAGTTAATAACATACGATGACGTAGCATTTAAATGAACTAACAATAAAAATTCAATTACGTTAGTGGCAAACTTCTGAAGTAGTTTTTTTTAATTTTATACAATATGATTACGATTATTATTTTTTATTTAATTTAAGTCGAAATCTTAAGTATTAAGTCAATTCGTGCTTGAGGGTAATTTTCTCTATTATTTCTTCTATATTGAACTGATAAATTCAGTTTTATTGTTATATAAATGCAATTTACAAGAATAAACTAAGAAAACATAATAAAATAAAGAATTAGAGAGATTTCATTTGGATGATGAAAACTTACCATGATGACGTATAAATCGACTTTAAACTTTATAGTAATGATTTAATTTTTTTATTATTTTTCAGGTAAGTTTCGCATTTTAAATATTGAGATATGAGATGAGTATGAAATGTGAATTGGTCTGTAACCAAAGTGAGTAAGTCGTTAACCTTTTTATTTTAATTTTCCGTAAGTCGCGTTCTTAAAACGAATGGCTATCATTTTTTGTATAATTCAACTTGCGTCTTAGAATTACTTTAAAGTTGCATTTAGGTAATACAGGAAGTATATAAATGTCTAACAGATAAAATAATTCCTAAACTTAAATTAAACAATTTATACCTTAAAACACCTTGAGATTGAGTATATTTTACATGTTAATATTAGATTAAATTTTATTAAAATTGATAAATTTAAATTCTGTTCAAATTCCAATTAAATATGCATTAATTTTAAAAAAATTATTTATTAGAATATAGTTTCAATTGAATAGTGGTTTGTTTGTAAAAGAGATAACTTCAAAAACAACTTAGAAAATTTTGTTTAAAATTTAAAATAAAAATAATATATATTAAGAATTGATTTAATTTAAATGGGCCAATCAAGGACTGTAACATTGAACAGTATTGCTGCTCCAAATAAGTTTTACATTGTTTTTATATCTAAGAAACGTTTCATATCATTGAAAGCTGTGATGAATTACAATTGAAAACCAACTTGAGATTCAACCGTATCTTGTGCCAGAATATCAATATATTTCAAATTAAGTTACATTTTGATTACAATTCAATTTAAATTTTGACATTTGAATTTCAGTTGATAATTCATTAAATTTGAGTTATTTAATTTATTAGTGAGCTTAAGAAAAATTTGATACGCAAACAAACCAATTCGACCAAATTTAAATGTTAATTAAGACGAAATAAATTAATTTTAAATAAATGAATTGATTAAAATGGTAATTGTTGAATTTGAAAATATGTTGAATAAATATTGTGGGCACTTCTAAATAGTGCAATAAATTTTAATTTAAAATCTGTTTGACGAACTTCCTAAATTATCTGCATCCACAAAGTTTTTCCTTTCTTTTTCATCAAATTTACGTGAATTTCTAAGAACAAAATTTTTAAAACATTTTTATTCAAAATTCTGTGTATGATATCTGAATTCCGCGACTAAATGAAATGTGTTCTCCAATTTTTCAGAATTCATGAATTTGAATTCTATTAATAATTGTCAATATCTAAAATTTGAGTTTTTCCAAATCTTCAAGATTTTTTAAATTATATACATTTTATCCTTTTTATTTCTGAATATTTAAAAAAAATGTCAATTGTTAAAGTTTTTTGGCAGTTTGTTACATTTTGATTTGTTCTACAATTATTAAAAAATTAAATTTAATTTAATATTTAAAATTTTACCAATTGAAATTTTAATTGTATACTGGGAATTAAAATTAAAATTGTGTTTTTTAAATTTAAATTTAAATTAATTTAAATTATATAATTAAAATAAATTTTGGTCCACTTAAAATTAGAAATGCAGAATTTCTATAATTCTCAACAAATTAAAACGCAAATTTACAAATCTAAATACTAAAATTTCCGTTATCAATATTTACCAGATTATCAGATTCTTTGATTTGAAGAGCTTCTATAAAATCTAAATCAATTAAACTATAACCAAATATGTACTTGAAAGTGATTTCATAAATTAGAACTTTTGGTATTAAGTCGTAGTTTTAAAATTTAATTTCTTAAATTCCACTTCCACCCCTTTCTAATAAATAATAATATATATTTTAAAATTTTCGGTGTTTATAGTTCAGAAATGTTAGAGTCGACACCCTTATCTAAAATTACTTGAAGCTGGTATTTTTAGATAAGAGTGTGTTGACTTTAATTTTTCAGAAAATTTTGATTTCAAAATTCATGATATTATTTCGAAACTCTAAATATTCTTAACATTAAGTTAATCAAAAAATAATAAGTTTAATAAAAGAACTAAATTTTAGAGTTTTTAATAAATAAAAAACTAACGCAATAGAAAAATTAATTTTTAAGTTTGTTGTACATAATTCTAATAAATTTCTAAATATTTCAAAACTCATTTAAAAATTAAAATTCGAAATGTTTGGAAATTTAATTTCTAATGTCTAAGTTGCAATAAAATTAAGAAATTTGTATTATACTTTAAGTTGTAATATTAATTTTTAAATTTTTTTTCACACTGTGATTTTATAAATTTATGAATAAAATTTCCTTAATTTTTAAATTTCTAGATTCATAAATAAAAGAACTTGATTTTCAATATCAATTTTACATTAATAGTTATGTTTAAAAATGTGTGGTTTTTATTAAATGATTTAAATTTAAAACTCAAACAAGTTCAATATTAGATTTTATCATGTTTTAGGTTTGACATTTGAAACTCTATAAATTGTAATTAAAAAAATTTCTAAACTATATAAATTCAAATCAATATTATTATCAATATTATGCGTTAATTATGCCAAATTGCGTCCAAACTCATATTGTCTTTTTAGAATTTGTACTAAATTTTTAAAAAATTTAATGGAAAATTTTGAATTTTTGACTTTTCGAATTGATTAAAATTTTTTTTTGAAAATTCATTTATTTAAAGAATGATTATAGAAGACAAACTATTTATTTTAAATTGCAATTTCTTCATTGGTATATTTTTTATTTTTAGTCCGACGCAAGAATTTTCAGAATTTAAAATGTAAAATCTGACACCCAAACGTCAAGCGGTTTAAAGCGACTTTTCGAAATTGTTGATTAATAGATTCAATCAAGGTAATACCGTTTATTTTCTAACCTCGCAAGTAGGCCAAATTTGTAGCAGCCTGGTGGTTAATATCATAACTAGTAATCAATTTTGAAAAAAATTAAATTTCGATTATGGAAATTCTTATTTGAATTGATAAACAAACCTAAATCCTAGAATTTCATATTTGAAAAGTTAACTTCAACGAATTAATCAGCAAGTATTGATTCTAAAAATGATAAATTTTAAATTTAAAATTATTTTGTTTTACATTTTTTAATTATAAATTTTAAATAGGTTTTAAATTGTAAAATTTCTATGGAATTATGATTCTAGAAAATATTTTATATTTTTGGATTTTCAATCCATATTTGTTTTATTTTTATAATTTGGAATCTAAAATATTGCTCTTAAATTTAGAGAATCACAACTAAGTCATTGCAGCATTTTGAGTTATACTACAAAACACAAGGAGTAAAAGCCGAAGGGTTATAGTAGGGGGCAATGTTACCCGAGGAGAGATTGTGGTGGAGGTGGATGAGTTGTGTTGCTAGTTACTAAATATTGTGCTATAATAATGAAAGTTAATTTGGATTCTATTGACTACTGTTACTATAGAATATACTTTGAAAATATATAATTGTTAAGTTTAAGTAAAATTAGAGCATAGTGCTCATACTGATTGCATCGGTTTAGAATTGCTATTTTTATCGTATCCGATCTACGTAACACACAATAAAAATATTATATAGAAAAATCGCCAGCGTCCATCGATAGATATTTATAATGAGGCGATACTCAGATTATCAAGTTAAAGGTGACTAATAAATAACTATATTTTCTAAGATAACTGTGTCAATACCTTCAGCAATAAATAAACTTTTTACATTTGTATATTGTACTTCTTCAACCGATGTTAGTATGAATCGCGTTTACAAAACACTATTATTTCCAAATCGTTGCGCTACTTTCAAACCGCATGGCCATAGGTTAAATATATTATTAATATATCCATAACAAACAATAGATTGATGAATTTATGTCTGCATAAAACCATATTTTTTATATAAGATTACAATCAATTGGTATTGTTTTTCATACTGTATACCATACGGAAAGAATTTGTCCGCGCAACTTTTGAATCAGCCACACAACATTCAATAACTGTATAAAAGAGTTGCTTTAAATTATTAGATTTAAACTTCAACTTGACCTGAAAATCATTATTTTTGTTGTTTTGTATATAATATGTATGTACGTACAAAACACAACAAACCAATCTTCCTTGATATAAAATAAAGATTCTGTGTGTTTTTCTATTCAATTTTATTGCATCTTACAAGTATTTTATTTTTTTGTGTTTATTTCTAAGACTATAATTTTTGTGGTTTATATATATATGGTAAAATAAAATGTATTTTTATATAAAAAAAAAATCTTGAAATAATAAAAATAATTTTATTGTGACATCTTCTGTGAATGTTTCTGTTGTACCTATATTATCTTGTAGATATATTCTTAACATGGTAAAATAAAAGAAAGTTTGTGTGTTATTTTCATATGCGGTATAGACACTTTAAGGAGAGAGAAAAAAATACACACATTTTCAGTCCATTGATTTATGGCACTCAACTTTCAATTCAACCTAATATTTATACAACAATAATAATAATGATTATCGGATAGACAACGCCCTCTTATATATGAATATGATGTTCCGTTAAGTTTTTATCGCTATAATATCATCCCAGTGTATTAAAAAAATGTACATACGTGCACATGGGATGACGCTAATATAACGAAAATTCTTTAAATTTTAGAATTTTCGTAATGTTGTTTAATTTGCAATGCGGCCACACACTCGGCCTTGAATATTTAGCCACAAACTGCGACTACATATATTAAATTTAATGTTAGTTGAGATCATAATTTTTTATATCTGTATACATACTTATCGTATGCACATGTGTGTTGAATAATCTATTGTTTTTAAAATAAATTATCTTTTGTAAAATTTGGTGGTTCGATTCAAATCTTATCAGACTTATAAACTTTCGTTGTATATAGAAACATAATATTATTATATCACAGTCTCTCGCAGTTTTATAAATTGCATTCGTGACATAAATTTACAATTATTGCTATTTACCATTTTTTATTTATTTATGAATCAATATAAGAATTTTTTTTTTCTTACGTTTGTTACCAAAATCGCGCGATAATCGCGCGGCATACAAAAAATCCGCTACAATCATGAATGATATCTTTGTGTATATACATATATGTATATATATAACACAAAAATACATATAAGATATCAGTATATATAGAATTACAATTATTGCTGGTATAACAAATACCATTGAATTTGCGCTGTATCTAGAAAATTAACTGTTCATTTAATTCTTATATAGAGAATAGAGTTTATTATTTTTTTTCATTGAATAGTAAGTACATCGCGTGCGACATTTTTTTTAAACTACTGGTATTTCTGCTTGTAGCAGAAGAAACAAAAATTATGGTCATATTTGTTTTAATGATTTTGATATTTAACTGACCCCTTATTCTTCCAACCAACAAAATGTATGTACTATATGTATGTTAAAACCCTTCTTTTAGCTTACATTAAATGACTTCTGACTCCAGGTTTACCGGTTTTTACAAATTTTTGTTATTTTTTACCAAAGACAACAGAGTCGCGCATTTAATTTTTGTTTTGTTTTACTTTGATTGATAATATAAAATTGTATTTGTGTGCGGTTAGAGTAGGTCACTCTAACTTATAGTATTGTTAAATTAATGCGTCTTATCAATGTTTTAAAAATATTGTTCGTTTTGTTATAATTGATAAGCAGTGTGTGGTTTTATTGGGGTTTGAATTAAACTATAAAAAATCTAGAAGCTAAAAGTTATAAAACTATGTTATTTATTTTACATAATGATTTCCTGGTTTAAAGATTTGTTTTAATCTATGTAGTTGTACGATATATTCAAATTTGGAGTTCCGGTTGAATTGAGCTCGTTATCGAAACTCTACAAGATTATTGTACATGACATTATTTAATATTTCATAATACTTGCACATCACGAAGAAGTAATTAAATAATAGCTATAAGTGAAATAAGTGGGACAGATCAAAAGGTGCACAATCTTTGAGGTCATCAATTATATTCGTTTTTGATTAATTTTATATACAAGAGTAATAACAAGTGCCAATTAATATGACTCAACAGTATACAATTTTTAATGTAAAATACCGCTATCCCACTTATCAATAATGTATTTTTTATATATACATACATACATATATGTATATACATAATATGAATAACAAAAATAATGATCGACGAAAAAATATCTGAACTATTCAAACACATCAATTATGCAAATTAATTCACATCTTATGAGTAAAAGACAGAAAACTATGGTATAGAGAAACACCTCAAAATAACTCTGGATTGCAAAAATAAATCAACCTGTCTCTCCTCTATATAGACACACATATAATATACATGTATATAATATATACATACAGATAAGTACTTATTTCAATAATAATTTAACTTTTTATTTTCTTAAATATTTTCTCACAATAATTTCTTCAACTTCATCTTAAAATTTAGGTCAAATCGCAAAGTATTATAATATAAGAAGAATAAAAATGAATAAAAAAAAAATTATTGTATTATTTTTTACAATATATAATAACAATAATAAGAAGAAAAATATATTTTTATTAATAATAATATAAATTATTTATTATCGAACAATTATAAAGTGAATTTAATAAGCGCAACCTAGCTTACATGTAAAATATGTTCAGTAAAATTTTATAATTTTTAAGATGAAAATCAAAACCAAACCTACTTTCCATAAGGCACATAACATAACACAAGAAATATTTATATGTATACATAGTAAAAAATATATATATAAGTATGTACATAAAAGAGAATATAACCGCCAGATATTTTTTGTAAACTTATCTGGAAAATAAAATCTTTTATATTTTCAACAATAATATTATAAAAACAACAATAACACAAATTTCACTTTCAATTTTTCAAAGTTCAACTACAAAATTGTATTTATTTATTTTTTTCTTGTAAAATTCATTCTTATATGAATATTGTGAAGATTCACTTTTCTTTGAGAGAAAAATCGTAAGAAAATGAAATGCCTTTCACCCAAAAAAATACTTAGTTCGATATGTGTACGTATGGGCAAACATTTTTTTTTTAAATATAAAGAAAGGCGAAAAAATGTTCAATTGAAATTGGAAACGCGATTGAGGATTGATAAAAAAAATTCTTGAGAAATTTTATTGTGTATGGTCAATTAATTGATTGTATCTGCGGAGATAGGTGGCCACAGCAATTTAATTTTGAATGTGTGTACAGTACTCAAACATTTATTAATTTCTGGGAGTTTTCAAAACTTTCTCAGCTTTTACATTTTCTGTTTAGCCTAATTAAATTAGAAATAGTGTAACATGGTGGTGGACAATCCAATAAAATTCATCGAGGTTAAGAATGACCAAGTTTTGTTCGAAAAAATTCATGGAAATATTTCTAGGATTTTTGTTGGTAAAATATTTTAAAATTTTGGAAATTTAGATAATTTACAAAAATAAGTACGAATGTTACTTCCAACAGAAGGTTTCTTCCATTGCTTAAATTTTTGTTTCCCATTACCTGGAAAAAAAACAAAAGTTTTGTGTTCCTGTTCATTATTCCTGGCCTTTCAATCGCAATCAGTTTACTCATTCTTGCTTGACGAAATTGTACTGCAGTGCCACATGTGTAGCAAAATCAAAATCAAAATGGTTGCTTTAATAATCATACCACTTATACGGCAATTGAAAGCGAAATGGTATCTAAATGTTCAAGGAATTGAAATATTTATGAGATTGAGAAATTTATCAATTTTGAAAAATATAATATCTTTAGAAAATTTAAAATAATTGTCTGCTTTAAAATTTCATCGAATTATTAAGACATAATTTTATAGTAAGTTATCTTTTTTAAGTTTCTAATCTGCGACATAACAAAATTTTTGTAGTTTAAAATTTGAAAATTTAGAATAATTTTTAGAAAATATACGAAATCTAGGAGTTTAACAAACTAATCGTATTTTCTAGAAACTTTAATAATTTATAAATTTTTCGAGTTTCAAGAATTTTGATATTTTTTTTTAATGAATTGTAATTTTTTCCGAATTTCAAGAATTTTAGTAATTGAATGTTTTGGAAAAATTTTAGGATTCCGAACTTTCGAATTATAAATTGTTAGAGCTAGATAAAGATATTTAACGAATTTTAAATACACTAAAATAATTAAATATTTTTAAAACATTAAAAAAAGTTGAAAAATCAAAGAGTATTTAATCCTTCAACATTTCAAAAATTAAGTTGTCTTGCGATATTTATATTTTTCTGGAATTCAATAAAATTTAAGAAATTTTTCTAATTAATTGTAATAATCAATTCTTACTATAAAACCCTTGAAAAATTTAAAATTGAACCATCTTAAATTTTTTAATTGTTTTAAAAATAGTAAGAATTAATTAATTAGAAAAATGTTAAATTGTTTAAAATGTTATGTTAATATTATAATAAAATTTATAATAAATGTTAGCGAACACATAAATTTTCCGAATTTAAAGAATTTTTATAATTAATTAGAATGTTCTGAAGTAAATTAGGATTTTATGAATATACATTTTATTTTTGGTTGGAACTAAAGTAAAAATATTCCTAAAATTTGTGAAATATCTTAAATACATAAATATTTTTAAAAAAATTTTTAATTTTTTAAATAAAACGATCGTACGAAGCTTACATTTTTAAACTATTTTAGAAATTAAGAAAAATTTACGAATTTTACCATTTTGAAAAATTGTAGTACTCGTACGTTAAAGGTTGGAAAATTTTACAATAATTTAACAAACAAGAATTTCAAATTTAAATAATTTATTAATTTTCCTAATTTTAATAATTAAATTTGTATATTATAGAAAACCTGTTTGCTCGAGCTCGCGAAATTTTAGTTTTTACATCTGATTTTATTAAAATATATAAGTATATAATAGTTTTTCAGGTTTCAGAAAGATTTACGATCTTCCGGGATTTAACAAATTAATTTTGGTAATAAAAAAAAAAATTATATTATGTTCTGTAATCGAAATGATATAATTTTTGAATACTTATACATTTTATTTTGTTTTGGAATAAATATTATGTATTTATTAACTACAGTAAAAAACTTAATTTTAATTTAGCCGTTTTTCCAAAAAAAATCTTGGAAATGATACTCACTAATTGCCAACATCCAACTGTATACAATAGATTCACACCATGAAATCCAAATTTATTTTTTGCTATTTATATAGTTAATCTATTTTTCAATAGATGGCGGCCTATTAATTAATATTTATAATGTTAAATCTATAGAGTTTCAATCTAAGAAATTGAATAATTTTCAGATTCGTTGCTTAGATTTATACTTTAAATAGTTAAAATCGTAAACAATATTTCCTAAAGGAAATTTAAAGTTTTATAAATGTTGTTTTGATAAATATGTATAAGAAATTTTTTAAGCATGAGAATTTTGACAGATATCGCGTATGTTAAATAAAATAACATGGCAATGTAATTCAGTGATATATTTCAGGTGGTATTTTTTCTATGTGAATAACATTTGTTTAAGTGATTGCCGGGTTCGTCCCGAAAATGGGTTGTTACATTTTTACCACTGGCCCCGTTAATATTTTTGCGTTTTTATATTTGAGGACAATTCTTTTTATTTCTAAACAAAATCAAAAACGTTTTTACTGTTTTATGTTTCAGGCATTTCATAATAACCAATGATGTATAAGAAACCCAATAATTTTTGTTAATCTTTATGTGGATTATTGATTGTCACTAACTTTAACACTCAACAACGATCCAGTTTCATTTAGGACATAATTAAATAATTTTTTTTGGTACGTATTGAAGTACGTATTTCATAACAACCAATCACGTATGGTTTTTATGAAATAAAATAAACGTCCTTAATAGAAATTGTTGTTATCGTAGCCTAAAAATGTTTAAATATCCAAACTCCTGTAGCCTTAGAAAAATTGTATTCGACCCACTTGACCTCATGATCGTAACCAATATAGAAGGTGCTTCTTCACACAGTTTATTAAATACAAAATTTTATGATTTTTGCCCCGAGAACTCAAGTAACTTGATGAATAGATAATTTGTGGAATATTGCTAACTAAGCACGTTTTATAAAATTCACCAATTTTGGAAGTCTCAAATTTTAATGAAATTTTAAATTATATAAATTCTGCTTTGAAGAATAAGACAATTGTACGGTATTAATTTAAATGTCAATGTATATAACTAATGTTTTGAAGATGCTGCAGTGTTCAAAGAAGCACATTTAAAAGACTTTTAGTGTAGGACCACAGAAAAGTCAGTTTTGGCTTAATGTAAACATTAACGTACCAAATTAGAATCATAGCAACATTAACGTCATCAGAATGAATGGCTTTCGCTTTCAATCGCCTCGCTCTACTAAGCCACACTTAATTTAGTTAATTGACAGTAATGCAGCTGGTATTCTTGTAAGCTTCCATTTGCTAATAAAGTCTGGAGATTAGAAGTTGGATTCAAAAGTTTGAAAATTGCAGTCAAGAGATTCAAATTTAACTGTTTTTGTAACTTTGTGTTCCAAGTTAGTTGACTCATCGAGCAGCAGTAGGTGAAGTTACCTTGAGAACTTGACCTTTCACACACCATAATCATCATCCAATTAAAAAACCAAATACATTCCAATAATCTCGCACTAATTAGAATATTTTTTGTTTGGCTTTTTTTTAGAATTTTAATGATGGCATTGTATTATTTTAGGGCGCACACAGTGTATAGTGCACGTAATATGTATATGTTTTCAAATACACTATATACATATAATATATTACAGAAAAGGAAATTTTTGCATTTATTTTTTGTGTGTATAGTTTATAAACATCCGTTCAAATTTAAATAAAATTTATGTATTTCGCGTTAAAATGTTACTATATGTATGCATATTTGTTGTTGGTTTAGTTGTTTGGAAAATAAAATTCTGATGATCTCAGCTATACGTATAAAATTTATGCAAAATTTTTAATAATTATATGTATGTACAAAGTATATAATTAATGTGATCTTGAATTTCTCAGTGCTTAGGTTAGCTAAACAACGAGTGAACATAATACGCGATACACAGTGGTGGACAAAATAGAAAATGGGTTAATGTAGAAAATTAAGTTTAGTTTTGGTATCTATAAAAACACTTTATATATTTGGCATTGGGTGACGGTTAAAATATATAGGTATATAGGTATATGTGTATATATATATATATGTATATATTTATATATATATATATATATATATATATATATATATATATATATATATATATATATATATATATATATATATATATACATTCTTCAATATGCACGTGTACATTCCTCCGGCGCCTTTCCTACACACAAAAATAGATTAGAATAAGTAAGGAGAAAGAAATTCCAAATTTGGTCGATTACATGACATAAAGAAAGAGTGCCGCGCGCCGCGAGTGAAAGAAATTAAATGAAAATAAAAAAAAAGTAAATTTAATTTTTTAAAGCAATAATTTTACTAGATCATGCATGCAACTTGTGTTTGTGTCATCGTTTTTCGAAAGAATCACGTATTTTTATTTTATTTTAAGTTATTTCACGATTTTCAATTTAACTAATTCAACATTTTTTTGTTGTTGCTCGAACTTAAGAATATATATTCAATAATTTAACAGTTATCGAGCATATATATAGTTTATTTTTGTTCTTCATATACTTATGTGTATAGTAAATCTTAAGACTTGAAAAAATTCAATCAAACGAGACATAATGACGACGACTATAAAAGAGCAGCGTGCACAACAAAAATTACAAATAAAACATCATTTTCACACACAGTAAGTAGTAGTTTTTCATTTTATTGTTATTAGATTCGACTTAGATGTTGTTGCTGTTAAAACTTTCCGATTATTATTATGACAATCGTTTGTCTTCTGGAATTTTATAATTTCTTGAGTTTTTTTTGCGCAAAAAATAATAATAATAAAAGTAAAAAATAAAAAGGCATTCTTATTAGTTTTTATTTTTTTACTTTAATTTCGCGCGCGACCCATTGAAATGTCTTTAAAGTCACGATTTTATTTTAAAGACACAGAAAATTCCAATGATTGTGAAGGAAGAAGGAAGAATTTTTCGTTAAAATGTAATTCTTGTTTTTGTTTATATTTTTGATACTTACGTCGCTTTTGTTGTTGTTGGATTTAAAAATCTTTATGGATTTTAAAAGTTGATTATTAGGTTGTATATAATGTACATACTTTTTACAGTATGATTAACTTAATTGCGTACAACAACTAAATTAGTTGAACAGTCAATTATCGAGCAATAAATTATATACGTACATACATACTTACATGACTTGGTACTGGGTTTACAATTTGGCCCTAACCTGGTGTGTCCTTCAAAACTGCCTGCCGTTTTCCAATAGACTAATGGTTTTTCAAGTGAGTTACAGATTTCATTAAACAATTATGAAGTTTCATTTAAAGTACGTCGTTATTGTACGCTACGAATACGAATATAAAAAATAGACTACAATACATTTTCGAGAATAAGATACCAAAAACACAGGTGTACCAAATATTTCCATTTAAGATTTTTTTTTTTGTTGTATTTTTGGTTGAAAGACAACAAATTGATTGTCTTACATTTTGCTTGGGCTTAAAAATCGTTGTGTGTGTGTATTTTGTATATAATGTACTTACATACTTTGTTCTGTATAAATTGAATAATAGATGTACTCTTTTGCTACCAAAAAAAAAAAAATCCAAGATGTCGATATAAATAAATCTAAAGAAAACAAAAGTCCAGGTGGTTTGAAGAATTTATATAAGTATAAGTATTGGTTTGTTGTAGTACATAATAGAATTTTGTTTTTTAATGTACTGATCCATTAACAATGAAGCGTATACTTAACAATGTCGACCGAATGTCTAAATTACGAATAGAACAATATACATATGTGTGTATAATTAACTTGTCCGTGTGGGATTCTATTTGTAATATATATTCAATTTAATATAATTAATCATTTTTAAAACATATTTTTCAATTTCCATATGAACATCACGCGGCGAATAGAAAATTCCTCCTACTCGTGCAATCAAACCATATCTGTATGTATTGATATTGATTGATGCGGTTATACCACCTTAAAAACAATGTGCATAATATGTACACCTACTTTTTTACACCACTGTATATTATACCATGAACAAACGGGCTATATATAAATTCAATGTCAAAGCATAGTTATTAGTTTTTTATTTAAATGTTGTTTTTTTTGGAATATTTTGTATTTTCAAGCTCATAAATTAAAAACTAAAAAACTGGACAGTTAGATTTCTAATACGCTCCACAATCAAATTTTTTATATACGTATATATAAGTCTTTACAAAATTTAAATGTGTGTGAAAAAATAATCTCAAATCGACACGAATGACTATTGAATTTTAATTTGATTTGAAATTAATCGATGGACGATGGGAAAATTGAAATTAAAATGTTTGTGTTTTACGCGTATAATACGAGTACATATATCTGTACATGTGATCGATTACTTTTTTCAGCATGTGCGATCCAATTTGATCGGCATAATCTTAAAAATGATTTCTCTT
The DNA here is from genome assembly GCA_951394425.1 of Tipula unca. Lineage (NCBI taxonomy): Eukaryota > Metazoa > Arthropoda > Insecta > Diptera > Tipulidae > Tipula > Tipula unca. The sequence continues at coordinate 137,065,569 of OX596381.1, forward strand.
TGAAGAACATATTATACATATATGTATATTGAAAATTAAGAAATTTAATTTTGGCTTGTGTCCAAGTTCACACTTGAGTCACATTTACAAATTAGCTAAAATTTTCGACAAACTAAGTGAAATGTCATTATTGAGTAGTTAGCACTTTGGAATAAGCAAATTTTAAATTTTATACTGATTTAATTAATAATATTCACTTTAATTATCACAGAGAATGTCAGCATATGTTACCACTGCCATTGTAATATTATCTTACCCATAACACTGACACCAAACCAAAATTGTCTGATTGTTTGTTTCAAAATGAGTAGAAATCTCCTAGCCCTTACATAGTAAAATACGCGAAAAATTAGCACTGTTGATCTACATCAAAAATAGTCTAGCATTAGTGCTTTGCTATGTGAGTGGTAGGAAACGTTGAGTAAAATTCGTTATCGGGAATTTTTTATTTTTTATTATTATTGTACTGTTTTTGGCTACTGCATTCCGTCATTCACTTTTGAAAGTTAATTTCTGTGATTTTGAAAACTTTTATTTTGTTTTCACAACTGCTTAATGATAATGTGTTTTATCAGCAAATTTCTGATTGTAATATTTAAAAGATTACGGTAATATCGAATATTAAAATATTACCCACTCTGGATTTAAACTCACGGGTCGCTACTGGTTTGATTATCAATTTGCTTCATTAGCTGTAATTAATTCTATCAGGATTAAAGCAAAATAATCCGAAATGTTTACAGAAAACCACTTTGTCTAGTTACTTGCTATAATTTTTCTAACCTTGTGCACAATATTCCCCTATCGCATTTGTTAAAAGATTTTTGCCTATATTCGGTCATCTACTGGTTATCGGACGTTCCAATTACCTGTTCGTAGGTCATTTTTCACTTTATGCTATGTAATTGTTTTTCGATGTATTTACATCAGCGATGGTAAACTGGTGGTACAGGTTTCCAGAGGCATATTTGATATGATCAGTTTTTTCCTTTGGTACAACAAGAAAAAATGTCCCGATTCCAAAGTCGCACCATTCAATATTATTTTCCGCCGTATTTGACCGAAGAGTAGTTAAAGTTGTTTCAGGATTTCTCATGATTACATCAAAATACAGTTTAATAAAACTGGAAAACCACGTTTTGTTAACATTTCTATTGAGTACACCAGTTAGGTTTTGATAATAGAGAATTCTTATTTTTCCAATTGATTCATTTAACCACTCTTCCTGCTTTATACATAGCACAAAGGTTTTTGAGAAAAAGAATAACTTGGCTCTAAAAACTGTAAGCTAAACCCTACTGTGTGATTGAAAATTCAGGGAGGCAAATCAAATCGTAATGGCATTAAGCAATGCTTCGGACGAAGTTACGCTTCAAGAGGCGCTCCATGTCTCAGAATTCAATAAAAATATATTAACAAAATTGTTTGACTATATCCATATATGTACTATGTAAGTAGTATATGTATGTAGAGTCATACCATACATACCATACATCGATAATCTAGCTAGCCGATAGTTTACTAATATTTACAGCTGAAATCGAGACTAATCTCATTAACTAGGACCATTAAATGACGGATGACAATAACGAATGTCCACAGATCATCTGGTTGGCTGATATATCGTTTTCTATCAGTAGTCCGGTTGCACCAAGAAATATAGAAAATCTATTTATTCATACGATGTGCATGACATTATTAGTCCAATCACATAGTGTTGTTGAATTTGAGTACAAATGTTAGTAAAATTAATAGCCGTTATTGGGGATTGGTAGATTAATTCAACATGGTCTGGTGGCTTTTTCTCGATAATGATTAACCGTTGCCGACGGCTGTCTTTGTAATGCAACTTTGACATTAAAGCTAGGCATTAACCTAAATAAAGTTAATTCAGAAACAAATTATTTGATATACATACTTATGTACACACTTACTATTTTTGAAAAATTCAGCGAATTTCAGCCAACTCAAAATTGTTAAATTGCATTGAATACCGTGTTTGAGATCAGTTTGACGGTTAAATGTCCGAATATTTTATTGTAAGCTATAGGCTGAGTCCGATTGTTTTAGAAACAAGTTACATTGCATGCACCAATATTTCGTTTCACTTAAGATAAAAATATCTGGCTTGATTTCTTTCGAACAAAATTGTTTCGGTGTCCGTAGTTTTTTGGCATTAATGATACGAGTATTTCACTAACTATTAAAATTGTTCACCATTTTAACTTTAATAAATTACTTAAATCAAATTTAAACAAATTCAATTTAATTTTCACTCTAGGACACTGAACTTTTGATTGAAATAAGCTTTTAGTATTAGGATGAAACGATTTTGTAAATACATTTAATTCTTTGGTCAGCTGCCCGCGCTCAGGTACTGAATTTTTCGTTTTGGCTTCGTTAGTTTTAAGATAAATACATTTTAATTGAGAAATTCCATTGTTCCATGCAATCAGATGTTTCTTATAGTCAGCATCATGTTTGCAACTGTGATTAAAACAAAACATTACAACATAAACACGATAAATTCAAATCGGAGTACTAGATGAAAACATTTGAATCGAATCATATTGTGGATTAAGTTAAATACTTTATACTTTATATAAAAATTGGCAGCGCAGTAAGCGTTATTTTAAACCGCCTATTCTATAATAATGGTGCAAAAGACATTGATCTAGTTATTACACGTGAAGTAACTTAACCGAATGACTAAAGTAGTTATCTTAAATTAACCTACATTTATGTAAGCAGAAATATTTTTATGCCTTTTCAACACATTAAAATTTTGCAAGCTATATAAGATTATCTTTGCGCTCTAAATTTTCGATCAAAACAAATCGATTTCTTTCTCTAAAAGCTTCTAATTTCTTCTTACGCCAGTATGTTGTTTATATATACGAGTACATACATACCTATGTATGTATGTATATAAAAAACAACAACATTCTAAATGATTTTTATATGTTTTGTGTAATAATCTATATAAAATATAAATAGTAAATCGACTATAGAATATAAAATTATGTATTATGACTTAATTGAGTAATTTTGTTTTGTTTAGACTTTAGAGCATACAAATTTCCGTTTGATCTAATTTAAATTTTTTATAAGAAATACTTAGGCAGCTAATTATTATAAAAACTCAATTAACATTAAAAAGTCTATTTTCAATGTTCCACTTCAATTATAATCACTTATGTATATACTTATGTGTATGTAATACGCTTAGTGAATATTTTTTATAAATATATTATTGCATGTCCGACTTTTACTTCCTTAATACACCACAGTGTATAAGTACAAAAATATATTAATTTTTTTATTATTTAATTAAATTAATTAATTTATTATATATTATAATATGTACTGATTGAGTTTAATTACATATACTAATGGTGGTAAAAACGTATATATGGACGTATCGAATTAATAAAACGTCGGTTCGTTGATCTTAATTTCTATGTAAATAAATTAGATAATTTAAATTAATTTTATGTCAATTTCTATAAAATAATTTATTGCTAAATAATTAGATTTCGTTATAATATGGACACGATATAATCAATATAATATGATGTTGTGTGTTTATAGCATATTATATCTAGATTGAAATGACGTAACTGCATGATTTGAATTTTTTTTTATATATACAAATATATCTGTTTTTTTTTTAGAAACTAGTTAACTGCAAAACTACATTTTTCAAAAATTGCATTTTTAACAAAAAAATAATAATTTATTGATTCTCTTCGTATTCAAAATTTTAGAAGATAGCAAAAGTCATCTTACAATATCATATTACATAAAACTAGTTTTATTATGCTGTAATTGTAAATATATCGAATTCCTGTAAAAAACGAAAATGTTTCCGTTTTTCATAATTCAAAACGTCAACAATTCAGTTAACTAGTTTTTCAAAACTCCATAGACATATTGATGATGATGGAGTTTGCCAATATTTATGTGTGTTTTTTTATATATACAAATATATTTGTGTGCCACTGGAACACAATTTTCGTAATTTGATATAAACCAGAGGTGTGACTCATTCATATTTTTGGGCTGAACATGATAATTTGATCTTATGAAAGATTTAATTTAAACTAACATAATTTGGTCGCGATGTTCATCAAATCTTTCTTGTTGATGCCAAAATGTCTTGGCAATTGTTGCAGTTCCCCAGAAATTGCTGGTGAGTTTCATTATGATGTATCCGGTTCTGCCTGTAGCTTCCCGGGTTTTTGGAGCACGTCATTCCATCTGCGCTGCTCCTACCGATTGTGTTCGAACTACGAAATTGTACCGCACTAGTATAATCTCGACTTTCTTCAAACCATCGATGTTCTACTACATTCTGTACTGTACGGCTGGTAATTATTCCGGCCCTGGTATATTGTGTTGCTAATTTGATTTATTAAATATAGTGGTTTGGAACTTATCTAAAAGTCAAAGTGCAATATACAATTTTTATGATACATTTTACGTTCATTTACTAAACATTAAGGTTTTATTACAAGCATGTACAATAATTTCAAATTTAATTACTTTTCATTTTAATTTCAGGCCTCAAGAAAAGTATCAAAATGTGGATATTTGTTTGTCGCACCTGATTGGGATTTTAGTAATCCTTTATATAGAACAAAGGTAAGCTATTAAATTATATAAAATTTTTAACATTTATTTTTACATTAACAACCCGATCAGGTTACAAAGGGTTAACTCGAAAAAAAGCTTAAAATTCCATAATAAGAAACATACACACAAAAAACGAGTTTAATTGCGTTAGAAAGTTGTGTGTGTTGTTGATTTTGTTGAAAAGAAATAAAATATTTGAAAAAAATACAACAACAAAAATCTAATGGTATTCTGTGGATATTTAAAGTAATTAAAATTTCAAATAATTTTAATTAAATTTGTTATTATATATTTCGACTTCGAGATAGGAAAATAGAGTAGTGAATGCTGGCTAGATATACGGATACATAATATTTAAATATTAGAAAGATGTTTCAATATTTCTATAAATAAAACGAGAAACAGGTGGCTTGTTGCTTAATTACAATTTTTTATCGTTTTTAATTTAATTAAATTAAAAATCGCGACTGTATACACGTTTTAAAACGATTATTGAGAAATAAAATGATTGATGGGTGTACAACTAAAAATAGTGTGATGGGAATCGTTCTACATATTTCAGATGATATAGTTAGTTTGAGCTTGAATTCAAAGTGATTTTTGTTTCGCAAATACTGTGTTTATAATTTAAAAGAAGATAAAAAAAAACATTTGAAATAAGAAAACTAACATGAATTGCTTGATAAATGCAATTATTTATAAAAAGACATAAAAAAAAATAAAGAATAGTATATAGTAGAAATAAAAAATAAAAATTATTTCAATTATAATTTTTATTATAAAGAAAGAGGTAAGAAAGTTAAGGTATATACATGTAGAGAAAAAAATCCAAGAGAGATACACATCACACAGTTAACTTAATAAATTTTTATGTAGGAAGACATTCTATGTCATAATAATCTACTGCAATTATAAAACCACCTTAAAAGTTATTAACTTTAGTTTTTTTTTACTTTTTTAACTTTATAATCTTTGTTGTTGTTTTCAATTCTGTTATATGAATTATTATTAGTGCGCGCGATTTAGTTACTGCAAACTATGTACGTACGAGTGCGGAGCAAACGAATTTTTTTTATTTTATAATTTTATTGGCTCGAGGCTGATTTTCTGTTCATCCTATAATTGTTTGCCCCATTCATTATACCATTTCATATATGTGGAAGCAATGAAAAGATCAACAAGGAAGACTTTACTAAATGAGATGGTAAGTGAATTTTTACAATCCAATTGTCGTTTTTTTTCGTTCTTTATATGCGCTGGAAGACAGATAAGATGTACCTATGTATAAGTATATGCATCTGTAGTCTGTACGTAAGTATGTCGTAATGCGAAATATTAAGGAAATCTGTAGTAAAAAATGAAAAATTGATTGAATTTCTCTTTTCTATGCTTTCGATGTCTAATTGTTAATAATTTCCAATAATTCATCAAAGGACTTAATACTGATGGTGTAATAGCTTGCAACGTTAGAGCGGTAATATTTTTCCCAACTCGAATAAAATTAAATTAATATTAATCAAAAGCTACATTAACAGCAAGCGTTGTTCCAGCTAATACTTTACGTATAAGTGTTCCCGCTTAAATATAAAATATATAATTTAAAATTTTTAATTTAAGTTTTCGTATCGCAAAATCGTACCAACAATTTTCTGTTGTTTTTTTTTGACTAACTAATTAACTGAATTTATGATGATTTTGTTTTATGATTGAAAATAACCCTAAAATTAGATGTAATTTCAGATATATTTTCCAAATTTCAAAATTTACTTCCATTTACAAAATAAATAATGTTGAAATTGAATAACTGCTAAGAAATTAATAATTGTAATTATTCATATATTATTTAAATATCTACTTGTTATTAAAAGTTATATTGTTACTATAAAACACTAAATGTTTTTTGAAACTCTTCTATAAAGTAGAAAATCATAATCTAACTGATTATTTTTACTTATTTTACATTTTACATTTTAACTTTTAAAATATACTTAAAACCTAACATAATTCACTTTATTTGTTAATAAATGACTATCTGTAGATTTCAATGCTAGATGAATTAAATTGTGATATACACCTGACATCTGACATATTTTCAAATTACACTATAGTTAAACTATTCTTATGTAAGAGGATTTTTGCAATTTTCTTAAATTGAAAATAAAAATAAAATCATTGAATTTTTCTAAATGCGATTTCCCAAAAATGTTATTTTTTCAGTTAAAATTTAGTTTCTCAAAATAAAACACACAATTATTGAGTTTATGCGAGGTCATTATACATTTTAAAGATGTATGATAAGATGTATTAGATAAGAAAAAACTACAGAATTTAGTTTCACGGTACACTATTAAACCATCACCGCAGAGAGAAAGTGGATTTATGGTTATAATGATAATGACCGATGAAATAAAATTTTGCGCGATTGTATGACCAATTGTGGATGAAATCTAATTCGAATTCATTTTCATGTACATATATACAACAAAAACCGCGATCAAATATTAACTCAAGAGAAAATGGTATTTTGTGTTTGATTTGTGTGATTGATGATCAACCAATTGTTAAATTTATATAGTATATACATATATATAAAATTAAATAGCTAAATGATCGATTGTTATACTCTACTGATGATTGATTATCATTTTATTTATTTTTTTCAAATCAAATAAAATAATTTATCTTATATTTGATAAAATAAAATAAAAATTACGATCGTCGTGATCAATCGGCTAATGATAAATATTATGTGATGAAAGTATGTTGTATTGTGATATTGTGATAAAAAGTATATTTTCCTGCAAATTAAGCATTTCTCTATTCTAAAAGAAGAAGCTGTCTCCTGCGTTTCTCGATTGTCAAAATTGGATGAACTCATAATCAATCTTCGGCGAACATAGTTCAATGTCTTTTCACAATCAATTATAATTATACAAATATTTGGGTAAGTAATTGCCTTTGATCTATCGGATGGGGCAACCAAACGATATATATATATATATATATATATATATATATATATATATATATATATATATATATAATATGAGATCGCTGTGAGATTAAAAGTGATGAAAAAAATTAATTGAATCAATCTTAAAGATTTAAATCAGAAGCATGTGTGTATGTGAATTATTATTATTATAATTTAATTTTTGGTACGGGGTGAATAGCATTTTACTTTTTTATTTAAACGCGCGCATTTTTTTATCGCGACTTCATAATATACTTGACAGGTCTGCAATCTTTATTAATTATATACATATGTATACAACTATATAGGTTTTTACAAACAATAACCGATTTTTTTTTGTGAAATCGATAATTTAATATTGAGATTAGATTAAGCAGTGTCTTGTTGTTGTGTTATCTCACTTGATGTGATTAGCTCACATTAAAACTCACAATTTGGAAATTAAAGAACTTTTATTGCTATTGTCGTTCTCGATCTTGACGTGCCATCTACACTTTCCTCGGCATCTAATATTTTACCTTTCGTCTCTGGTATCATCAATACAACAAATATCGTTCCGACAGCGCATACACCTCCAAAAATCCATACACATCCGTGAAGGCCAATATTTTCTGATATAATCGGAAACATTTTCAAAACTAGAAACGATATCATTGTTAAACTGCCTAAGCATATGCTCGAACCGACTGAACGTATTTTTCCCGGGAGCACTTCACCAATTATCACGAACGGTAATGTTAAAAGTCCTAAACATGCCAAATATATCACAACCGATAAACTTAATAATGGTATAAATGCGAATGCTTCCACATCATAACCATTATCATGGAAATACGAGAACAATCCTAGTGTTATAAGCCCTGCTGATGTGCCAATACATGATATGATGAGCAGAATTTTTCTACCCACACGATCAACTAGCATAGTTGTTGAATATGTGCCACAAATTTGTATCGCTGCGATTATAATTGATGCGTATCGTGGTGGTATACTTGAACCAGCCACTCGGAATATATATTCGGTATAGTTGATTATAACAAATCCACCACTGAATTGGTTCATTATCATGAGCACCATCCCGATTGTCAATCCAGTCGCTGCCTCTTTGTTGACTAAGAACACAAAGAAAATCTTAGATATCTTTCGATATTTTCTGTAACGTTTTGATACTTACAGAAATCGCTTAGATGCAGTTGAGATTCTTCTTTGGTGTCTGAATTTTGTACACTATGTTTGATTCGTTCAAACTCATCGTACACATGTTTTGGGCATTCAGTTTTGCCAGTGATACCACGATAAAATTGTAGCGATATTTCGGCCTCATCGATTTTTTTGTGTCGAATTAGGTCGTGTGGTGTTTCCGGGAATTGGCTGAATGCTATAACAAATATGATTGGGACAGCCATTAGGATAAGTGGAAACGTATGATAGTCCACAAATAGTGCTAGTGTGAATGATAAAAGAGTCCCAAAATTTAGGCACAGTAAAAGTAGTGATCCTAATCCGCCGCGTTTGCTGTAAAAATCGTATTGCTTATAATTTAATTTCAAACACACTATTTGATATAATATATTAACTTACTCAGCTTCAGCAATCTCATTAATATAGAGTGGCACAGTTAAAAATATACCACCACCTGCCGTACCCGCAAATATACGCGCCATATACAAAAACCACACAGATGTGGCGAATTTTATCGATAACCAAAATATTAATTGTGGTAAACACAATACCATCAGCACTTTTTTACGGCCCAGCATTTCGCCCAAAAAGCTAAATAGGAAATTTCCAGAAAATCCACCAATGCACACGACAGCACCAATCCATGAGATTTCGTCCACCGTTAGTCGACCTGTTGGTAGCGGTGACTCATCTGATTGTAACAATGGCATAAATGGTGACATCCATCCCAACGTTGCGCCATGTGAAAATGCAATTATGTTAACTGCGTGTGCGATAAAATCAGAAATGCTGTAGATTATTTAAATTAAATTTAATCGATTTATGTATAATGTACATACCACATAGAGCCGCAAGTAGCTGCGATTTTGTACTAGGATTTAAAGTGAAAATTTGCATTTTATGATGTTCTCTTTGGGAGATGCTGGTATACAACTGACTTGATAACAGTAATTTGCGAATAATTTGCGTTATCATTCTGTTTTGCTAGTAAACGACAAATAGCGTATTTGCTTTAGACAAGTTATTTATCTTATTTAGGCGGATCTAGTTACAAATTTATTATAACAGAGCTGTTTGTGAAAAATTGAAAGATTTTTTTTTGTTTTAGTATATTTTTGAAAATATTTATCTATGTCTTACCTGCTGGCGGAATTAACTACATACTTCAACGTGATCTGTATGTATACACTGTATGAATGTCTGCAATACGGTCGTTTCCAGCGAGAGTAAATATCCTGTTAAATGATTAAAACCAAAAATTGCAGCCATTTGATGATTTGATCCGCGATATTCCATAGTTTAGGTATCGTACTTATATGATGATAATGAAGATAACGCACTTCATGTGCAATGAGTTTAGATAGGCGGATGTTTGAATTAGGCTTAGATTTTTATTAGAAAGAGGTGTCATTGGAATCTCGTTATCTAAATTAAGAACATTTGGAATGATAATATTGTACACTGTGACCTACATTCTTCTAGCAACCTAGATAGCAATTGTGATATTGTTATAGCATACATATAATGTAGTTAGTTTTTGAATAAACCGCAGATACAAATTGTTATGTATACGAGTACATGGGGTGTTTACTTTTATAAATCGGTAGCGCTAACAAATCATTTAATTCAGAGTACAGTAGCGCTCTAGTTAAAATTCAACATTTTCAAATTTCCATAATTAATCGCATTGTATATAAGTCGATTAACTATAGAAATTTGATAAAAGTCGAAATGTCGAAAGATTAGAAAATTTCGAAATTCAGAATTACAACATTGAAGTTTGATATTTCTTCTAAAAATAAATTTCAAAATTCAAGGCCGTTTAAAAAGTTGGATAGATTTAATCGAGTTTTGGCATTTTGAAAACTTCAATAGTTTAAAAAATGTTTGGGATTTGAATATTTAGGAACTAGTTAAACTACAAATTTCCAAATTTTTTATTTTTTATTTTTATTTTAAATTTGTTAATTTTTTACAATTTATAAAATTTAAATGTCAATGAATTTAAAAATTGAGTAAATAGTTAAGTCTAAATTTCAGAACTTGACAAGGATTTTCAAAATTTAAAACTTTACGAGATTTTAATGAAATTTTTCGTGATCGAAAGTACGGGCATCGCCTGAAATTGTTCTATTTTGGAATTTTAAATTAAATTAAAATGTCGAATCAATTTTTGATTGAAGAAGAATGGCAAAATTTCAAAACTTAATGGGAGAAAATGCCACACATAAGTAAAAAAATAAAAATTATTATATGAAAATTAAATAAAATTCAATAAAAATTAAATAAATATGTATATAAATTAGAAATCCCATGAACTTCATCAAACAGTTTTAGTAATTTGAAATGATATTTTTGTATATAATTACGTTAAATTCAGAACTGTACTCGTATATGAATTAAGGGATGAAACTTTAAATTCTGATTGTATAAGTAAACTAAAAGATTGCAGCCATTTGATTATTTGATCCACGATTTTCCATACTTTAGCTATCGTATGTGGTGATAATAAAGATAACGCACGTTATGTGTAATGAGCTAAGATAGCCGGATGTTTGAATTAGGCTTACAAGAAATGCTTACGATTTTTATTAGAAAGAGGTGTCATTGGAATCTCGTTATCTAAATTAAGAACTTTTAGAATAATATAATTGTACACTGTGACCAAAATGTTTCTCTTGGCTTTAAGTAACAATAGAAATATTGTTATAGCATACATATGTTGTAGTTAGTTTTTGTATAAACCGCAGGTACAAATAGTTATGTTTACATGAGTTGTTCACTTCTATAAATCAGTAGCGCTCATAAATTATTTAATCGATAGTAGTGCTCTAGTTCTAGAAATGACCAATTCAATTAACATAATCAGAATTAAAACATCAAATATAAAATTTAAAATTAAATAATTTTTTCAATAATCATTGTTTGTATAAAGGTTGAACATTTTCAAAATTCCATAATTAATCGCATTGTATATAAGAATATAAAGGTCAAAAATCTAATTAACTATACAAATTTGTTAAAAGCCGAATTTTCGAAAGATTAAAATATTTCAAAATTCAGATAGTAGTTTTAAATTCAGAATTGCAAAATTTTATTTAAAAAAAAATTTAAAACACTGAACTTTGACAAATCAAAATTTCAAAACTCAAAGCCGTTTAAAATATTAGATAAATTTAATCGAGTTTTGGCATTTTGAAAACTTAAATAGTACCAAATTAAATTTCGAAATAATTTTTGATTAAAATTCCAAAATATAAATGTTTGGGATTTGTGAACTAGTTAAAGGATTTGAATATTTAGGAACTAGTTAAAAGGGGAAATTTCCGAATAAATAATATGGTTATGATTTGAATATTTATGTACATACTTGCAGGTAGTAAAACTTTTGAATTTAAATTTTAAAAATCAGAAAAATTAAAAATTTTAGGAATATTTTAATTTTAATAGTTTTAAAATTTGCTCGGCAAACATTTTAATACTTTAACTTGGGTAATTTTAAATAGTACGAATTTAAAAAAAAAACTATAAGTTTCGCAACAAATTAAAGAATTTTAAGTATTTAAACATTTATGTATTTGAATAAATTTTTGGAAAATAAAAATATTTTTATATATTTTCTCAATTATTTTCCAACTCTTTGCGGTTACATTTTATTTTAAAGAATATTAAATAACGAAAAATTATTTTATGAAGTGTCGGCTTTAAAAACTCAGTCATCTGCAATTTGAATTTTTAAACAGATTCTTCACACACTATTCTTTAAAGTGGATTTACTAAACATATTTAAAAACAATGAAAATTCAGGCCTTTCAAGTTGTAGCAAGAAGTTAAGGTATATTAACAACACCAATTTGACTTTATCGAGATGGGAAGCGGGCAATATATTAGAATTCTGATGAAAAATGCCTTTTACCAGTGCTCTGTCTGAGTTTTGATTAATATTATACATATAATATTAGCTGACTCAGCCCTGTTGAAAATAGTTATTTGTGGGATGTTTGTACCAATTGTATGATTCCCACGATGTCGGCTAAATGAATTAAATCCACTATCCCGTTTTAATGTTTCCAGTATGTATTTATAAAATAAAAATTTCTCAGAGAGGTGCTCTCAGAACTCAGACTACTCTCAATTTCAATAGAGATATAATAAATCTGCACATATTTGTTTTTTACCAAATTTTGTAAATTTGAAAAATTGTTTTAATAATGTCAAGAGCATTTAAAAGAGTATTTTGTGTAGAACTGACGTCAAAATATTCTCCATTTAAGTCGATTCGACGTATTACACCTATATTAAGACTGTCTTTCCTTTTCAAAGATCGTTTTTTTTATATGTACATATGCGACTTTTGTAAGTTGAAAAATAACAATTCGTTAACTTTAAATTTGAAACGTTATTAATTGCACAGTGCCCAGAATTGTTTTCCAACATGTAATTTTCCACTAAATACCAACTACCTGTAATTAACTTTGTAACATACAACATATTTTTTCATATGAAAATAGTATATGGATGTGAGGGCTTAAGCAAGATTAATCGGGTAATCATTGTAAATGCAACAAATTTAACTGGTCTGTATTGTTGTTATAATAGACTGTGCGCACATTTATATTTCCATTTATTTCAATTGTATTGCAACAATTAAAATTAATAATATTTTTCCTTTTGCCAAAACCGCGAGATAATATTATTATTATAAATCATAATTATTTGTAGATTTTAGACTACATCATACACAGCAAAAACTCAACAAATCTATCGTTTAATTCAACTCAGTTGTGGTTTTTGATTCCATATAATAATAGATTTTAACCAGTAGATGAAAGAATTTAAAAACGGGATTGGAGTTAATATATGGGGATAGAGCGAACATACTTCACGTTTAATGTCATTTAAGTTTTTTTTATACATTCGAAAAAAAAAATAGTTATATCGTAATATTTATAATGGTAATGTAACAACAGTAATAATAATCAAATTCCCCTTAAGGCTGTTAATAGATTTTTCTTATTGTATTTCTTATTCTTCTGGTATATATGTATGTATATGTACATACATACATTATAATATATTCCTTAAGACATAATATAAGTAATTTTCTATTAACTATATATAATATTACAAAACACGTTGGGTTTGTGCGAGTTATTTAAACGGTAATTATGAAATTTGTGTCCAATGGCTTTAGTTTTATAAAGTGGTAGGAGGAATTATGCATGTGCATATTGCCAAATAAAAGTAAAGATCTCAAATTTATTAAAACAAAATTCAATTAAATTATTTAACAAAATTACAATTCGCACCTAGGTCAATCAACTTTGTCAAAAAAAAGAAAATATAAATAAAACGAAAAAACTAAACATAAAATGTAATTTAATTATTTTTAAATGCCGCGCACTATAATCTAACAACCGCGCATACGAAATTGAATTTATTTATTAGTCGCCATACGAACATTTTTACGTTCAAGTGCGTACATACATAATTTCAATTGTCATTCAAATGATTTAATCGTGTATAAATCTTAAGTTTCTTCTTGTATTGTATGTATGTAAGTATATATTTTAAAATAAAAATTGTTTACAATATATACACACCCGATGAGAGTCGATATTTTTGGTGGATAGGTCTTATGAAGATTGTATAATTATAAGGTAATTTGTTGAACAATAGCGCGATATAATGACTATAGAAAAATTGCAATATGTATTATTGTAATATATATTATATGTTGGGTGGTATGATGTTAGTATAGTGCGCACCACATGTGGTGTGTGCCACAATCACATCGTAGCTCTAATGAGATTTGACGGTGTGAAATTTCTTTATTATAACATCGATATTTTTGGTTCTTCTGCTATCCAAGCTTCAAAATCTAAAAAAAATCATGCAAATGATCTACTATAGTAGTAATAAAAATAAAAATAGATTTGTCGACCTCTTCAACTGTTCAATGTGGAATTTGTTTTCCATTTTGTGCCAGACAAGCAATAAAAACAAAACAACAAAATCAAAACACTTGTTAAACCTAATGTATATAGAAAACAACTGACAACTATCATGTTAGCGCAGTTAAAATGATCTCTTAACGCGACAACGATGACGATCTTTGTGTTGTTTGGTATGTTTTTACTCGTGTACATTATATATAGTAATATTATATCATTTCTTTTTATGTTTATTATTCATCCTTCAGGTCAGGTGAATAATTTGTACTTACTTCTTCTGTACTTTCTTATAATAGTATGTATGTACGTATGTACGAGCGCAGAGTAGAAGAAAATATGTATAAGAAAGAAATTCACTTGATCATTTAAGCTGATCATCAACAACATGATCATAATAATTATAATAAAAAATCTTTTTGTTTTCTTTAACTTTAAACGTAACTGTACAACAAATTTTGTATAATACAGATTTCTTCGTCTTCTCGCCTTCTTATTATTTTTGTTATGATTATACTTTTCTTACAGTTTTTTTCCTACTTTTTTTTTTATATATATACACAGATTTTACTCTCTTGGTGACTATCAAACAAAATTATGTTAAGTTTTTTATTTTTTTTAAATCTTGTATATTGTAATTCCTTGAATGTTGTTAAAAAATTAAAACATTTCTTGTTGCATGTTGTTTTTCTAGAGCTAAAGATGAAGTGGTAATTTATGCTATTAATTTCCGGATTTATGTATTTTGATTCGCGCGAATCTTGTTATATACGTATATGTATATATATATATATATATATATATATATATATATATATATATATATATATATATATATATATATATATATATATATATATATATATATATATATATATATATATATATATATATATATATATATATATATATATATATCGTGTAAAAGTATGCGTACAATCTCTGTTTACAAATTTGTCTACTCGTTTAGACGCGATCACTAATTTATTTTTTAATTTTAGTGTAACAACAACCGCTTTCTATAGTTAAGGTATATGCGTATAATCAAATGTACGTGTGTCGTGAACCACGTATATAATTTCACACAAATTTGATAATTGACAGTATAATTATACATACATATGTATAGTAGATTGATCAAAGAAGATGAAAACTGCGATCGCGAGCTATGCCGCCAAAATTAAATTTAAAAAAAAAACGAAATTATCAGAACTGGTTTTTAAAAAATATTTGATTTTTTACTGTAAAACACACTTTCTTATATATTGTTGGTCAATATACTTAAGTTCATCGTACGATCTCAATTATTCCACCATTTTTCATGATAAAATCATGTAACATAACAATATGTATAAAGAAAGTAGAAGACAAGCCATACATATATACATACATACATTATAATAGGGATAAGTTTGCGTGATCGCGATAAATTTTAAAATTTCCCGATCGTATACAAATCAATCAATCAATATATTTGAATATTGATACATGATCGCAAATAATTGATAAGCATCGTTCGATACACTAATATTTCACGAAAAATATATGTATATATATTGTTTTATGTACATACATATATATATATATATAGAGCACAGTATAAAGAGCAGCCAAATCTTATTAATCGATCGATATGATCAAATTCCAAATATGTAAATTTTTCGGTGGTTTAATCTAGGCAATATATGAGTACCATTAATAAAATCTAAATTCTGTTGAACTTTAAAACATTTTACGATCAGTTAGGTTTTTGCCGTTAAGCGAAAAAGCTGCTATATATGTTTAGGAGATAATATGCAAAAAGTCGTGATCATAAATTTAAAGATGATGGCGTATATATATATATATATATATATATATATATATATATATATATATATATATATATATATATATATATATATATATATATATATATATATATGTATATATATATATATATATATATATATATATATATATATATATATAATGAGATGACCGTAAGGTGATATGGTTGTTTCAAATTTATTTTGTTAATATGGAATGTAGAAAAA
This sequence comes from Tipula unca, assembly GCA_951394425.1. Classification (NCBI taxonomy): domain Eukaryota; kingdom Metazoa; phylum Arthropoda; class Insecta; order Diptera; family Tipulidae; genus Tipula; species Tipula unca. Next base: position 137,082,347 of record OX596381.1, read on the forward strand.
ATATATATTTTGGTGAAACTTGATTTTGCTGTTATAAAGTATTTTAGAGATCACAATCTGGCGTTTAGGTCAAAATTATTTCACAAATATATCGCACCAATACAATATACATATGTATATACTTTGCACACAAAATAAGTAAAGTAACCGTAATTTTTACAATAAACAAAAAATAGTTTCTTTTAGGCACGTCCCTTACATCAAATCAATTCCAACGCGAACTTCTAACAAAAAACTGTCTTATTTTTTTTTGTGTATCTTAACTAACGAACAGAATTTTAATTAGATTTTCAAGTTTCTGGGAATTTTATAAATGTCTTATAATAATAAACAGTCAAACCTATTTATCAGATCAAAAAAAAAAAAACGAAGAAGATTATAAGAATAAAATAAAAAGAAAATTTATTACAACAAATACTAAAATACCTAATTTGCATACAATCATTTTGTTAAGATTTTCAAAAAAATAAAATAAGTTATTGACATTTCATTTATAGTATTATGTGTTATAATAATATTCGATCTGTTCGAAATTTATTTATATTATATTATGACATAAAATATTATAGAAATTTATTAGGTTTGGTCTTATACACGAAATAATTAATGATTTCAAATTTATATAACTTGTGCGTCGTGTTCGTTAAAATTTGTTTGACACATTCTCAATAATCTATTGATCATGATTATTTTTTAAATGATGTGTCCGTGTGGTTTTTGCACATCAAAAATTAGCTAAATAATATAAAACAGTATTCAAGCTGTTTTTGTAAACGTTCGCGCTCGCTGCACCGCACATAATTCTTTTCCAACTTGCATGTCTAATTATTACCCACCTACCATGTACTACTAAGGTGGGAAAATGATGAAAGTACTAAAATTGTCATTCCTTATATTTATTTGTTTATTTTATTTAAATTAAAAAATAAAATAATTATGAAATATACTTATAGTTTTTAAATTTTTATTTAAAAACAAAACAAAATACAAAATCGTGAATTTTTATTATTGCAAAATAGAAAATCGCGTGACAAATATTTTATTGCAAATGAAAGTTTAATTTTTCTGTTTCGCTCTATCACTAGATTTGTTTTTTTTTTTTTTTTATTAATTAATTTATGATTTTAATTAACGTTGACATTTTTTTTGTTCTATTCAAAATGTCATCTCTCGTGTGTATATATGAGAGGGAAAAATCATGAAAAATAAATGTTACGCAATCACAAATATCGTGATGAGGATTATATACGCGGGTCATTGACTTTATGAGCGCTCACGATGTAATTAATTATAAATTTCAAGATTAAAAAACAAAATCTCATAACCTTAGAATATATAAAATATATTCTTGATTTAAATATCTCATATTTTGTGTCGTTTCAAATTGCCCAACCTATAAAAAAACAAACATAATAATAATCGCAACAACGACAAAATTGACAATGAAATGAAATTTGCATAAATTTTTATGTGCGACAAAAAACAATATATTGTTTATTTGTAATTTTAATTGGTTCTATAAAATAATAATAAAATTAATTATATGTCATGGATTTGGAGCACGGTCGCGCACCATACGCTAATTTAGAATTGAAGATGCAATCTTTTCTATATACATACATACATATTTATAGTTAAAGTCCAGACGACAATTAAACTTTCACTTGACGCGCTGATAAGATTTTATTCTGAGTTGCTCATGTTGTTTCTGTTATCTAATCACAAAATTAAATTATCTTTTAGTTAGATTTGTAATCACAGTTTTTGTTCACCTGCGTTTAATAAAATTTTTGAAAACACCATTTGTTTTTTTTTTATCGTTTCAGGTATGTCAAACATTTTTTAAATATGTAAGTACATATAATTTTATCATCAGCGAAAGTGCTTTAAATATAGTGTGAAAATAATCATCATCGCTTCTTCTATTATCAAATTTCTTCCAAATATTTTTTCATATGATAAATTTTTTGTGTGTTTATTTATCGTGTCGTAAAGGTATCTAGGCCACATGCTTGAATGGTTGTTTAAGTCCGACGTATAAAATATATGTAAAGAAAACGTGTGCCAACCTAATACATATGTTTGTATATTTGTCATTAGAAATGTTTTAAATATACGCTCGTACGTACATATGTATATATGTATATGTGTATTTATGGGGAAAGCTGAAACTGTAAACCAATTTGACATTTTCTTATGTAAAATTAAAAATAATAAATAAAATGAAATAATTTGAGGTTAAAAGATCGATTACTGTAATAATAATAATTAACGAAATAATCAATTTTCTATAATTTTTTTTTCTTGTGTAATTGAGATAAATTTATGTTTTTATGTGGGAATTAATGTGTATATAGCTACTGCATTACAATTAGTGTGTCAATTGGTAATTTAATACATATATTTATGTTGCGAAAACATGTGTAATGCAAGATCAATAGATGTTGTTATATTATAGTTTTCATTGTTAAGGAGGCATGGAAATTGCATAGAAATCATTCAATAAACTGAAACTGATTTCTCTCGCATAAAAAAAAGTTAAATTGTAATTTTTTATAAAATAATTAGCGTGAGGTGATATTCCCAACAAAGTTTCAATATGAAACTGCACCACCCAACCAACATAGTTTCCAATTAACCGGTGTTGTGAGAGAATTTGATGTTGCTGTCACAAGTATGTCTGCTGTTTTATCAAAAGGTGATCAAGAACATTTTTAAATGGTATAAAATAACTTGCTTTTTCAACACCCTAGATTTTTCATCATCTAATTACGATCGAATGGATGAGAAAAATGAATACATCTATGTATGACCCCCAACAATATTTTTGGATTATCGATATGAATTAACATCCAACAATCATTCATCGTATACAACCTGGCTCTATATTGTTTTCTATGATTTATGTAAAAGTACTAAAAGCTCAACTTAGTTCAATCCGCCCTCGATAGCACAGTAAGTAGCGTGCTTGCCTTGTTATTCGAGCGTCTCGGGTTCGATTCCCGGTGGTGACCAAAAATCCCGGTTGGGTGTTTTTAATGTGTAAGTATTTGTGTTTGTCCGGGTATTGCACCGTGGGCCCATTGTGGCATTGAGTGCTGGAGTAATCGGCCCAATTTAAAAAAAAAAAAAAAAAATAGTTCAATCAAAGCTATCTTTCAATCAAAGCCATTTATTAAGATGGCTTTGGGTCAATCTACAATTTGGTAAATCTATAGTTCAGAGGCGTAGCGAGGGAGGAATGCGAGGAACTGAACAACATTTCGTAACAAAATAATCTTCATTTCAATTATTTAATGCAGCTACATTTTATTTAGCTTTGACCGCCGATGAACAAATCATTGATTTGTGTATATTTTCAAATGAATTTCGTTCATTCTAATTATAGTATTTTATTTTCATCCTGCCGTCTGGTGTTACCCACCAAGCTTTCCATTATCCGACACTTGAGGACGCGCCCAGTAGGGGTTACAAGTTTTCCTCTTTTTTTTAATATCTATTGTTGAGTTTAAATATAAAATCACTGGTTTTGAAGAAATGTTTTAGTAATTTTTAAATTTCTTGGTATAATAATAATATTATTGCTGTTAGCTCAAATTCTAAAAATTTAGTGAGTCGTATTAAAGTTTCATATGATTTAACAAATTCTCAAAATATTCAAAAATGTTTAAAAGAATTCTTAAATCAAATTTCAAATAAATATCATTAAAGTTTCGTAAATTTCAATAATTTAAATTCAAAATTTGATAGCCTACAGGATATTTTAACCATATTTCAAGGTCAATCCAGCGATACATTTGGCTGAGAATAATGATCAAACTACACTCAAAATTAAACTAAGAACAAAAATTAAGAAAATGTATAGTCTGTGGGCTATATAGATTAGACAACTTTTGATAAAATCTCAATTTCTGATTTAAATTTGATGTAAATTTGAAACGTTTCGTATACTTTTGAATTTGATTTGCAAGTTGAAAGCGGTTCACATGCAAACACATCAGAACATATGTTCCATCACGATATTCAAAATATTCAAAATTATACCTCTCAAAATAACTTTGAAAAAAAAAATGTTTTGCGGTGCTCTTTTTCATTTCTTAAAAGATTTGTTTGCTTGAAATTCTTCAAACAGTTTTTGTTGTTATTCTACTCTTCATCTTAAACGGATCAATCTCTTATTAAAAATCGATCAATTTTGTGGTTATTTATATATATACGAGTCCATATATATATATATATACATACATATTTCAGATGTTATCGTTTTCTTTCGGTACCCATTTGGTATTTAAAAGTAAATATTTTGGGTTTTATTGTAAAAATATTTAGAATTGTTTTAAACTAAAAGAAATGCTCGCCATGCCGCGCAGCGTAATTTATTTCCTCGAGGTTATAGTTATATACTCGAGTACACATCAGACAAACACAAATTCACCTCCAATTATTAGCATTAGATAGCTATAAAGCTATAAGAAAAATTGCCGTTTTGTTGAAACGATAACATTGTTATTATATTATTTATAAATGAATAATAATAATGAAGGAGAAAACTATTTTTTACACATGTACGTAAATATCGACGATATATAAATTAAATATTAGAAGAAATGTTATTATATATACGAAAACAATTAGATCGCGAAGAAATAACAAATTAGTTGCACGCACATGATAATCACATGCATATAAATATTGTTATATTTAATAATAATAAGAGATTGGAAAAACTAGATACAGGAGGTACAAATTGCTATATAGTCATAATTATTTCACTCTAATACAAAACCACATTTTAATATAAAAATGAAATTTCGATCTACTGTATGCCGCAGTTTTCGCAAAGAGGAAGTTTTTCTTGTAGATATGTACGAAACAATAAGAAAAGTAAAAAAAATAAAAAATCTATGCACTAGTTATTTGTAAAACTATATAATTATATTATAGTTGAACTAGAAATCTATACTATTAATATCGTATAAAGTGCATACGTCATTATTGTCCTTAAAATTCTGCTCGGATGCTTAATTTATTTTATTTGCGGCTTTAATTAATTTTAATTTGTGAGAAAATATTTTTTTGTTCATAACGTACTTCATAACATACGTACCATCTTAATACCATGTATTTTTATATATGTATATACATGATCATGAAGACGATGATCATATTTGATGATGATGAAATATTATTTTCATATTAAAAAAAACATTATTAAAATATATAGTTAAGTGAATGAACTTTAATAGTTTTTAGCCTGATAGTCTGCTGTTATTATTATTATTGTTGTTATACTCTCTATGATGATCATTATTATCATTATCATTACCATTTTTTATTATTATTATTTAACTTGCGGAGGAATCGACAGGGAATCGATCATTATATTATATGCATATGTATGTACCATCTTTTGTACAGAAAAGCACAACAGCAGAACAAAAGAACATATGTTCTAATATACATTTAGGTGCTTTTGAGTGTGTGAAAATGTATATAGATTTTCGGTTTATTTTTAAAATTCTAATTCTAATTTATGATGTTAAGGCGCCTTATTGATTTTTGAGAAGATTTCATCTTTCATTTTTTTTTTGGATGATTACGCTGCTTGATTTTTTTGTATAAAGAAAATGAAAGTAAGTGTTTCTATATATGGTTAGGGTATTAGTTGATTTGATTATCATTAATTAAAAGACGATTGTTTGCTATGGATGGATGTGTATGCGCGGAATACTTTTACTTTTTAATTTTTTTGTGTTCAAATTGGTATATCTGCCAGTCATTGTGTGCCAGCGATTTTTTTTGTAGATATATGTTTCTAACTAAAGAAAATCAAATTATCAAAACATTTTACAATCACGTAAGGTTCAAATTCAATTGACGTCAATTATATACATATATGTATATACATATATACAATGTATATAGATTTTTATTTTGTAGCTAATTTTTTACGTTTATTGTTGACCATCAAGAACGCAGGAAATTTAAATTGTTTTGGTAATGTTTGATTTAATTTTCGTTGCAATCGTTAAAATTTTGGTGGTCATTACTTTGCAATTTTCGTAAGATTTTATATGCGATTATTATACTTGGTATAAGAGGATGTGGCACCTTTATCTAAATAATGTACATAATAATATGTCCGCAAAAAGAAATTGGTGCAATATTCGAAAGTATATATATATATATATATATATATATATATATATATATATATGTAAACACATGCTAACACTCAACCACGAGCGCAAACATGATTGATATAATTGACAGATCAATATAAACAAGAAAGTTGACTATATGTACTTACATATGTATATGACTAGAATTAAAAAATCCCCATAATGATGAATACACATATTTCTTAATTAAGAATTAAAAAGTCGTTTGATTCTCGGGAACGAACAATAAATTTTAAATTAACCTAATAATTTATGTGATCAGACATAAAACATAAATACACAAAAAAAACTATAAAATGCCAAGCCCAATTACAACAAAACGCCGAAAAAACACAACTATATTTTTATGACAGAGAAAGTTTGAAAACAAAAATATTTTTTATTTGATTTAAATTTAATTTCGTTAAAACCAAAGTTATGCTTATTGAGATCGCGCGCACACACATATAGCTATAATATACATACGTATATATTATACCGACACATACGTTTTCGGTACAATTTTTTATTATTTTTTATCTTGGTGCAGTAGTGGTGGGTTCATAGCACGCAATTTGATTAACTTTCTGACATATAAAATACTTTTGGTGTTGCACAAGACAACACACCAAACTACTGCGATGTATTAATTTTCGTATAAAAAGTGATCAATTTTAATAGATCCATTGTTTAAATTTAAAAACGTACATATATATATATATATATATATATATATAAATGTATAGCTGGGGCAACACATTATATATATATATATATATATATATATATATATATATATATATATATATATATATATATATATATATATATATATACATATATATGTACATATGTATATATAAATGACGCATATATCTTAATTCTTGGAATTGCTGTTTAAAACTACTTACAGAATTAATGCTTCATCAGCAAGTTAATTAATTAAGATTCCATGTAATCCGTGTAAAATTTATTTTAATTAAAACAACCAACCACCCAGCAACAGGTATATATGTATGCACATACATACATATATACATAAATACCTCAACATTTTTTTAAACTTATTATTTGATATTAAAAAATTAAAATCTCTTTCTTGTTTTGTCTTATAATGATAAGAAAATATTATTCAACAAATCAATGTTTGTCTTAACTTATTTTTCTGCGCCAAAAGTAAACATAATTTAATATAATTTGTCAACCTTTTTAAATTTTTCGGTTTTTTTAGCATATACATAAATATGATGATTATAAATGATTTAGCAAGTTTAATCACCTCATCAAAAAGACGTTAAATTCTAGTTACCTTCAAATAAGAGGACCGCAAGCGAGATAAATTAAATCGTACGCCTTATGCAATATATATACATGTATGTATACATGCATGGGAATAAAAATATAAATGAATTTTGCTAATCTTGCTTCGCAAGCATCACAAGCAACAAAATAATGAATATGTATACACACACATATGTATATATTTTCTAAGACTTATAATGCCAAATGTGTGAAATATCACGATTTTATTATTTTATTTTTTATAAATGTGACGTAACATGCTTAAAGAATTATTTGGTTGTTATTGAAATAGTGTATTCTGTATATATCTTATCAATAAAATTATTTTGAGAATTTTTGTTAAAACGAAAGTATATTTTGTGGTCAAGGTGATAAGGTGAATCATTTCAATATACATTATACTTGCTTTATTATCATACGTACATACATCATGAAAATATTTACGTTGATCACGATATATGTATAATCGATAAAACAAATAAAATTACAAAATTTGCGAAATTACTGAACAGCAGAGAAAAAAAGGAAAAACTTTCAATCAGTTGTTATGTATGTAGTTATTATTTCGAATTTCATTTTAATTTTGATTAAACAGCACAACAAAGGCTATGTACCATACATACATACCTATGCATATGTATAGTTTTAAAAGATTAAATTAAAAAATATCGAAATACCATTTAAACTACCAACAAAATGGTAATAATTGCAAGATAAGAAATAAAAAAGAAAGACGGAAGACAATAAAATTCCTTAAGTTATAAACGCAATCGCACCGTATATAAGTTTACGTACAGCTAAATAATATACAAAATGCATATCCATCACAATTCCGTACCACCGCAGAATGAAAAAATATTGTGTGTTTACTATCTTTGGATTAAGTTTTTTTCCCATCTCTATTACATCATCGCGCAGCGATTATAAATTTAGCTTTGCTGTAATAGAATTTAAGTGAACACGAATATAAGTTATTACAATTGTTCTATTATATATAAAATATAAATAACAGTAGAGCAAGAAAAATTGGTGGTTTGGCAATAACAACAAAAAACGTAGATGAAACAATTAGTTATTCGTTTATTAGTTAATTTTTCGATTTTATATAAATGGGCTCGAACTCTGTTTAGATCTGGAACACCGAGTCTCGAATAAATTTGTCGTTAAGTCGTTCTATAAGTGGGCTCGAAGTCTGTTTACATCTGAATTCTAAGCAGCGAAAAATCTCGGAAAATTAATTTTTGGAGATAGAAAATATCACTAAACTTGTTGGATGAATAATAAATAAATTATTTCGTAGCTTATATAGTTCTATTACTTACTACCAGGCAAATAGCGAAAAGTCTGCTTGCGAGGTTGCTTTTCAATTTAGTTGTCATTTTATTATATTTCAAATATCTCAAATTTTACGAGTTACTTGATTGAGTTATCATTGCGAGAAATATAATAAACGACATAATTATTTGAAATATGTCGACAACCTGATATAGATTTTTATCTTTGATAATTTGACGTTCGAAAAGTCAACAATTTGTTCATGTATTTAGTCAGGCACAGCTTGAATTATTAATACGGTTTCCATCTATTATGCCCCTGTGGTCGGGGGGCACTCACATGTCTCGTAAATCTAAATTGCACGAACATGTTTCCTAAGAATACCACCACAGTATCCTTTGCTTGTCGTAGGAGGCGACTAAACGGTTGGATCGCTGGGCTGACGACCCGCATCCGTAAAAAAAATCAACTGTTTATAAAATCAACAAAAAGAAAAATGGATACCGCCAAAACAACACCGGACCCTCGCTCAAGTACCCGGATACTGAAAGGAGAGCCACCATATGGTAGGCGCAGAGGTCGTTGCAGGCGACGATGGCTCCACGATGTAGAGAACGACTTGGCCTCTTCAGATTGTCTAAGACAGTATGAAGACCAAGCTCAGGATCGAAACCGTTGGAGCCAGATTGTTGATTCAGTAAGGGGCCAGTAATGGCCTTTAACACTGTTATTATTATTATTATTCCATCTATTAACGAACGCTGTCAACTACCCGCTACTATTAATTTAGTTTAATCACTAATTTAAAGCCGAGTGCAAATTTCTGCCAAAAAGTGTCGATTATTATTTAGACAAACTCGAATTATCCAGAACAGCAATTCGGAGCAAAGTTATTTCTGAAGATAAGAGATAACTTTTAGCTTGGTTGGACTAGGAGTTTAATGAGCTATTTCATATACTAATATAATCTGAGTTCAAATATCTGACAATGTAAAGGATGAGGAACTTAATGAGTTGTTTCTTAAATATTATTGTAATTTGAGTTCAAATCTTTGGCAATGGGACATTTTTAGTCAAACTCGAACGTTTCAGGAAACAATCAAGGCAAAGTTATTTCTGATAATGAATCTTTTAAGTTAAACCCAAGCATTCTAAGAAACAATTCTAGGCAAATTTAGCTTAATTTCTAGAGGTCTCGTTCTAACACCCAGCAGTGTTCTCAGTATTTTCAGTCTTTCTTTCGTTAAAACACGCATTATTGCCTAATGTTATATATTCTATAGGGGTCCTCCATCTCATTAGGTTTATTTCATCTGGAATTTCTCCTTAATCATTTTTTTAAAATCGCTAGAGTACCATTCTGTGTCAAATTCCAACAAAGTAGATTTTGCGTCACAAGAGTTTCTAAAATGGCAGATTTTAGACGCAGTGTCTATTATTGTAACTTTTTGGAACGGCAATCCCAAAATGTTTATTAAGGCAGTGTTGGTATGCGTTCAACTAAGTCTCAATGTAACAATAATGTCACATACGTGTCATAATTCATTCGATTCCAATATACTAAACATAGTGCTTTCTAATAAAAATATAGTTTCAGTTGTAATATTACATCCTGCCGAGCCATCTTGAACCCTCTTAATCCAAAACTTTATAAAGCTAATTTACCGACTTCTCTTATCAACACTAATATTATATCAGCAAGAGAATGTTGAGTCTATACAGTTTTCTATATATAGATTTCTATATCTATAGATTTTCATGTTCTGAAGGTAGGTACTCTATAGGAAATGTCATACGCTTTTATAAACTATTTCCCAGATGTGTGCTATAAACTTCTAAAAATTGTAATATGACAAAAAATTACCTTTGTGTACGTTCGTAAATTTACTTTTGAGACATGTTGTTAAATTTTTTAATATTTTGATTTAAATTAATAATTTAAAAAAACAATGATAATCTATATCAATTAATATTACAGTTTTTCAAGGTTCATCGAGTAGCCTAATTCTATAACGAATAAGATAACGTGAAAACGGAAAACGAGTACTTTACACGTTTTCATACCAAAATTGTATTCTATAACTTTACACCAAAATAAATTAAAAAATGGGTAAGATATTAAACCTCAATAAATAATAATAATAATAACAGTGTTAAAGGCCACTACTGGCCCCTTACTGAATCAACAATCTGGCTCCAACGGTTTCGATCCTGAGCTTGGTCTTCATACTGTCTTAGACAATCTGAAGAGGCCAAGTCGTTCTCTACATCGTGGAGCCATCGTCGCCTGCAACGACCTCTGCGCCTACCATATGGTGGCTCTCCTTTCAGAGATCGCTGCACAATTCGTTCCGGATCAGCACGCAGAACGTGACCGAGCCAGCGTACTCGCTGAGATCTAACTTCATGTACAATATCGGGGATCTTCATCAGATCTCTAATCTCGAAATTGTACAGAGCTCGGTATGTACCATCTATTTCGCGTTTAGGGGAATAAATCACACGCATGATTCTTCTCTCAAATGTAAGGAGCCATCTATCGTACTCATCCGTCAGCGCCCAACTTTCACATCCAAACATAACAACGGGCCTGATCAACGCTTTGTAAAGCTTCAGCTTCACGGCACTTGATAAGTGTTTAGATTTTAGCAGTGGCCTTAGAGGATATAAAGAACGACTGCCAGCTGCCAGCCGCACTTTAATATCCTCACCCACACTGTTATCGTGAGTGATAAGAGAGCCCAAATATTTGAACCCCCTCACTCCCTCAAACGTGTGGTGGCCACTACTAAATTCTGGTGTGCCATTGTCTCTAAAACCAGAGATCAGGTATTTCGTTTTGGACTCATTGATCTGGAGTCCAACAGAAGCTGAAAACTCTACAAGCGGATCAAGTATTTCTTTCACTCCGTTGCTATTCAGTCCAATCACGCATATGTCATCTGCATATGCAAGCACTTGATTGGACTGGCGATATAAGATGTTGCGCTGAGGTGTTTCAGTTTTACGAAAGATGTACTCCAACATGAGATTAAAGAGTATTGGGGACAGAGCATCTCCCTGCCGAACACCCGAGTTAACTGCAAAAATTGTCGATAGCCTGTTCCCAACTTTAACACAGCATTGAGACTGCGTCACTGTCATCCTACACAGTCGTACCAATTTTGTTGGCATTCCTAGGTATTCCAGGGCAGACCATAAACTCTCTCGATTGATCGAGTCGTAGGCCTGCCGGAAATCCAGGAAAACCTGATGTACGGAGATGGATGTCTCATAATATTTAGATAGAATCATCCGCAGTGAATAGACCTGATCAGTGACTGATCGATTCGGACGAAATCCTCCCTGATAGTCACCAACCAAGCCCTCCGCCAGAGGAGTGATTCTATCCAATAAAATGTATGACAGTAACTTGTATGCTGTGCAAAGGAGAGCTATACCGCGATAATTCTCACACTTCAAGCGGTCTCCCTTCTTGAAGATGGGGCATATCGCGGCCACTTTCGACACAGAGGTTTCCATCCCGGTCCCGAATGGCGGTTGACGAAGGCCTGAAAGTATGGTGCAATCCAGTAATTCCTTTAAAGAAATTACGTGAACTACGCTCATTGCTCAGTTGTTGTACTTTCAGAACCTCGGCCTTCCACCATTCTCGCTTCTTCCGTCTACAAATCCGCTTAGCTGCCCTTCTTGCAAGAGCTGCCTTGTTTTTCCTTGCGATTGTGAGACGTTGTTGCACTTCATTATGGGCTATATTTTGTTGCTCAACTGCAAGACGACACTCGTCATCAAACCAATCATTCTTGGGTCTGACTTTCACTATACCTAAAGTCTGTTGAGCAGCACTGACAACCGAAGTTTTCAGTACCTCCCAGACAGAGTTCACGCAGTCAGACTGGTAATTAGCTCCCTCAATGTTGTCGCTGACAAGATCCTGATATCGTTTCTTTTGATCTTCATTTATCAGACCTTCAGAACCTCAATAAACTACACATACAATTTATCTTGTGTAGTTCGTTTTCACGGATAAAAATTTAAAATTTAAAACTAAAATTTCACGAAGAAGGCCGAACAAAAAAACCATATTTGTCCTTGTTACTCTTTATATTATATTATGAAACGAAATACTAATAAAACGTCAAAGTGGTTTTAGACACGATAAAATTATTCAGCAAGAAAAAATTTACACGCTGACTACTTTGTTTTATAGAATACCATTTAACGTAAATAAGTTAGAAATTGTGTAAATTTTTTTTGTGTAAACTTTTTCAATGTTTCGTTTTTTCACATAATCTTGTTTTTACAAAATTAGACCACTGGGTTAGACAGGTTGCTTTTGTTTCATGAAAATCAAATAAGTATTTTTCAAACGGATAATAGGTCACATATAGACTATCGGACAATGCAGGCTTTTTTTTCTACCTTAGCTAATTGAAGATACCTAAGAAAATAAAACAAATCATTTCAAACCAATCTCTATTAAATATTAAAATTGAAGTCCGAACAGTGGTCTAATTCTGTAAAAACAAGATAATGTGAAAAAACGAAACATTGAAAAAGAATACACAAAAAAAATTTACACAGTTTCTATCTTATTTAGGTTAAATGGTATTCTATAAAACAAAGTAGTCAGCGTGTAAATTTTTTCTTGCTGAATAATTTTATCGTGTCTAAAACCACTTTGACGTTTTGTTAGTGTTTCATTTCATAATATAATATAAAGAGTAACAAGGACAAACATTGTTTTTTTGTTCGGCACTAGCCCGCCTTCTTCGTGAAATTTTAGTTTTATATTTTAAATTTTTATCCGTGAAAACGAACTACACAAGATAAATTGTATGTGTAGTTTATTGACGTTTAATATCTTACCCATTTTTTAATTTATCTTGGTGTAAAGTTATAGAATACCATTTTGGTATGAAAACGTGTACAGAATATTTCACGTCAGTCCTGATAAATTGTTATGAAAAAAATGAACGCGACCACAAAATTACATTTTGTTCATACATTAAGCGTATAAAGATTTTAGTCAAGATCCCGAAACTCGCCAACATGTCTCTGAAGTTTACCAACCTACAATGTATCATCAATATGTTCATGGAAACTTAACCGTATAAATAAATAATAATACCGGTATGGCATAAATCGTGTCTGATCAATTAAAATATACTGAGCCTCGTAAGAACCCGAAAAAGATAAAGCTTTTTTTTCTAATCGTAATGATTGCTTATTTAAATGGCTAAAACACACCAAAAGTCAAAACACTATGCACCATGTCATTGATGTGTATAATGGAAATATCAATATGTGGCTTTCGTTAGCAAAACTATCACGTCATGACAGAAGGTGCATGATATAGTTTAATGAAAAGAATCCTCCACAAGGGAGTATTCACATATCTTGGTGTTTCTTAAATATCGCTACAAGTTCCTATATACTTGATGATAATATTTTCAATATTATTATTTTAGGTTCAGGTTCAGCTGAGCCCTCTCAACTTTCAAAGTCAATTATATTAATCTGATGTTACGTTAATTTATCTTATCAACAGTATGACCATCCAGCACATCTACGCCCAGAGTGATATTCTCAAATGTAGAATATAGTTTCACTTGTATGTTCACTTTTATATCTTGGATTGATTAATAGGTACGGCTGCCAGATATTTTGCAAGTAAGAACGGTTTTGTCTGGTATTGTTTGTAGCTACTAATTTGCTATGACTAATTTTTTTAAATTAAAAGAACGTTTTATTTTATGCAGACTTCATGACTTTATGTAGTCTGATAAGTGAGACTCATACAAATTCACAAAAAATGAATATAATCTGAATTTTGAGGCTTCCTTTTTACATTTCTTCAATTTTCCATAGTTATAAATATTCAAGATTTAGCCAGTCAAGGCTGTTTGTTGTAAACATTTCTTTTTGTTTTCTAAATAAAATTACTCCATTCTTGTTCATTTTTCTAATATGTCAACAACTAAATTAAAAGAGTAAAGACTCAAACCAAAAACTAGTAGTTCAAAAACTGTCATTTTATTGATATTTATATGATAACCGTGAATTTGCAAAATCTTGAAAAACTTCTTTCAAATGTACACATTGTAAGGTCCCATCATTGGTAATTTGTGGATTTAAATTTTCTAGCACCAACTCTAATTTTTGAAAGTACTTTGAATTTGATCAGAATTGAGTTGAGTTCGAGTCCTGTTTTTATCATGCTTAACCGATAAAAATTCAATTAAAGAATTTGGTTACACCCTAATTTATACAATAACCTCAAATATAGAAACGACCATATATATTTAAAATGTTTAAAGTTTCCCACTAAACATCTCAAACCCAATAACTATATATATGTATACATACATATTTAAACTTTAAAGTGAACGTACTTGACGACATTCACATAACAAAAACAACAATAATAAAAAATTACAAAATATGTAAAATAATAATAATAATGATAGTCCCAATTTATAAGAAAAAATGTATAATATATTTTCCCCTCACGATCATCATCGTCATCATTCTCGATCGTATATATAATACTTATATCAAACAGCCCATAATTGGTTTTAAATTAATGATCTTCATAAAAATTACTATAAATACAATTCTCTTATAACCTTGCAATCGGCTCTTCCACACATTTATTACAACAACAAAATTTAGATCATACATACGTATACAATATTACATATATTAAAATGATTCATCCGCGCGATCGATAGATCGATCGTGATTATAATATGGAGAGAAAAAAAAATTCTATATTTTGGAATATGTATATTAAATTTTGTTGGATCGTCATTATGACGATCTATTCAATACGTGATCTATAAATACTTCAAGATTAACACGCTGCTGCTGTCCTATAATCATTTTTTTAACAGTAAAATTATATAAGTATATACCATGTATCCATGTATGCGCGCGGTAGGTAGACTTGATATGATATTACTCCAATTTCTGTGTCTTGTGATCTATATATAACGGTGATCATGTACATATAAATAATAATTATGTCACGATCATCATACGATATGTAATTTATTGAATTTTGTTTTTGTTTTTTTTTTTTATTAATATTGATTGATCGACAATTTTGATAAAATCATGGATTTTATCTCAAGTATATACGCGAATATTGTAATCATGAAAGAGAGAGTTTATTATTAAACACAAATATCGTGATCAATGAAATTTTCCCTATACATAATATATGTATACATTTTCGTATTTTTCGTGGGGATGATTAAAATGAATACCACGCGCGCTAAACGAAAGTTTTTTTAAAATTTTTTTTTGAAGATCATAATTTTATTTTATTTGATTAGAAGTTGTCTATATATGGTTCGATGACATTTAAAACATAACAAAACAAGTAAATAAATAAACAAACACAGATGTTAGTTTTTTTTTAAGTTAAACTCTTTTTTGAGAAGCACAACAACAGAGAATGTCAAAATACGAAAATACCTAGATATGTATAGTAGTTTTCATATCTCGCTGGAATTTTGACAGTTCTCGCGCAGAAAAAATATATCGAATACACAGTGATGTATTAAGTACAATAAATCGTGTTTATTGTTTACATTTTTATTTAAATGGAATAGGAACGTTTTTAATCACAAAATGATTTTATAATTTAACTTTATAAGAATCCCTGACACTTTTGAAATTAATATTTAATTCGAAAAACTAAGAATTAAATTGAAAACTGATTTTGCTTTTTATGTTGTTTTGGTTTTGTTCGACATGAATGATATTTGATCATTTATTTTCCCTAGTCCGTACCAAAATTAAATGTTTACATTGTTTCCAAAAGGCGTGCAATTTTTTTTTGACCTATTAATTTTCACTCGAAATATGATTGTAATAACATAAATACATAATCATTTTGAATGTTTTGTGTATTAAAACTGAAATATAATTATTGGTTATTTATTATTTTATTTAGGTTTACTACCTAAAATAAATGCGACCCATCAAAATTTTTATAATTTTTTTTTCTACATCACTGAAAGCTGCGCAGAAAAATTAAAAAAATGTTTTTTTTAAGATCTGAATAGGACTATATATAATATATATGTAGTTGAACTTATCGATCGACGAAAGATGTATTGAGATGTCAAACCTTGCGAATTTTGACAAAACATTTTCGAATTCGTTGGAAATGATATTGAATCAAGATGACAAAATGGGAATACAATACGCTTGTGTTTCGAATGGAATTTTTTGAAAACATGTTACAATCGATGGAATTGATTTGATTTCTTTTTGAAATCTGTATTGTTGCTGTTTTATACTTTTATTATTGTATGTACGGATCAATGAAAAAAAAAACCGTTTGTTTGCAGAGTAAAACACATTTTCATTTGTAGTTTTCATTTTCGATGATACTTGTATAATACTGCTGTCTTGTCTTGAGTAGTTACAGTGTTCTCCGTTTTTGTTTTGATTTGATAAAGATTAATTTTATGTAAAATTAGCAAGTGGTTTTCTTTCTGGATGTGGTTTCTTCTTCGTATTAGTATTATTTATCTCATCACGAGTTGCGTGATAACAATCAATTAAAATGAATATAAGAAATATTATTTTTTTATACTGTAATATGTAATGGGGCAAGTTGATTAAAAAAACATAAAAAATAAAAACTTAAACATACAAAATAAGAATCCATCATTCTCAACATATAAATTTGATTACCAAATTATAATCTCCAGCCCATTTAAAAATGCGGTAAAAAACCTTTTGTATATATGTATAAAGGTATAATTGTATAATTGTATATGTATATTTAAGCGAATGGAATACGACCATAGCTTCAAGAAATCATCCAGCTCTGTATTATATACCTTTGGATAACTTGTTTTCGTTAAAAATGAAAGACAACACAAGGTCGGCCTAAAAATTATACAAAGCTTTTTGAAAAAAATTCTATTCACCTGTCATTGCGCCGTTATGCTCGCAACAAAACAAGAATAATATTTTCCACTCGGCGCACAAAAGTCCAAATAAAGAAAAACCCCAATACCGTACATAAAACCACAAACAAAAAACTTCACGTCTTGGGTGACCTTTTTGTTTTTTATTTCTTCAGTTCGATATACATATGTATCTCCAAACCAAAACCAATTTTTTATATTTCATAATTAATCGTGCACTTTTGAGTTTTGACTTTGAATATATTATGTATTATGTGTACTTGTGCTGTTTTCGGTTTAAGATAAACTTATAAACGGAAATCACATTTTTATAAAATTGATGGGAAAATTGAAAAATTACTTTTTGTGAATCATGCAAATAATTCTTTGATTTGAATATATGTCCATTTATAATAAATATACATATATGTACCATATGAACAAGAATGTAGATTGATGAGTTTTTCGTTTTTGGGTACTTTGGTTGATTCTACTTGTACACATAATTGATTGGAATAATTAAAATCCCGTTTTGTTTTTTAAATAGATTATTAATTGAAAAACTTAATGACTTTTGACTTGGGTTTGTGTGCTAAAGAGTATGTAGTGCAAAACCCACTATACCAAAAAATAAATATTAATTACAGAAACGATAATTCATTTGTCATACATTATATGCATCATATTGTAACACTCTGGCTTGTTGTTCATTAAACCGATCATAATTTTTCATCATCTCACATGAATGTATGTACATATGTACATGTATGTAAAATTCTTAAGATTTTTTTTTTTTTGGTTCGGTTTTTTTAAGAAAAACATAACATCATAAGCCCATTTAATGGACAATAATTTATATTTTTCAAATTAAATGCATGATGCAATATATTGCAATTAAAATTTATTGTTGTTGTTACTGTTCATTTCGCGGTTTTCATATTGTATATAATTAATCATATTTTTTAGTATTTATATGTGTATGTATGTGCTGCGAATAAGTGTGGGTTCATAAATTATAAGACGGTTAGAGTGTATAGATATAATAAAGTGTTAATGTTCAATCAACCAAGAGATAAAGAAATATTTATGCGCGAATATTTGATTTTGACATAAGCTCATATTGGGTTGGTCTCTAGTATATGCGTGTATACCAAGATAAATGGTTTTTGTTTATGTGACAAAACAATTTGAGGTTCAAGGTTTCAATAGTATACCGGAAGTATTTATTATAGTTTTATTAATTTGATTAATGAACGCACCGTTTGCGGTACATATTTAAAATTTGGTCAATTAATATTTATGTACATATACATGTATGGATATTTCATAAATTATATTAACCCAGTTTCAGTCATCCCAGTTTATAAAAAACAAAAAATATTTGTTATTTTTGTATATCATTGTATACCCGGGCCCTGGCAGCAGGAAATATAACTCATCATCTGATTATAATTTTGGGTATTAATTTTTCTTTTATAACCCGCTACAGTTACTTATTATTATCAATTAGATGTAATTTAGAATTTATATGTATATAAATGAGGATTGAGCGAAAGGGTATATATAATGTACAAGTAAATTATATACCGGAGTGACTTATATTAATCACGCAATCGAATCATATTTTTAGTATTTCCGTTAATCAAAATTTGAAAATAGATTGTATCCAATTACGACAAAATAATTTCAACATATTTATTTTTTCGTATTTACTTCTTGGAAGATCTAATTTTGAAAATGTTATTGAATTAACATTACGCAAAAAGGAATTTAGTAAAAAATTAATTTCGTAATACGTAATACCTGGTATAACCAAACTACACGGTGTAGTCATGCTAATTTTTGGAAAATGTTTAGAATAAGGTATTGGTTTAGCAGAAGTCGTCTAGGTGGGCTAGCCAATTATTGTAGGTATTTACAATATTGTTGGTTGATATACGGGGGTTTCCTGATAAAGAGTTGTAGATCAATAATCGAAATGCACATAATATGTATATGTCTTACAATTGTAGACTCTGTCTTGAACAGAGTGATAAATTTTAAAATGATCAACAAATATTAAATTGCTGCCTTCTTTGTTGTTCTTGCAAGGTATAGGAGGACAGTCGTAAAAATTTCAAAACTTTTTAAAAAAATATTTTCCATTGGGTAAACACGACGAGTGACTTTCTTCCAGTAAATGTTTGAGTCTCGATGCACTCTAGTACACTTTGATTATCTTCGACTGCTTTTGACAAAACTTTTGAATTGCTAATAATTGAAATATCATGAACATAATATACTGCTTTCTTTTATTGCAGACTTTGATACGTATACAACCATTTAATAAGACCGTTGTATAAAGTTTCATTCCATTTCTTGAATAAACTTACTTTATCTTCTTCACCTTGTTTCACGAAACAATTATCTATTCAATAGAGCGGTTGCTGGTTTATTAATTATGAGTACATTTATGTACTTCGTCAATAAAACATTATAATATCTGGGTCTCCATTTGAAACAAAAACTTTTTTTTTGAGTATCGAACTCGATAAAAGTTTCGCGATTACCGCAAATACAGCAACAAATATTTCTCGCTTTTTAAGCTTTTAAGCTTATAGTATGATTGTCGATTTATTTAGCTGTGATTTTAAATTGCTCCACAAAAAATAATAATAGAGTGAAAGGCCTGCTAACAATAAAGGAATGGATGAAAGACACTCTGTTGTTCTATAAGAATTTCAAGACCTTCTGTGAACCAGGCGCTGAGTGGAGTTTTAGTTCACCATTTGGATACAAATGTTTTGCATGTTATCGGTATTTGTTAGAACGGTGCTTCATAAACTATGCCATTTATCGTATTTCAATAATTAATATAAGCCTCCAGAACGCTGGTGCCTTATTATTACTTGATTTGTTCAATCACTTTATTCTATATTTTCTTCAAATTGACGACTTCTTAGACCTGGAAGTAAATTTTGATATTGTTTATGTATTGGAATTCCATTTTCATTTCACCATACAAAAATTTGTCTCTGTTTGTTCCAACATTTAAAATCACAATCTGTTGTTTTTGGTGAACGTCATGTTTGTAACTGAATTTGAAAACAAAACAAACAACAACTCTAGTACTGGATGGAAAAACGTAGTTTTGTTGAAAATGTAACGCTTTTGTCATTGAGTGCGAATCTATTATAGAAAGTATAGGAAAATGTATCTGATCCTATCCCACATCTGATGAAACCACGAAAGATGGGATATGGGAAGTAGCTATTATTATGATATTTATTTTGTGCTAATCTTAACGGTCGAAACTAAATTATGCTACTACCTAAGTTCTGTAACTAATAGCTTACAGCTTTTCGATTTTTCTTTCTTTCTAAGAAAAAAAAAAGCAAATTTTAATTGTATCTTTTTTTAGCTAATTTATAACATAAAAATTGATCTATTGGGGTATAGTGCGAAGTTCCTTTTGCACTGTAAAATTAATGTTGATCAACCTTGTTGTTTTACCTTTTGTGTTACTTTGCCCCTTATATAGTTGCCTTCTTAATTAAACTTTGTATCGTTCGCAAAGGTCACAATTGGCATATTATGTTTTCTGGCGAAGCTGAATATTATTTTTGTGATTTTTTTTTACCACGGTTTTTGCGACGTTAGGTCTCGTTTCATGGCAATTTTTGAGATTTTCGTTGTCTGGCGCGATAAAAGCTTCTTATTAAATTTAATTTTTAGAATTTTTACAGACTGTATTTACCATGCACATTAAAATTTAAAATCATGCGACGTTTAAAATTATCGAACTTGTTTGAATTGCCTTAAATTACATTTGCGGGGACGTATCGATAAATCTAAATTATCCATGTGCCCGTTTGAACCTCAGTTTCCATATTGCCCTTTTTTTTAACAACTATGAGAGTTGAAATTTTGTTCATAATGCTAGTGGACCGTGATGAATTGAAATCAAAACATTTACTTAGTGCACTTAACATGTATTTTGATGGTTAGCAACGGTTTCAAACGATCTGACACTGCAAGTTGTTGGTAAACTCCTATCAAATTTAATTCACTTGGTATCGAACACCTACTTTATACTGACGAATACTTCCACCATCTTTCCAAGTAAGAAAATTTAATAATCAACACAATGTGTTATTTTTGACAGATGCGGTATCCAAATGGTGCACTATTTATAACCACTTGAAACTGTCAAATTTTTATTATTTAACGATAACGATTAAACCAAACTTTTATTGGACCCCACGGTTAAAGCACATAGACGCTTGCATGATTTCATTTGCGCACTCATTTATTGGCGGGTCACATGGGTCTTCCATGTCACTGTTAAGGGTGACATGGAGCTATGCAATGCGCAGGTGGTATACTGTACTTGTGTGAATGGGTTGAATGAATGTTAGTGTGAATGTGGGTATTGCACCGTGGGCTCATTAGTGGCATTGAGTGCTGGAGTAAAATCCGCCCAATTTTAATAAAAAAAAATTAAAAATATTGGCGGGTGCGTATATACAACCAACGCTTTTTTACCGATGATTCTGTATTTTTTAAAGCATTTTTTATTTCTAATTCAAATGATATCCCTTTTTTAATTATTTTTTCCCCGCAATTTATATTCAATGTATGTATATCAACCTAGAATATTGTCCTTGCCAATTAAATGGCCGCCAAATATTGCAATGGTATTATAGGCCCAATTCAATGTGTGTTGTTCTCGTGCTGAACTACGAACTCCAAAATAAATTCTGTAAATTCTTCGCATTCCACAGCAAAAGCCATCGGTAGCACAACATTTACAAAACAGCTCTAATTCAAATTTTTCTACTTGGAAAAAAGTGACAAAAGTCTAAACTTATTATTGTTACTATAATTTAAGTATTAACTTCACACACATTAATCGAAATAAAAATTGCAAATTTCGTACGCTAACTTCTTGATCTCGAAGTCTGTGAATCTCAAATTTTAATAGAAAGTGATAGTAGTGAACATTAATAAAAAATTTGGGTAGGAAAATATATTATATCACTAACTCTTTGGATAATCTTTGTCCCCACACATGACTTCTTTAGTAGGATACATCAAAATGACGATTTTACGTTCGGGTCCGGAAATTTTTTTGATGTTTTGTGCTGTTGATATATAAGACTTGCAAGACTGACAACTGCAGGCCTTGTTGGTGTTTTTAAAGTTAGTAATTTTTATTTTTGAGCGATATCTTAATATGTTCCAGGTTATTTATCGTTAAAATAATTGACTAACACTGCCCCTTTACAGTGCGTTTGATCTGCGACAAACGATTTGGTTCCGCATATCGATGTGTAAGAAGGACGATTAACGGTAGCGGCAGCAGACGACATATAGCTAAAGACAAAGTTAACATAGTTGTCTCGGAAGCAAGCGTATCACGTCGAATCGTTAAGGTTAGCGAAGTTAGGTTAGCGTTTGTATATAGAAAATTTCATAAATCAATACTCTCAACTGACAATATATATTTGCAAGAGAATAGCGTTTCACGCGTATACACATACACACACACACACACACAATCTATTTGTATGTATATTATATCACCAGAGGAGATTTCCAATAAATTTTTCATTCTGAAAATTAGCAAAACAAAAAGTTCATTGGCCAAATAAAAACACTGATCTTCATCATTGAACGAAGAAATTGAAAAGAAAATAGAAAGAAATCACAATAAAAAGGCAATCATAATAAAATTAAATATGTTAAAAATTGTTAACCTTTTTTTTTATTTTAATCGTATTTCTATTCAATTTTACTTTTGTAATGTGTTCTTTAAAAAGTCTTAAGAAAACTAACATAAGCGACGAGCAGCATAACAAAAATTAACTAACTTCTTAGCTCTTAGAAATATTCTCTTCACCATATCTTCTTTTTGTTCTTCATTGTTTTTTATTTTATTTTTATATACGCTAGTTAATAAAAATATTACCTCACATCCAACGTGTGTAACAGTAAATATTTCTTGTAATATATAAGATATACATATATATACATAAATACGTTCCAATCATATTTTTGCCCACGTGACATAATTAAAATCTGTATGTAAATTATATCTAAAATTCATTTTCCACTTATTCATACACATACAAATACCAATACATATATGAGTATGATGTACACGAACGGAGTACATCGAGATTTTGATTGAAAGCTCTTTTAGCGCATGATGACTAATCACATCTATTTTTCACCGTTATATAATCATGTCGTTATCTCTATATATAATCAATAAATGACTTGCTGTTACATCCTTCTTCTTATATTTATAGATACGTATAAAGAATTTAGAATGGAAATTTACTATATTTAACTCGTACTCTCGTATACCTATAAGTTAGATTGATCAATATTGATCGTTTGGCATTGAAGGCATATGTATACGTATAAGAAGATGTATTGTATGATCTTGTTAAATTTACAATTTATATTTTGATTAATTTGTCGATTGTGTATACCGTCCGTGTGTATATACATATATATTGCATATATAACATATATCGCAGAATGATATATTTATGGTGAATGAATTTGCATATATAAGATAAATACTATAAATTTACAGTTGACAGGAACGTTGTTAGTTATGTATATGGTTTATGAAATTAATACAATTTTTTTTTAATTTTTTTTTTTCAGGTAAGACGAGATAAGAAATGTTATGAACACGGATAAGGTAACACGCATTCAAGGTCAGATTTTTCTAATTATAACATACGGGTGCGCTGCACAAATTTCAAAACGCGCGACTTTGAACTTTGATATTTGTGAACATAAATATTTCATCTCGAGACGAGAAATACACTTAAACCAATTTAAATTGTAAAATATCACCGAGACATTAAATTTTCTATTTTCCTCGGCTCAGTACAATATATTCACAATAAGATAATTTTTTTGCAATCATACTTGTATCAATAATTTTGTACTTTTATTTATTATTTACTGCAATAAAAATAACTTTCTCATTTAATAATACAAATTCATGCATGAAATTACAAAAAATAATAATAAAAATGGGATTGCTTTTGGTGCTAGCTAGATATAGAAAATAAAGATCGGCGCGCGAATTTAAAAACAAATCATAATCGACTACCGCGCGCACCAAACATCATTATCGCGCAATGACTTTTGATGCGAATGGTCGAATTTAAACTCCATATAGACCAAGAAATTATGTAACATTAACAAGATTATTAAATTATTTAATTTAAAAAGTATCAAAAATAAATGATTGCTTGCGGCGCACATTAAAAGACCAAAAATTTTATTAAGGAAGTTAATAATTCCATCATTAATTAAAAAATTCTCACGTTTTAGTTTTTTTTTTTTGGTGTGGAGAAATTTTAATTGATTTTGATAAAAATCGAATTCATCGCCGCAGCTAAAACTAAAACTTCCTTCTCGTATTTAATATGTACTGCGCACTATAATTAAAATAATTAATAAATTTATTATTACCTATATAAGCGGTGAATATTTAAATTTTCATTTACATAAGTAGTAGAAATAAATTATGAAAGAAACCAGCTTAGAATAGATATGTACGTATATATAGAAACGTTTCTACCCTCTCTGGTTGTCTATATAGTATGTTGTATGTAGTACCATATGGACAAGTTTTTTATTTTTATTTTGTTAAGAACTGGAAAATCATCTTTCATATAACTTTGGCTTTATAAAATTATGATAAAATGGATATAATTTTCAGTTTTGGTCACAAATTGTGTTCTTTTCTTTAAAAAAAAAAATATATAAATATATTTATAAATAAAAATAAAAATAAATCTTAATTAGAAGAACACGACGTTATAGGTTAATATACTCGGTATATATGTGTGTCTAGAAGAATCAACGCGGTGGAACAGGTGATAAAGTTTAATTAACGTTGCTATTGTTTCTTATAAACCGCATCGCATACTAATATATACCCGAAGATAACTGAATGTTTTGTAGCTCCTCTTAAGTCGTTTAAAATTTGTTTAGGTTTGTAAATATATTGACATACGTTTTCATGTGGCTTCATAACCCAAGTTTAATTATTATTTATTGTGTAGATTAGCTAGTTCCAGTAATAAACTGGTTGAAACCATATTATAAGAAATCGTATGAACTTATAGTTATCAAAATCGAATCTAATGAGCATAGTCAAAATAATATTATGTTGGTATTCTGTATGTTTAATTAAGATAAAAGTCAACTAATTTCATTTTCATTCAAATCTAATTTAATAAATTAAATTCAAATTTTTCTGAATTTAAAATTACTATAAATTTTTCTATTTACTTTAATAAATTAAATTTGAATTAATTTGTCAGATTTCATAAGGTAAATTATGAACTTAACAAACCTTGAACTTTTTTTTATAATTTGACTATTCTGGCGCAACAAATCTTAACTACTTTCACGATTGTGATAATTTTAACCAATTTTTCAAATTACTATACTACCATGATTTTGGTAATACATATATCGGACAACGTTGAACCCAATTATCTAATTCAATTTTTACTTTTTGTATATGAAATTGAATTCTAAATTTATAAAGATATGTGCTCGAAATGTATTAAATTGTAGACAATGTTTCTCTAAACTATAAATATTAGATACAAAATCGTAAGATCTGATTATCTGAACTGCAAGTTTCAAGTTCATAGAGTTTAAATTGGAAATTCCGTAATTCTTAATTTTTTTAATTATCTTAGTGTTTATTGATTGGTAATTGTTCATTTCAAATTCCGATTCTATCAATGCACACAACGCCTAAGTTCATTCAAGCTATCACTAAATGGAGTAAGCCTCATTAACAAAAACTACAGAAAGCTTTTGATTCAAACGTGTTCAATAATATGCCATTTACCTTAGACCATTGATTCCAAGTGATAATTGAGATGGTTCACGATTAAAAGCAAATGTTGTATACAAGTGATATAGAAATGAATAATAGTGTACACATGCTAAATAGGAGTAGACACAGATTCCTAAACAAAACAAAATTAATTAACATAAGCTTTAACTTAGTCAAAACTATTCAGCCTACCCAACTTGCACACTAAATCGTTACGTCCATTAACCAAAAACCGACGAAGTGCACGGCTTCTTTCTAAATTCCAATTGATGTTTATTCGGAGAGAAATTAACCTTCAAAAAGCGCTGTATTTGGTCTTTGAATAATATGTCAGAAACTTTAGACCCGAAGGAAGCAATACTGATTAGTCGAATATCGTTTTAATTTGGCACTTTATCAACTTTAGGTATCTCTGGAATCACAAAATTTAATTCATTTGACGAATGAGAGTAACCTAATGTAACATTAGAACCGACAACAGTAAATATAATACTATGCACAGATCTCAAGATATCTTCCTTCTATTAAATAAAGATGAATTAATTAATTATATGTATTGTGCTTTATTCTAAATTCTTGGATTTTAAATTCTCTTCAAAATTTATTAAACGAAATTTGCAAATACTAACGCTTTAAAACAAATTAGTTTTACAAACAATATTATTAAATGTCAACTTTCCCTAATTTTTATTTTACCTCAAAATAGAATCCGTGATGCTTCAATCGTCAATGGTATAAATTATTACACCATTTATCCAAGGGGCAAAAGCATAACTTTTTACAACTTTTTTAAAAGGTACACATAATCAATGTTTTGTAAGTTGTAAAGCAATACGTTACTTGTGGGTATCAAATTCAAAACCAATTTTAAATTTTTTTAATTGGAAATAAAAATTCACATTTAAATATATCAATCCGACTAATACATAATTATTAATGTAATCCTATAAGTTTTTAAATAAAACTATTAGTTTGACTTGTAAATTTCAAAATACTCAAACAAGCGAAGCTGTTAAGACCGAATATATTTGAGGACCATATACTAGATATTTTCGAGACTTATAAATTTTAAAGTTTCCTCAAGAAAATATTAACTGCAATTTCAAACATCTAGAATCTATATACTAGAGTATTTCGAAAATTCCTGATTAAGTTTTCGAAAAATTGGATTACCATTGAAATTAATTAAATCCTTGCTATGATAAATGCTTGCATGATAAATTTCGTATAATAATCAAACTAGATCAGCACAAAGGGGATGGATTGACAGAAACGATACAAGCACAAACAGACTTATAATGTAATAATTTAACCCTAAAACCATTTATTTTAAAAAAGTTCTAGTAACTGAGAGCGGAAATATTAACAAGTATCAATCAATTCTAATGTGTACGTGATTATAACAACAACTATTTTATGGGAGTTATATACCTATATAGAATAGCTGTCAGTATTTCTCAATTTTTGTAATTTTCAATTATATTTAGACCCGATTTGTGGTATATATAAACCAAGATTAAATATTTAACTTTGGAAATTTACTTTGGTCGAGCTTGACAGAAAAGTTTTCAAATATGTAAAAAAAGATATTGAATAATTGGAAAGATTAGTGTGGAATAGCATAGTTCCAAATTTTTTTCGATCTGTTAAAAACATTTTTCTTTCACATACTTTTGTGAAAGCATTTTTTCTGCATTAAATCACATACATATACATTCGAAGAGCTAACCTAATATAAATAACTAGCAAGTGATGGTGATGGGAAGTAAAAGACTTCTAACAAAAAATTGTATTCATAAATAGTTATATCTGTCGTTATATATATACATATATGTAGTTTTATGCGCATTATGAAAAAATTATATTTTAGTTCTATAATTATATATCGTAAATAATTTGTTAAGAAATTTTATTAGTTTGTTTACATTTAAAATGTTCGAAAAATTCGCATTTCGAACGTACCTTTTGCGTCATCAAAATACGTTTCATGATATAATTATTTTTTGATATTATTGCAGTTATTTAATATTGTTCTATTGCTTAAACCTTAAGCCATAGTTAAAATGAGTTACAAGAATAAGCCTATAAATATACTTTTTATTGCATAACGACATCCACCCATAAAACTAGGTACACAACTGTGTATGTACATATATGCATTGTAGCTACATTTTGTTGGCACCACTATAATTTAAGCTTAAAACAGTGACATTTGTGTTAAACTTTTCATTCAAACCGCACAGTTATTAAAATTTCAGTTAAATAACAAACAAAACATCGTATTATATCATACCAATAACTTCTATATATACATACATACATAATATATACATTCTACAGAGTAATTAAATTCTATTATATACAAACTTGTTTACTTATATCAAAAATACAACTTATTTTAAATCGCGCAAATTCTATTTACAAAAACAACAACGCAAATTAATAACAAAACCATAACATTATTTGTCACACCTCATTCGAGCGTATATAGAGCGCGCAAAACACTTTTATAAATAAAATACTCGTGTATACATAATATGAATACACATACTCACATAATATATATATGTATATATATATATATATATATATATATATATATATATATATATATATATATAAATTATAAATTTTGCATATATATATATATATTTATATATATATATATATATAAGTATGTACTTCGCTAAGTAAATAAACATATGTTTTGTGTGTTGATCTATTTTATTTAGCTCAAATTAAAAATTGACTTAATTATAACGAAATAAGCAGCAAAATCATAGAAAACTATTGATTGATTGTTACCTTGAAGTTAGCTTAACTATATGAAAGAATAATTAAGGCAAGTCAACATGTGGTAGGTCCGTTTTAAATCTTTCATGCAAAAAAAAAAAAATTGGTGATCAGATTATATATAAATAATACCACCGATTTGATAGTTTGTTTAAATATAATACGGCAGCTCTGGTGACTTAACGAAAAAAAATTAAAATCTACCCACCTCCAACTTAATTTATATTTTTTTTTTTTTTTGAAATATAATAACTAACTACAACTGAAACAAATAATTAGTTTCAAACTAATGTTTTGATAGATTTCAAATTGATTGATTTATATATTTAAATCGTTTAACTATTGACTTTGACTTTCAAAAATCTTAAATTTCAAGGAGTTTTATTATTACTCTTTTGTTTCACTCGAGTTGTAACAATTAATTAATTAAAATATAAAAAAAAGTCTATGACTATAACCTTCAGAGCTTAAATTCTCCTAAGTTTACTTAAATATTGTATTATATATTGATGGGGCACTGGCTTGGCATACACTTTATAGTAATTGCAACCTGTCATCCATAATAAAAGTACATACTTTAAAACACTACACAACAATATATCACTAATTTTGTCCAAACATTTATCAGGTTGATCGAATATGTATTTTCATCACAACCATGCGTATATAAGATCAGTTATGTTGCAACTTTTGCACCCAGCGTAATAAAATTAACGTTTTAATGTTTCAAAAGTTATTTCGATTTCTTAAGAGAGAATACGCGATTAAGATGACTGACGGTGAAGGTTAAGTACTCATATAATTATAAAATCCTATATACATATGAGGAATAAATTGTAATAAATTTATCAAAATTATAGTCACATGTATACATATATAATAAATTCATTCAATTAAGAAATCTAAGTAGGTACTCATCTCATTTATGTACATACCTACATACAATAATATTCAGTGACTGTACACATTAACATTTTATGATTTGTTAAATATTTTAAGTATATGGCAACACTATGAAATAGTATGTACGAGTATGTATGTACAAAATAAGATATTAAAAAGTGTTGCTTTATATTAATTTTAATTAAATCCACATATACAGAACTTAATTGGATAAACGGTTTGTCATCAAAATATTTTGATATAAGGTCGTGTGAACGTAAATTTATGTACATACATATATGTTTAGTTCGTGTATTGAAGTATTATATAATTTAAATTTTATTAAAAATAAATTGAAACTGTAAGATATTGGAATTTAATATAATCATCATAATGCAACTTTGTATTGTATAGCTAAGAAAAAGGTTCCACAATTTTTGATATAAGATTAAATTTGTGTCCAACAAATGATTGGAAGCCAGACTTAATTCTATAATAAGGTGGCAAAAATAAGGAATCTATGTAAAATTTGAGCCAAGATCAACTGGAGACAATATATAAATAAATATGTTTAAGTATTATTTTGTTCAAGGATTTGTTCATGACCATATATGATTATACGTAAGTTGAACGGTAATTAATTATTGTACTCAATATAATTCGAAAACAGAAACAATCCAACGAATCCAATTCGCATCGAAGCTGTACAAAACTTTTAACGACTCCAATTAATGTAACACTGAACATTTCCGTATTCAAAGCATTTTTAAAATATAATTTTGGGAATAGAAGATTTGAGAAAATCAATTGTGATAATATGAATTAAAGAATTCTCAATCGTAATTTAATACAATCAGTATTTTTTGCAATTGTGTATATAAGGTAGAAGTGGGCCATTACTTAGTTTCGATAGATCGCAAACGCAATTTTAGTTGTTTGTTTTTGTATTTGACATTTTTGTTGTCAAAACATTTATTTGATTTTGTCAGATTCTAGTAATCTAGTGTACCAGTTTCGTCATCAAATAATTATTTAAAATATTTAACCTTATAATGCATCTATGCTTAAATAACCGATGGGGGAATCGAAAAACTCAACAAATAAAAACTTAATTCAAATAATATTCCGTGACTATAAACAATTCTCAGCAAACCTAAAGGAATTAAAAACCAGATATGAGTGTTTCAGATATTTTGTAAACGACGATCAAGTTAGGCACATTACAGATCAAACTGATTTGTACGCGCATCAAAAGAATATCACATAATGGGGAAAGCACGCATTTGAAGTGATCGGTCAAGTGATGCCTGTGCTTAGTTTAGTAATTAGAAATTCGCCGATACCTTGTCAGAGTCAATTCCGCAGATTCAGCTTTTTAACATTCTTTACTTTTAAATAATAAATTTTGAATTTCTTTAATTTTCTAAATTCGTCAAAATTGAAGAATTATTATGTTTATAAATTTCAATATTTGTAAATTTATAAAGTCTTAAAATGTAATGACTTTTAACATTCAAACTTATAAATTTATTCTTAATAAATAAATAAGTTATCTACCAAACAACTACCGCAGTGGTTAAAGCTGCAATGTTTAGATCGGGGGAGGTACCGGGTTCGAATCCCAACAGAGGTGGGATGCAAAAAGGATTTTCATCTCCCGATTTCGATCGGTGATTAAATTGAACATATCTATGACCCCTCTGTTGGAATGTAGAACGCATGGGCCGACTCATTTTCGTCGATTTTTAGTATTTTTATTTTATTGAAATACGTGATTTTGTTTATTTCCAGCATACTCAATCCGTAGATCATTAAAAAATGAACAACCTAAACGTTAAATATTTACTTTTGTGTACTCGCTTTACCCTACATTTTGATAGGGTAACTGATTTTAAAAAAAATTAAAATAAAAGTCGACATGTACCCCTGAATTGGTCCACAGCCTATAGGTATGAGGTAGTACTATGGTCAAATTTTAAGGATTCATAAATAAAATTTCGTAATTTTGGAATATCTGAAATTCAAGATTATAAATAGAATTATATTTATGGAAGTTTTAAAATTTATTTTAAAATTATAATTATTATTATTTTGTATGACTGAAATTTAAAAAATGTTGAATATTTGATATTTAAAATTCGGAATATGATGTGGGCAATCTCGTTTTTGAAAATAATTTTATTTGGATTGGACTATGTGCCGAGGGAAACTATTTAATTTTCTTCACTGAAAATTTTTAATTAGTGTGTTATAAACTAAAATAATTTTACTTTAGCTTGTGTACTCTTGATTAAAGTTAATTTTAATGATCTTGGTACATGGGATTGGACAATGCCGTAGATTTTTTTTGTATTTTGGATTTTATTTATCCGTTCTCATAACCCTCGCTCCTATCGAGTTTTAAATTCCTAAGAATTCTTTACATGTACCTAACATTGCAATATTTAAATAGATAGCACTAGTATAAAAGTCATTATCTTTGTCTCAACTTACACGACAGTAATCTAAATAAAATGTTAAATCGGCTTGCTTTGATGTTTATTCAACACTTCATACAGTATAAATGAAAAGTCATCGAAAAGTTTCCTCGTAAATCGACTTTTCAGTTGACGTCCATGAGACATCAGCAGAAGGTTCAACTTTTTTTAGTTTAGTTACTCAATGTCATCTTAATCGCTTTGAGTTAGTTTAGTCGGTTTAAGCTCAGCATTAATTACAAAGTTTTACAAATCACAGAATGTTCAGATCAAAATTGTCCAAAAAGGTTTTTATTGTAATTCTCGTTAAAATCATAAGTTATAACATTATCATGATGTATTTTTTCTTCGTGGGTAGTCAAACAAGCTAACTGGGCCCCTATCTCTCTTATTTATTGCTTAAATAGTGAAGTTTGATGGATGTCAATTAAACCTTTTGATTTCAATAGCATTTGATACTTTTTAAGTCAGTAAGAAGGTATCGTTTACGTGATACTTTTTATTACTTGATATTTTTGTATTTACTTAATTCAACATTAATTCATTTCGAAATTGTAAATATGCTGAGAATGAAATAACATTAACTATTAATTTGGGGATAGTTGGTATGTGGCGGAGGCGATTAAATAAGTTATTTGTAAAATTTCGAACTGGATATTCGCGAACTTTAAAAATATGTAAATAAGTATGTGCAATAGGTTTCCGATTTTAAATTACATACCGGTGCGTCATCTAAATTGCAAAAATTATTATTTTTTATTATTATTTGTAGAGTCATAAATATCATCATTTCCTGTCTACCAAGTAGTTGTAGTTTGTATTGTATGCACGATAATATAATATTTTTACGTCGCAGTTTTGATTCAATATCGTAATTTTAGCAGTAAAATACAGAATATTATAGTTTATAAATATTTACCAAACTACCTGTCACATAACAACCACTTTAAAATTTAGAAATATTTGAAATCGTAAAAAATAAAAAAATGCTAAAAACTTGTTTTATTATATCGTTAAGCAAATATCTTATTAAATTCAATATAATTAATTTGGTTTTACTTTTCTCCCAACGATATTTTTTATTTTTCTTGTGTACGCTATCAAATTCAAGTACATACATATACATATACGCGTAAATGTTAAATCAATCAAAAACTTTATGTAATCCAACTGTTGATTTTATATACAATCAATTAAATCAATATGATAAACATTAAAACGTATAACCAAATCTTAAAAGTTATGTAATGTATGTACATACTGTCATATGTACACAAGCGCGCAAAAGCATTAAACGAAAATGAAAAAAAAATATATTTAATGTACAATAATATGTGCGCGCACCTGTTTGCTGAAATGTTAATAATTACATTTAAGAGAAAAAATAAAAATCTTAAATTACTTTAAGTCGTTAATATTTTATTTTTTGTCAATTCCAAGGTTTTGTTGTTATTATGTATTATTTATTTATAATTATTGTGATTTGATTGATACATGACGTCAATATACATACATACATACATATATAGAGAGAGAGAAAGAAGTATGTGATGTGTTTGACACACAAATAATTGCACCACCTTTTTAGGAGTGTCAAGTCGATATTTAACGAAGTGCAGATTTCTTAAGATTTTTTTATAAAATATGTTTGGAACAATCAGGTGACCTAATTTTAATATTTTATATAATTATACACATATGTATATTATATGTACATATGTATAATCGAGAAACAGTTTTAATCTTTTTAATTAATTTCTTTATTTAGTCTTATTTATAGACATACGTCATTAAATTAGTTATAGGCAATCGATTTTATTAATTATGATAAAATCGGTAGATTAAGAATTTATATGATCAAATTTTTTGTAAAGGATTATATTGAGTTAACAGAGCTTTTTGTAAATGCGGAGGTTGTGGTTTATAAACTGAATGTGGGTTTTGATTAATAATTTGCATAGTTAGATCAAGTTGCACAAGTTGACAAAATCGATGATTATTTCCATTTTGATTTAATTTTCAACAGATATGGACTTAAGCTCTAATTTAAATATATAAGTTTATGTACACGTGATATATACGTTGTTTCAACCTACGTCAATCGTCGATTTAAAATTTAAATACGTTTATATTATACTAAAGTTACGTTGCCAAACAAACATGACACATAACTCAAAAAACAATGCTAAATAATATTGAATTTAGTGGACTTAATCCTAATATTGACAAAAATGGTATTATAAATTTCCATTACGTATAGGAAAATTGGAAAATCAAATTTTTTTACACTAAAGTTTCATCGATAAAAGTAGATTAGTATTTCTCAATATTTTTACTTAACTTTGCGAATTCAAAATCATCGAGCCAGGAGTTGAACGGAGTTTTAAGTTCATTTAGACATAAATCATCGATATATTTTAAAATTCTGCTTATAGCCACGAAAAAGACCGAATTCAACACATTTCTAATGTCCAAATCAGGGTTTCACGTCCGAAAAAGATTTTCCAATTCGAACGAGTTTTTGACTTAATTGAATATACCTGAACCAAATCAAGCCATTCCTAAGTCATTAATCGAAGATCCTAGTGAAATGAAATTATTGGGGTTGCAATGGCAACCAACTGGCATGTCACCATAGAAGTTCAAATATGAACGAGCAATATTGTAAGCAGGTGGTCGGATCCGAAACGGAATCAGCGATATCTTATAGTCAATTACGACATACACCAAAGAATGCGATTCCAGTGAGGTTGCATTCACCAACTACTGTTCACTGATAGCAGCAAAACAAAGGATGGCGCTCATACAAAATACATCACTGGCGCGCCTAGAGATAAACGATGCCTTGATGTTAGCCAGATTAATGAGACACGTCCAGTCAATCCCAAATAAATAGTAGAGCACAGGCCATAGTCTTTCGAAATGCAGAACCACCGAGTGACTTTTAAATGTCGAACCACTTGTGATTGGGAAGAGGCTAGGATAAAAATGTTACGACATACCCAGTTGGAATGTTTTAATGATGTAATTCGAGATAGAAAAGTCCAAATCTGCAACGAACTTATACTAATCGGTGTGCGCATTGAAAAGAAAGTTGCTTCTTTTGACATATGTACGAGTACATCACTCAATAATCTTGTACATTTAACAAATCCTACTAACATTAATTTTAAAACAAATAGATTTTTTTCTCAAATTCTAAAATTTCGATAATGCATAAGGTAAGGGCTGTTCGCTATTTAATTGACTGTATGCTTTAGCGTCAAGATGGTTGAGAAAATATTTATTTTCTTAAAGACTGCCGTTTTTACCGTTTTTTAAATTCAAATATTCAATGCGAGGTTTATTACCGAAATATTACACAAAAAACTCCTTTCATGCAGAATAACGTTTAGTAAGATCATGTTATTCTCGTTTCTACCAAAAATACCTTTGATAATTGATTTAAAATTATGAATGTTATTAAATCATTTATTGAGCTTATCTTTTTCAATAATACGTATGTCCTCCATTTCCATAAACTACGAGGAACCATCACTCGATTTTCCATCAAATAATAGAGAAACTCTAAAAGCCTTAGACAAATTTGACTCGAAGCCACTTTGATGGTTGTAATAAGATCAAACATTTTCTATGATGTTAAAATTTGATGAGCCATATTCTCATATGACACCACAACATCAAATTTATATTCTATCTAATAATCCTGGCTTTGGTAGTACTAGCATTGTGTATTGAAGTATTGTCCTATTATTTCTTACGATGGATGCGCTGACCAGAGTTTTGGCTTTAATTTTAGATACTGATAGGGGCCAAATTAGCTGCTTCAAGATGAATCACGTGTCTTTCTTGGACTGTAGTAACTAGATCAACTGTCTTGCTCTTACTAATTTGTTGCTTCGATTTTAACTTTTTCGGCTGTGGATAATTTGTTCCAGAATCTATTTTGTCTAAAACATAACGAAACGATTAAAAGTAAGTAACAAATTACTACTAGAATAGTTATTGCTTTAAATTTCGGAAAAAAAACATAAATTTTTCAGCTATTCGCAATCAAGTGAACTGGAGTGTATGTATATGTATATTGTATATATTACAGTTTTCTGTGTATATGTATTCTAAATTTTTGACCCCGTGGTTTTGAAATAATTTTTGGTTTAAGGGTTCTGAATGTTAACCTAAGGAATTTCATCCTTATTCCAAAAGGGAAATCGGCCTAATTTTTTTTATACGTTTATGGAGAATTTTAGACTTCTATTTTTATTTTGTTCAACCATAAAAAAATGAAAATTAGCCCAGTGGCCTTTTTGTAAATTTCAGTCAAAATGCAACACAAAAAAATTAACTTCGGTCTAAGACAAAACGAAATTTATGTGTAACATTATTTTAGGTCGAATTAATATCTAAAAAAAGAAATTGGACCTAAGCCGATTTAAAAATATTTGGCGTACAAATAGTTAAATAATTTAAGATATTTGCCAGAAGATAGATGTAAAAATAGGAATAAAACTAACCAAATAAATTTTTCTAACATTAATGGTGGATTCTTTTATATAGTAGAAGCGATACTAAGAGTTGCCTGCAAAAATGTTGTGATTCGGCTACTATTTGTAAAGCAAAGCTCCTAGCAATACTAAAAAAAATCAATAATAAAACTAACTTCCTTCGTAACATTTGAAATTCGACAAAGTTCATCTCCTTATTTTCCGGCCGAAGTTCCTTAGATCCAAATTCACGGATCCATAATTTTAGAGTAACAGAACATACAGACAATCGTACGTACGCATATACAGACAACATATGGAACACCGTTCACTCGTAATCGAGAGGGGCCCCTTTAGGTCCAGGATAAATTTCTAGGCTGTATAGGAAATTATTTCAAAAATCATGTGAAAAATAATAGAAGTAAAATGAGTGGGCTCAGGGTTGTATTAAAGCTTAGCCGAATGAATATACGTGTCTGTAAAATGGACACAAAACTTGACAAATGACAGAAACACATTTCACATTTAATAAAAGTTGAAGATTTGAGCAGAATAATTTAATTTGAATATAATTTGGTGAATACATATAATTACAATAATCTCTCTAAACAAATTTTATTTATTCAAAGTCATAATTTAGATTTAAACTTTTGAATAGAATTTAAATAAGATATCAATAAAATTTGATTAGAATTTAAATAGTATGTGATGATTGTATACATAGAAAAGTCTGCATAACAATAACGTTATCATGTAGTGGGGTGGCTGAAATTTCAATCCTATTCTAGTGCAGAATTATAATAACAAGAAGATACAATTAACATAAATTTAAATAATAATTTAGAGTGTTTTTTTAGCAAGCCGCCCACACAGTGTCAAGCTTTAAATAATAAAACTAAAATAACTAATCTATAATCCGAAAAATTGTTTATTATTATGCTAACAGGGCAGAAATTAGGAGGATATTCTAAATATTATTTAACTCTTGATATATTCGAGATTTGAGCAAAACTTGCAAGTTGTCTAATGTAGATGCGTTGAATTGCCATTATAACAGACCTTGTACAGATCTAGGAAATTGATGCTTATCTATGCTTACCACACTTAAGAAAACTATATAGCTAAGAATGACACATTTCTGGATAATCATCGTTCATCCTTCGGGAAACTCAACTCTTGCAGGCGAGGAGTCGGTGGCCTACTGTTTTTCAGTTGACGTTCTGGGGTGTGACATTGTTGATTCGCGTGAGGTTGCCTTCTAGTCTCTGGAAATATTTGTCAGTACTCCAGATTGGAACTTACTCTACATTGGAGTGTTTTATCGTTTGCACCTTTTAAATCGAGACGGATTATACTGACCTCAAGGCTGCTCGGCCCATTAGTCTGACCTCTATTTTTCTTGAAGCTGTAGATCATTAAAAATTAGATTTATTAAAAATAATTATTTAAATCCTCCTCCTCTCAGTAGCACACAATATGCTTAGAGAACAGGCAAGTCGTGCTAAACTCTCTACTCTACATGAACTCGTAACTAGAATCAAAAGATTACTTAATAACAAAGAGTTTATATAGGAGGTACCTTCCTAGACATTTTATCTACGATCATTAGCGCCTGTACCAATTTAAAACGCGACTTTTTTTTCAATTTTTGGTAAATTCATTTACCCTATTAACAAGTAGAGAAAACCGAGTACACAAAATTAAATGTTTAACGTAAGCTTAAAAACATGTACTTCAATAAAACAAAAATGCTTAAAATCGAAGTTTACCTTAGTAATTTATTTACCCATGTAAGCAAACAGTCGTTTTTCACTCGAGAGAATTATGGCTCCCAGAATTTCTATAGACTAGTTGTTCGAGTCGATAGTCAGAAGTCAGTTTGGATTCTTCTGTCCTAATATGGGCTTAGATTCTCGGGTATAGTCTTGGGTAAACACTGCATGGTTTTTCAAGCCAAACTAATTTCACCTTCACAAATTGTGATTGAGGCGCTTAGAAAAGGGTTTTATTCTTTGCACGTAGAGTAAAGCCGCGTATATCCTTAATAATCCTTCATACACTAATCTCCTTTGCTCCAACAGTAGAGTAGATGTCTTGTGGGTGCTTGCTCATTGTAACGTAGGGCCAGCTACGGACTATTTTTGTATCTATGCTGGTCCTTTAGGACGGCCACTCTTACCTAACCTAACCTAACGTTGAGGATTATCGACTTTTGAGCGAAAACTGGATCACTTGAACAAGAACTGAAGTTCATATAACCCGATTAGAGGTTCACTAAATATGGTATTTTGTTATAAAAGAACCAGCTGAGAATTCTGTTCGCACTCATTACTGGCAATGGAAGTTTTGAGGTCTATCCCCAACGAATGGTACTAGCCCAAGATCCTCTGCGTGAGGAAGTGGTGTAAGTGTTCCATTGATCTTTGAACGCAGATCAGTTATCATCCATTACTTGGTTCAAACTATTACAGTTTTCTTAGGTTATAGTGTACTTTTGCGATTTAGGATGGATTTTTAGGTTTGCACGACAAGCTATTAGTACCATTTAGTGCGAATTCCAACCGTTTTAGTACAATAAATAATAGTTTCTTCACAACAATTAATATTTTTTGTTCGATGGTATGCTGAATCTAACCCAGTATCATTTTTGAATTATAATAAAAATATAGTTTTTATAAAACAGTGATTTAAATGCAACCAACCCCCAAATCAACCTATAATTTTAGCAGTACTTGTTTGAATCAATTATTTAAATATGAAATAATAAGTTGAATAGAATTTGTAGAAACAGATTATCAACTAAAATAATTTAACAAAATTTCAGTATGGAACTAATTTGTACAAAATTGTTAAATTAGAATTGATAGTTGCAATCGACTTTGAAAGAATTATGATTGATGTCGATCGTTTTGATTTCAACAAAACGAAATTTAAACTAGAAGAATTTCAAGGACTATTGTAGAAAATGGATTGAAACAAAATCAATGTACCTAAAAAAAATTTTCTTTTTATTTCCAATGGTAAGAGGCACTCAACCGTTTTGATTTAGTTTGTTGATCATCACTGGCATATTGCCGATATTGTAACGATGAACTCCAGATAATATCCCACCATTGTCCATATGACAGATGCATCCAAATTGCTGGCCAAATTATATAAATACTCACAATTTGTTTTATTTATTTCTAAAAGA
The DNA here is from genome assembly GCA_951394425.1 of Tipula unca. NCBI lineage: Eukaryota > Metazoa > Arthropoda > Insecta > Diptera > Tipulidae > Tipula > Tipula unca. The sequence continues at coordinate 137,122,713 of OX596381.1, forward strand.
CATCTGGATAATTGGAATTTCAATCTTATTTGAAAGTATATACTGTACTGGAGTATGTCAGATTGAAAAATTTGATAATTTTCTTATTATTATTTTTTTATAACTCTTTATACGGTAGCCGGGTTTTGTTCTTTTTAATTTTTTTTTGTTACCTTACAATTTTATTCATTATCGAAAATTAAATTGTGATTAATTTATTGCCTGTTACAACAGCTGTAACATATAATTAACTTTCCACAATTTAAAATTCTTAAGGTACATTCATATATGTACGTTTATACTATATATGTACTCGTGTGTTAAATGCGTATTTGATTTTCTTTTCATTATGGTGAGTGTTGTGTTAAAACTTAAAAGTTAAAACTTAAAACAAAAACAAAAAAAAAGAAATTACACATTTCACTTTGGTTAATTTACATAATCGTTCATTGAGCATTTGAAATAATTTCTTTTCTATATAAATTTGTGAACGTAAACATGTTTCACGCGCCGACAACTTACTAAGTAATCATTGAATCAATCGACTGCAAAATTTTGCTCTCGCAGAATAACACGAAATCAATTAAGAATCCAGCAAACAGAAAAAAAATTAATAAATTATACGTCTGGTCCCCCCATTCTTTGTGTGATTTTGTTAAAAGGTTTTTTTTCGTAACATTATTTTCGTCTCGTATGTATGTATACAAAACACAGTCCCGTTAGAAATCTTAGAAGAATATAAATAAACCGATATGTATATATGATTGTCTATTTTTGGATATAAAAATAAAATAAAAAGTCTTAAAATAAAAACGCGAGAAACCAGAAGAGACGAAGACAAATTCTAAACGACTTTCTTAATACCAATAGCTGCTATGTATTGTATTATATACATTTTGTTAATTTTAGACCATATTTAACCTTCCACGGTTAGAATTTTAAAATTTTAATACGCTTTGGATTTTATTTTATTTTTTATCATATATACCGAGGCTGAGATTTATGTACTACTGTAATTTTAGCATAAATTAAATATATGTGTGTGTGTGTGCCTTGTACGAAAATCTTGTAAGATATGGGTCTGGAATACAAATTTGTATATATATGTATACATATACATTGTGTGCTGATTGATGACATTTGAACTCGAGTACATAAAATATTTCTAAAACACTGTTGTGTGTATAATGTATTTGAAATAAGATGACAATGGTTTTGAGAGTTTTGTAAACTGTTGTATAGATAATTAAAATTGTTTTGTTTTACGACTCGAAATTCAGTCCAGTTAATTTCAACTATTATAAAAAAACCTATTGGGTTAAGTTGCTAATCAATATTCATTTAAATGAAGCATTAATTTAGCGCTAGTAAATTGATTTTTGTTTGTAAATATTGAACTCACAACTATAGCCTTAACATTTAATTTATTTGAGTGTTTAAAATGCATTTTATGTACATACGTAAATCACCAAATTTGTAAGTTGTTTTAAGAAGTAGACGTTTAGTTACATATGTATGTACGTATGTATTTGATTAGTTAGATTAGAAATTGATTTATGATTGTCAAAATTCTGTTTAATTCCGCTGTACTATGAAAAACAATTTACTATGAAAATAAATTTTCTCAAAACTTTTGTCACACAAATTATAAAAAACAGAAAAAAATATTGGTACAAATTAGCTAACTTGAAATTGTACACATCTGTGTTTGTTTTGAGAAACTAGTTTACCACAAAAACAAGAATTTTGAGAAATCGCATTTAAAACAAATCCTGTTTTGGTGTATCACAATTTAATTCACATAAACATCTGTAGATTTTTTTAAATAAACCCCAACACATACATACATGCAATAATTAGAGATTGTTCGGCTAGTGGATTTGTTGTCCTTTGACCGATCTAATCGAGAGTTGAAATATCCCTTTTGCATTCCCGCCTTTGCTAAAGAAAAGTTTAAGTCATACTGAGTTACATAGGTGAGAATTTCTTTAACGATTTTGCTCCAATGATTTATAGAGGGTTACAAAAACTGCAATAATCAAATTACATCAGACCGTTTAAACTAATTTTTATCTATCCAGAATCCAGTTAGTCATATGATGTCTAAATCGTTTTCAGAAAATTTCGAACTGAACATTAATGTAATATTGATCAATTAATTCTGAAGCTAAATACAGAATTTGATTAAATTTTACAAAATAGTTTATCTGGTTAACTTACTCTTTATAAATAAGTAACGTTTGTTAAAGTAAATTTTAACAAACCTCTAATTTTCGAGAATGATTTTGCAATTCAACAAAATATGTACTGAAAGTATTGATTCTGAAGGTAAGTCCCAATGCTTCCAATCCTTTTTTTTTTGGTTTAAAACTAGGGTGAATCATCTTCTTCGTGAACCAATCATGAATGTCTTGATAGAACAATGAAATTAATCAAACACTTTTGTAGTCAATGCACTGTATGCTGTTCAAAGTCCAGTCACCCTTATTGTGAACCAAGCTGAATATATTCATGGACATGATTCTTTATTCAACATTTCTTCAACTGCATGGCAGCATGAGGTATAATTAGCCAATTTAACAAAAATCCTACTTGGTGAATAATGTAATTAGTACAACTAAAATAGAGCTTCGAATTGTATCTGTGCTTCAAAAGAAACATAAGGCGTTTCCATTCACTCACTATCGCTGAATCAATTTCTAAATCCATCACTAAATATACATTACTGCTCAAAGATCGACGTGATTGCTATAAAAATATTACTACTTTTAAGGAAAATGGTGTACTCATTGCCGTTCATAAAAACGCTTATAGCGAAGTATTATTCCCTGATCCAAAGCTTGAATATATAATTGCTAAATTGAACCAAATATTGCCATGCCAAATAGTCAAGGTAAATTATTAAAAATTTTAATGTTTTACAGACACAAGCATAAAGTTGAGCTTGGCTCGTAGTATTTTGCACACTCCTAACTTGTTCGATTTTTCATACGAAAATGCCAATAACTATAATTTTGCCAAACACATTTTTGTGTTTGATTACGCACCTGCAGATTGTAACTCAATTAACAAACATCGGGCCAAAAGGAAATGGGAATTTTTTGTTTCGAATCCTGATATTGACAACCCGTTTGATTCTGTTAATAAATAAAATTCATCCATAGAATAGTGCAGGCGTTAAAACTGAAGGTTTAAAATGCTTATAAACCATAACATTCAACGATTCAAAGTCTGATTTTTGAAGATAGCGTTTTCGCAACATGATAGTATGAATGCGCTCCTTAAAATCGATACCTGCAAATGATCCGGGCCCAGATGGTCTGTAGAGATCTTTCAGCTCTATTTTGCCTGTTGTTCAAAGACGAGTATTAACCATGGTATATTTTCCTACCTTTGAAAAACATCAGACATTATACCGATCTACAAAAATGAACTTCACAGTAAATGCAGAAAATCAGCAAACAGAATTGCTTTATTATACCTGTACTCTAACTTGGTTCTTATTTGTCGATTCGCAGCAAAATCATTGCTTTTTTTACTGTAATGAATTTGCAAGATCATTTAAATTTATTAATTGTTTATTGTTTGCTAACGACCCAAAAATATTTTCGACGATATCTTGTGAAATGGAGGTTTGTTTCAAATCGATTTTGTGATTGGTCTGTTACAAATTTGATGAACTTGAATGTGGGAAACTTCCAAGTGACTTACTACAACTAATCCTCTAATTTTCGATTATTTTCTCAAGCAGCAGCTACTAAAGCGGATCAATTCTGCAGATAAGAATTTGGGGTGGTTTTTAGTTCAGATTTATCGTGCATAAACTAAGTTCATATTCTAAGTTGTTATTTGATCTTAATAAACTGCCACCCATTCTGGTGAATGAAGTTGCATTCTCCAAGGAGGTATCTGACCTCGTTAACCATACCAGTCCCGTACTAATTTTTTGCAATTCTGATTGAACCATACATTTTTCCTGTAACCTTTCCCTCGACTGTTGAACAAGTTCTAATATCGGAAGTGATCAGTATTTAACTTCCACAACTGAAAAATAGTATAAAACTTACTAGTTTTTTGTAGAGTGTATGACTGGAACTCTGTCTAAGCTGCAATATGATATTTTAAGTCTTGCACACAGTTGAAGATTTTATCTAGAGTTCCAAAAATTGCTTTAAAATTTTTCTAAAGTGTTATGATGAGTTATTGCATTCTTGAATTTAACGTGCGTGACATTAGCGTTTTAGTTTAATGATACGAGCTAGTCTCTGATACCAACCAGTATTCGATTTAAAAAGATACCGGCTGTTATGACCGAACTAGATTGACAATCAACCTACACAATGAAATTAATTTCACTAGAATTACAAGACAAATGATTTGATCATGGACCAGAGTTTCTGCCAATTGATTTCCAGTAACTGTCGCATCTTTGCTTGAAATGACTGTAGTGCTAAGTTATAGTATACACACAAAATCTGAATTACAATCTTCGGGAAGTGTCTTGCCATTTTTCAACTTAACGGCAGCGCATCTATACTTGCTACACTGACGACTTTCTGTGCTGGTCCGTTCGAGTTTCATGATGTGAACATGGCTAATGCATTACGTGATCAATTTGGTTTTCCGTTATTCTGTTATTTAATCTCCACTTTACTTTGTGCATTCCCTTATGGGAGAAAAATGCACCCGAGCTCGATTTGTTTTCGGCGATTCAACCATTTTGAATGGTGTAAATTTATTGTGCCTGTATATTGTGCAAATGCTGCTTGTGGTATATGGGGAAACCGACACCAAATTTTCAAAAGTTTGGTATCATGTGTTACCACACATAACGGTAAATATATGGTGGCAACCCTGACTTTTCTGATTAATGTACTTATAATGTGTGCCATGCCATGTTTTTACTCTAAATTGAAGACCGAACTAAATGACTGTACATTATGCTATTAGCCACCAGGAGCCTAATGGAAAGTGAATTAAGTTGTCAAAAGAAATTGATTAAAGATAAAAAAATGCTGGTCTTTGCCCATAAATTAAAATGATTAATTACCAATATTTTCGTAGTCAGAATATGCTATAGCACTTGAGATTTTGATGATTTTTTAAGTAATTTTACAAACATGTCCAACATTAGATGGATAATCGTTCAAGGTCCTAATCTATCGGGATATGTTAAAAGAGTTGAATGCACTATAAAAAAATAAAAATACATAATCGGAATTTTATGCAGTACCTGTGACATTTTCGCACAGGAACAACGTTTTATTTAATGATTTTGAGTGTTCTCTCTAACTAACATATCATCATTGAACATAATTCTCCTATTGTAAATATTTGATTTATAACATTTTAAGAAAAATAATGTTTAAAATGTGACTGTGTTGTCTTTCATTGTCTTAAAAATATTTGTTGATACTTTATGTACCAAATTATGTAAATGTTTTGACGTTTCATCAGTTAGTCCGAAATTTAGAATTATAAAATTTGTTATAGTCTTAAGGCACAGTATTAGTCTATATTGACACTAGTGTCATTTATAAATGGCCAAAAATATTGTTAAAAATTATAATTTTGACAGATAATTGACATTTGTTTTTCACCTTAAACTGAACAAATTAATCGAGAAATGATTCCTGTCAAAATTGTATTCTGTCAGATCTGTCAAATACTAATGCATGAAAATCCTAACCTCAAAAAAATCACCCTTTACATATAACCATTTTTTAAACTATTTGGCGCACGGCGGCTTTCCAAATAAATCGTATCAGGTACATAACTTTTACAGTTTTGTCTCTTCTTGAAATAGCAATGGACTCTTTATCATAAAAGATGGGGGGTCGCGAAAATGTCAAAAAATTCTTGTAATGATTCTAAATTTCATTAATGTTTTTAAAAAAACTGTGGTCGTTTTTAATTTTATTCAAATTATATAATAATAATAATTAAGTCAATTTGTGCTCGATTTGATATAAAAGGAAATTCAAATTCAAACTTCTCAACAAATTACTATTTTATTTAAATTTAATTACTTAAATTCGGCCACGAATCGAGCTTTGACAGTAAGTAGGATTTAAATAACATTTAATTAGATATATATATATGTTGTCAAACTAAATTTGCCAAGTTTTTATTGAAATAATTTTTTAATCCAATTCAAACCATATTCAAACTAAAATTATGCATGTAATTCAAATTTTGCTTGTTTCACGGTACGTATTTTTGCCGTTTGGTGTATAACATAATTAAAGGTTATTTTAGTCGAAGGTGCCGATGTTGATATATGAATGACTGTCATTGTTAAGAGAAACCATTTATGGCCTACACTGGTCGATGTTATATATATAGAGAAATATATGAACATTCATTCTGTACTACACTGGCATAATATAATAATTATTCGACATCTTATAATATTGTACAATAATTTTAACATATTGGTCACACCTTAGAATATTTAGACTTTGTAAAAAGGACAGACCAATCATAAATAAAACATTCACAAATCATATACACAAAGCGTTATTTAAAAATTTAAAAAAAATATCTTTTATGTCAAATTTGAATAAATTAATAAAACAGTCATATGTCGTTATATCGTATAAAAAAAGAGCGGCAAACTGATGGATAAATTACGAACAATGAATTCCTAAACAGTTTTTTTGTATATGTATATATATAAATGTACGTATTCAGATTCTAATCTCTTCAAACAGAAAGTCTCTTTTAACAAATCAACTCTATATGATCACGTATCAAAAAAAAATAAAAACGTTGTATACAATACGTGAATATTGTTATTCATATTTTCTTTTTTTTTTTAATTTATAATTTTTTTAAAAGTCTATAAATGATAAATTTATTTATAAAATTTTAATAATAATAATCTTAAAGGAAATATGTACTTATATTAACAAGCGATTTTAAAATAAAAATGTTTTTGTTTTATATAAAGAGAAATTTATTAAAATCCTATTAGAACACAGACACCTTGAATTGGATAATGCGATTTTGTTATGGGGATTCTACGAAAATCGTTCTTTAAATTGGAAATCGTTCTTCTTAGAAAATCACTTTAAATTTTTTTTAGTTTAATCTAATCAAAGCGTATATAAGATAAATCGATATAATTATTTTTATTTTTATTCTTTTCAGAGATGGCAAAGACGATGGTTCGTCTTATACGATGACGGTGAACTAACATATTCTGTTGATGAGCATGTAAGTATTTCTATTACGCAATTTGAACAATTAACGAGATGTGTGCCATTGATTGCATATTTTAAAGAATTTCACTCGACCTTTGCCAATGGCCTTAGCCAGGGCGATTAATTAATCGTATCAAGCCACATTCTTAATAATAACTAGGAAGTATAACATTTAAATATAGTAATTAAAACGATCAGCTACCTGCAAAAAATATTAAAACTACTATACATACTGCGCACGATGATTCGAATATTCGATAATGTACGTATACGTGTTAATACATTAGACATGCTCGTAAAATACATAATTATATGTAAATCCCATTATATACAATTATAATAAAACCTCCAAATCATAATACCTTTCACTAATTTCAACCAGATACATATATACAAAATTAAAAACACCTGCTAAATTTGTGGCAAGATTGTTACAACATATAACATACAAGTACATACTCGTACATAGACATATATTTAAAGAATCTAATCGATCAAACACAATTTAAAAGAACAAAACCAAAAATCACCTCTAAATCATTTTTTGTATTGTGCTTGTGTACTAATATCCAAACGTCTGGTTATTTTGTTCGGTTTTTTAAACTTAAATAATATTTATAAAGTAAAAGGAGGAATATGACAAGGTAACTTACACGAAAACAACAAGTCTTTAATAATTATTATACATGAATAAATAATAATGATCCAAGGTTTTTTCTTCATACCATATACATATAGATACATGTATATTCAAATAAAAATATCCTGCTGTGGAATTAAACAATATTTCAGACTCCCAAAAATGTACTTTGGCGCGTTCGGTTTTGTTCTTGTAATGCGATCCGTTGATAAATATGTATGTATATGACTGGACTTCGAATTTGGATTTTGTATAACACGAATATATAATAAAATTAGATTTGCATTTTTTTGGGGATTTTATTTTGTACCTTGCACATGCTTACATATATTATAAATTGAAATGATCGTGTATTTTGATCATTTTGGCAATCTAATCTGACACAATCTTATATATGGTGGGTTATAAATGTGTACATATATTTATAAGAAAAAGGACAGACTCACGTATATTATTATATACAGAATAACAACTCCAATAATATAATATGCATTTCATGATACGTATGTATTAAGAATCAGAGTCAAATGAAAATGAAATTTAACAAAAATATAAAAATTCAAGAAGCTAATCGATTTGATATGGATTTAAGGTTTATATACGAGGCACATTGTCGAGATGATTTTGTACTTTTAATGCTGATGTAATTGATTTGGATTTTGGTATAGTTTACTTCTTTTTTTTTTTTCTTAAAGGTATACATATATAGTACACATGTACGTATATCGCCACGTTGTCATGTGATGTAAGTTAAACAAAGAAACAGAAGCGTAGCCTAATTAAAATTCTATATAGAATTTAAAAAAATTACATTTACAAAATCCATTGATGAACACTGATTGATTACGTCTGACATATTATATAAATGTATATGTATAGGAATTTACATTAAAACTCTAACGTCATGTTACATGATTGAAGAATCTGTAACCGAAACCACCAATTTTTACCACAAAATGAAATGAGTCTGATCACTTCGAAATTGTATTGTATAAGTTATAGCTTTCTACCAAATTTTCAAAGATATTTAATAAAAATTCAATTCGTTTTCGAAAAAAATCGATATCGAAATTTCTTTTCGTTTGTATAAGTACTGCAAGACATTGAGTGCTCCCGCGCTCTCTCTCTCTTCCATTTTCTGGTTTTCCAACACCTCAATCACTAACTTAAAATATCACAGAATTTCTGCACCTTTCCTTTAATTCATGCCAATTTAGCATTCTTTAAAACTTCATTATTAACTTCCGACGGAATGGGAATATCTGGTAATACTTTAGCTCTCCTAGGGTTTCCTCGTTACGTGATGTTTCGTGTACAAAATAACAAAAGAAACAATCATTGTTCTATTTTCCAATCTAATCCATTTCCATCGCTAACTTTTATTTTTTATAGCAGCGAGCGATTTGGTTTTTCGACCCAGCCACCCATTTCACATCAACTTTAGTCGTGATTGCCACTTCCATGTACATAATGATTATAATAGTCCACAATTATTATTCCTCTTTCCCAACGTCTTTTAGAACAATAACACTTATGGATATTCTTTTCTTTCTGATGAACCTTTCACAACGCCAGCAATTCCTCAATTTCACGATACACAGCATCTTCTAGTGACAATGTAATACTGCGATATGGTAGAATGACCGGATTTACAGTTTCATTAATTGGAAGGTTGACGATAATTAATTCCATCATCAGTATCGCATTTGGTCCAATGCTTCCAACTTGGTTTTGATCGAACCCATTAGATCGAGTATATACTCACCATATAATTTTATCGGTTCGTCTGTTTATTAATAACGATGAATCGACCCCTGAATCAATACCGCCTTTCATTTATGTTAATATAGCGCCTTTTCTAGAATAGCAAAAATCTATAATCTGGTTGAGCGCCCACGTATAATACGACATTTCCTAGTTTTGCCACTGATTCTGAGGATTTTTTTATTCTGTTGAATATTTTATCGTATGGTTTTGCACAACTCAATGATTTTCTAAAAGATTGGAATGTCGATGAATTTGTTTTACAGTGTAAATTTGTTGTTAGTTGGCAAAATGCCCTATTTTATTGCACTTGAAACATTCTTTGCTCATGGCGGAGCATTTACTATTATTATTGGTGTGTTTATTACTACTGCCAAAACGACAAGTTAACTTCAAGTTTAACAATAACAAGTTTAACTGATTCTAATTTGTCCTAGAACCTTGAAATAGTACGATGAAATAAACTAAGAATTTAAATCATTTAAAAGCTTCGAACACGACTTCAAGCTTAAACTATTTCAAAGTGCGAAGCTCATTAGAATAAATCAAATATGTTGACCATGTATGGCGCTGTATCCACAAATCTCATTTTGTGCAACAGATCATTGGGCAAACCATGTGACGTGCCTATACACACATATGGTTGCACAACAACATGTATTTGCGCTAATTTCAGTTAAGGTGAAATCGGTGGAACGTATACAAATAATTTCGAACTTGTTTGAATTTATGCAAACTGTTGTGCAACAACGCAAACAGCGATCGATTTCACCATAACTGAAATTAGCGCAAATACTGTTATTGCTTAACATTTTAATTATTAAAATTAGTTTTTTGAATGAACTTTAAATTATGAAATTTTATTTAGAATGCATCCTACAAATAGAATTAGAATTTTAAATTTTTTAACTCAAAGGTGGGCTAAATTTTAAATTTTAAATAAATGTTGAAATTTTAATTTTGAAACAATCAACACATTCTGATTTAAAAAGAAGTTTATTTGATAAGGTTTCTGTAATTCTAAAAAATTGTCAAAATACGAGTGACACAAAATTTAAGAGAAATTGGTTCATAAATTGGATGAAATATGGTTTGATAACCAAATTAATTGTAAATAAAATCTTAAATAATCTTTAAAATAATTTTGAGAGTTCTAATATTAATTTTTAGTTTTAATATTTTTGGTTCTTACTTGAGTTTAATGAAAGCCTGAAGTTTAATAAACTACTAAATTTGTATCAAGAAGTTCTGAAATTTTTGCGGTTTCATATGAATACACTAATTTTAAGCTAAGAAATTTTAATCTGATTTAAAATTTATTAAAACTAAGTTTTGTCAAAATAAAAAAAGTATTAAAATTACTCTCATTCATTAAGAAGTTATAATAATTTTAAAGATTTTTGCTTAATATAAAATTATTTGTCAAATTTTTGAAATCTTCATGGCTTGGAAAGATATTAAAAATTTGATATGATTTGAAAATTTCTCAAAAATATGTTATGTAAAATAAATTAAATAAATTTTAAAACATAAAAATCATAATTTTTAGAAATAATTTTTAAATATTTTTGGGGTTTAGAATTTAGAATTCTATTAATCTCAGAATTTGAATCGAGTTCCGCACACTTTTTTGTATTGTTGGATGTTCCAAATTTCCAACAGACCACTTGACCTTTTCCCTTCAGCCGATATATAAGGTGAGGGTTAAAATTATTCACATGAGCCTATCAATTCATATATTTATTTGAAATTCGAACTATTTAATTTGTTTTAAAAAACGATTGCTACTTGAACATTCCAAACGCACTCCAAATTTTATCCTCCTCGAATCAAAAATTATAAACTTACTTAAGCTCGAATTTAACCAGTTGATTAGACATATCTGCGTCTCTTATAATATATAAGTTTTGTTTAAATTATGATTAATTTTGTAAACAATAAAACCTAATTCATCATATACTTATTAGCTCTTAGAATGAGCTGCACTAATGGGCGTCATTTTCATTGAATAATCAAAAGCCTTTCAATCAAACTTCAACGCGTATTTGATAAACTGTGCATGGTGATCATATACATAGTTCTATACATCATATTCTCATTAAATGCAGTCGTCCAATATACAAACACTCTTTATAATTAACAAGTGCTAGTTTTAAATCACACAACAAAAACACTTTAAACTCGCATATGTACGTACAAATAATCAAAATGTTACACCTTTCTAAACTAAGATACTTGAAAAATAACCGAAAACAATGCACTTTTTAAAAATTACCTTGAATCTATCTATATACATACATATATGTACGTATATAAATGTTGACCCATGTAGAACTATCTACAAAAGAAACGAAATATTTAAATTTTAAAGATTTCATATCTACTATAATCTCAATTGCACATACCTGTTCAAATTTCGGCATTTCAACATCATCTCATATAATTTCTATATATAGTATCAAACTCACATACAAACACACAATAAGACAAAGACCACATATTTTTATTTATTAAATACAAATCAATCATTTGTGGTTTTAAATTATGAGATTTTTTTTCTAAAAATACAATTAGGTAATTAAACGACATAAGAATTTACTATAGAAAAAAAGCTCTCCTTGAGAAAACCTAAATAAAATATTTATAAAATTGAAAAGCACTCAATCATAATTTTAATTTTTTTTTAGTTAAAAGAAAGCCTTCACATAATTCTTATGCTTTTCTTATATACATACAATATTTTATCTTCTGTTTATATCAAAAAAAAAAAAAAATTATAATTCTTGTTGAATTCAAAATAATTAATTTACAATTTTTTCTAGTTTTACTTATTATTAGGTTGAAGCAAATGTTTTATGTATTTTTTATTTAAATTTTATTTCAGCCCGAAACAATACCACAAGCCTGTATCGATATGACCAAAGTACTTGAAGTATCATCGGCCGAAGATGTAACAGGTCATACCCATTCATTGGCGATTACAGCGCCCGATCGTGTAACCTTCGTTAAGGGAACGTGTCCCGACGAAGCAAAATGGTGGTTAAATATATTAGGTTCATTCCCGAAAACTAAAGGGCGGCATAAACGTAATGCAACGTTTCCAGGCGGTCAAGCTACGACCATTTTATCGACCCAAGTGCAAACAAAAACGTCACGAAATCGTCATAATTCATATCATCCCGAAATTATACAATCACCTGTTACACCGATATCTATGGTAAATATTGAATCGTGGAAAATATCGCCATCCGATGAGAATGATAAAAATGTATCAAATGAGAATAGCACAAGTAATTCGGGTAACATTAATGCGTCGAACGGTAATCGAGGTAAGTGATTTTTTTATGTATACAAACAATATAATTTGTAAAATGATAGCCTTACCAGGTTCCAATACTACTAAATACTAACCAATTAGAATTTCCTTCCGATCATTCTTGTTATTTTTAGTTTTTGTGTATCCAGACATTCATTATGATTTGTATAGGTTTCGTTTTAGTAATTTCTGCGCTTAAAATTTAAATCAATCGTTTGGACCAAGAGATCTAATCGGGGTTTAATTTTATTTACGTATATGTTGTTATATTGTGGGCTTGTTATTTTCGTATAATCAATTTATTAAACCCGAACCTTTTTTTTTTGTTTTTTTTTCGTTTTGCGGTCTGGTCAATTTCTTGGAAATAAACGCGTATAGAAAAAGCGTTAAGAAAAGTGAGATTTTGCGAATCTAGATAAATCCACCTTGCCAAATTAAAATTATTTAAAATTTGGACTTTGTTTTTTTTTACGATTTTAAATTGGTTTTCGTAATTTAATTCAATGTCAATTTTATATAAATAAATTTACACTTGTTATAGTTTTTACTTTCTATAAAAAAATATCGGTCGTACATATACATACGTTTGTATCTTCGATTTCACCTTTACGTTTCGATTTATATATGTGTGTACGTACACATTTTTTGTGTTATGTATATTAAATCACTAAAATGTAATTTAAATCAGATTATATTGTATATGGCATAAATTATTAATTTAATATAATATGTCGAATTGCTCTGTATATGTAGTTCGCGGGAAAGTGCAAGTATTTTTTTTCTTTTTAATTTATTATATATATATATATACATACATATATACATATAGGACTTAAGGTGATATTTTTTCGACGTATCTTTAAAATTTATCATTTCGTTTTGTTTGGTTTGGTTTTGGTGTGTAAGATGATGAATGGTGGTTGCAAATTTCATAAAACTTATATACGTATTTATATTTTTTGTGTACAAGGTTTCGAAATGAACTTGACAATTAAAAAAATAAATAAATAATTAATTGTATGATCAATTTAATTCAAGTGTATGATTTCGTATTCAAAGATCGTATGACTATGTCTGGACTTATTAATGTTTTTTTTTAATATCATCACTGCTTCAAGCTGAATTTAAAATTTGATCTGTTCTTCTGAATTAAAATAACAAACGTAATCGATTACTTTGATAGTTCTTTATATAAAGTTGAAGAAATCTTAAATACTTAAATGTTTTTTCACTAAACTAAACGTCGTACATTTAGTCGATAAAAGCTTTCAAAGTTTTCATTGAAAATTTCTTTAACATGAAAGTTTCACCTTTAACAATCATAACTTTAAAATCATTTCATTTCAAACTCGTCACTTTTATTACCTTAATCTAACGTTAACTATTTGTTAAGTTAAATCTATAGTATTAGAAAAGATTAATAAATTTGTCCCTTTCGGGATTCCAATTTATTTGGTAAGCTCTAATTATGTGCAGTATGTGGTTTAATGATTAAAAATATTATTGAACGTGTTATCCAAAAGTAAAGAAACGAAAAATTAATCATTTATTTGGTTAATATACAGAAGAAAGTTGTCTGGAAACCACAATATTAAACATTAACTTTTTTTATCAAATTTTTATAATTAGTTTGTCGGTTATCGCTTCAACGGCAAATATAAAACATAATTTCTGATAAATATTCATAAAAGCAATTCGAAACACAGAATAAAATCAAAATCTACACTGTTGTAAAGAGAATTGAAATACCTATCAACTGAAGTATCACTGAACCCCCTACCAATTTAAAAAAATAAACTGACCTTTAAATGTTAGCTCTGATGTTGCTACAAAACTATCCAGGCTAGCTAATTTCATCAAACCCCATCAACAATTTATTTTATATCACCTTCTACTGACAAGTCTTTATTGTCAAATTTTTGTATACATAAAAGTATTTACTTTCTTTTAAGGCTTATACTCATATTACGTTTAATATGTACGTGCTAAGTCTTTCTAAATAGTTTAATCACACATAACATCAAATTTTGTTGCGGATCAACTTGGAAAAGTTTTAAACAACATAGGCTCAGACAGAATTTGATACCAAAAAGACTGTAAATTATGGCAGGTATAATAAAGTGTAAAGTAGAATACGATTTTTATATGAATTGACACTCAGGAATAGGGCCCAAAAGATTAACATTTTGTTTGCTTGCGCTAGCTGATCGAGCATTGACCTTGAAATTTCGATTGTCCCCTATACTTTTTTTAGTGTAGGGCAGTTTTGTAAGTACGAATGTTTGATGGGCGGGTTTTTATAATTTAGACTTCTCACGAGATTGTTTTTCGTTTTAGTTTCCATTTTTTTGTTTCCATACATGCATACATTTATTATGTATATAAACTACGTTGTTTTATTATATTTACCTCGTAGTTGTTTTCACGTGATATTTGTTGTAAACATATTTTGCTCAGATAGTTTACTGTTAGTAACCAACGCAATTTCCAAGTCACTTTCGACCATTTCGTTCATTTATTAATTAACTAGTTGTTATCATAAAATAGTACATATAACTATTGCTGCTGTTGTTGGATTAAACCGCAAATATTGAAGCAAAAAATCGATTAAGTATTCCGATCTTCAATGAGAACGACCGTGTCTCTCGAATTTCGATATATTTTTTTTTTATTTATGAACAACACGTACATACATTAATTAGAAACCGTTCGGCTAGTGAATTTATTGTCGTTTGAAAGCTGAACAGTATCCCTATTTTGTACACGGCTACAGGTCCGTTTTTTTATTGTAACCTGTACTAACATGAACGATATTTGTAGATGGTGAAAAATACGTGAAATCACAAATTCATTATATGGAGCCATAAGTCATGTTTTAATTTTATGATTTTTATATTTTGAATTATCTAATTAAATCATTAAATTAAATAATCTTAATTAAAAAAGAAATTTTGAACTACTTAATTTTTATTATTATTGTTGTTGTTAAAGATACAGGGTGTCAAATTTTGAGAAAAATGATAATCATTATGTTATATTTATGGCAATTTTGGAATCATTTTAAAGGTAAGTTAATAGCAATAAATAAAAAAATATAAAAATAAAAATAGTATGTTGTTTAATTTCTTCTTCTTTAAATTCCCCGCCAAAATGTTCTTTTTCAATGTAGGCGTGAAAACCGTGATTTCCTTTTACTGTTTTTAAATTTTCAAACCTTGTTGCAAGTTTGATTTGCTTGGATTTACGTTCTGCGTCTGAACAAAATCCAAAATTGATATCTGTCTTCAACGTTTTAGCCAATTTAAATAATTCATCTGCATTGGGTATTGTACTAACGTATTCCATTGTTAGACTAGCTCTGGATGCCATTCTTTTAATGGTACCCCTACTCCATCACATGGACCTTTTCCATGAGCTGTTGCATGAAAATCCTCTTTGTGTTTGAGGATGTTCTTAAACTTTTTCTTATTTTTATTATGCGTGACAGAAATGCATTTTTCAAATATTGTTTAAAGTTATTCAGTGCTGGGCAGCTTTCGCATTCTAGAAAGTAACATGTTGATAGGCTCAGCACATAATATAGATGAAATACAATTTCGGTAGTGTGCTATCTTTTCGATTTTGATGCCATAAACAATTAATTTTACATTTTGATGAATGATACACACGTAGACAGTATGCGTTCCACTATAGTACCTGGTTGTATACAGTATTTAGGACGAAGTAAAATTCAATTTATTTTGACTCATATCCCTGTAGCACTCTTTTAGTGTACACATCATTAGCTGTTTTGAACTTTAGCTTTATCGATAGTTAAACAATCAGTTTTATCTGGCATTATCCGACAACATCATCATCAGTATAAAAACATAATAATGCTTGCTTCAGCTCTACACTTATTCGCTTTCCTACTTTAGTTGCTGGAGTCCTGTAGATCTTTAGCTGTTAGCACCATATGTTGCGTTGCGTTGAACTCGCCCTGAATTTCTTGAAGGTTTAATGATTTTGGCAATATAGTAAGTAGCTGAATCTTATTACTGGTTTTCTACAGTTATTTGAATTTAGTTTTTAGATCACCAATCAATTCATCATATAGTTCAATCTTCCCTTTGCTCATCGGTTGACTGATTAAAAAGCGGCACGATTCCCGAAACCAAAGATGGTGATACTGTCATTGAAGTTAAATCGATTCATTTTGCTGCTTCTATTGTACTCGGATATATAGGTGACTTCCCAATGACCGGAACACCTCATTCACTTTTTTCAAACCAGATAGGTTTTTTAAATAACACGCTTCACTATCATCGTTATCGGCTATTTGCGGTGTTATTATAGGTTATGTTGCTGATGGTCCCGCAACTGTTGATAATTCTTGTTATATTTTCGCCGTTTGCAGGTAGTATTTATATAGCACGTTGAACAGAGATACAATTTATCTTGATTCTCAACCGATTGTTGCATAAATTGCTTAACATAACCCGTAACTGGTTTTAGTTTACTCGCGATATGGTTTACAACACTTTCGAAATTTATCAAAATTAATCAAATAGTTAAATTTTAATTGTTATTTAAAACGTAT
Organism: Tipula unca; assembly: GCA_951394425.1. Taxonomy (NCBI): domain Eukaryota; kingdom Metazoa; phylum Arthropoda; class Insecta; order Diptera; family Tipulidae; genus Tipula; species Tipula unca. Next base: position 137,140,196 of record OX596381.1, read on the forward strand.
TTTGCCAAAGTACAAAAAATAACGGAGGTCCAGTTCTTTTTATACATATGTTGTAAAATATTAATTGTCAAATTCTCTAAAAAAAAAAAAAAAAAAATTGGTTTTTGAGAAAATTGAAAAATAACATTTTGGCGGGTTTTTTAAAAAAGAAGATATTAATCGCTATTAACTTATCTTTAAAATGAGCCCAAAATCATAATTATCAGACAATTATTTTTCTTTTTATTGCCATAAATATAACATAATGATTGTCATTGTTCTCAAAATTTGACACCCTGTATCTTTAACAACAACAACTACAAAAAAAAACAAATCATTCGAAAAATTTTTCATTCAAAACATAAAAATCATTAAATTCAAATATGATTTGCAAACATTTGTGGTTTCACGTATTTTTCACCATATATGTATATGTTCACTAAATATTAGCAGCTTTAATCACAGTCCAAACTTTAAAAATCGAAGTGTTCATATTCAAATATGAGCCCCATGTCATAATATCGGCAGTTTCGTTATCAATATTATTAATAACAAACAATTGAAATTTCATTATTTCAAAGAAAAAAGAAATAATTCGTCAAGCAACACTATTGAATTGAAACCCATCCGTCGGTTTCATTGGTTATGAATTGTAAAACAGCAACGAAAATGTTTCTTTAGCAAAAAACAAACAATTTAAACAACTGAAAAATAAAACCTCATAAACTGCTTGGGTTGTTTGTTGTATTAAAATACATAATTGCAAAGTATTTACAACGATTTTGTCAATTTAATAATAATTTTTTAAATATCAAATTCGTTTGTATTTTGGAAAATTACAGATTGAAATTACAAATTGTTGAGTTGCTATGTGCATTGATTAAATCGGCGTCTACTCGGTTTAGATCTTTAAAAAATAATTATAAAGCTAACTTTTAGGAATTTTGGAATTATATATGTATATAATAAAAATTAACGGTAATTTAATGAACGAAAGAACATTATTAAAATATAAAATCGATCTTAGCAATTAATTCGTAGTTCATATTATAGATATTCTAAAATTATCAAACTAGCATTTGGATGCAGGATAATCTAAAACAAATTTCCGACTTAAAAAAATTTCGAAATTCCTAAAATCATACAGTTATATAGTGAACCTTGCTAATTAAATTAAAACTGAACCAGATATCGTGATATAGTATACCAAAAATCAATTTAAAGCATTAATTTAATGTGTATATGTCTCAAATGAGGTTATATCGTGTATATTATTTATATATGTGTACATATACATACATATATTTTTTAATGTATCCACGCGTGCTTTCAGATATAAGTATAAAATTAAATTCTACTCATCAATTTTCCAAAACCAAAATAACTTTTAATTTCATTCCAATTAAAAATAAATAAGTGTTATTACAAAAAACATTTTTATTGATTTTTCTTCCTAATGCGCGCAACCCGACAATGTTTTTTTTCGTTAATATATATATAAATAAAAAAAAATTAATTAAATAAAAATAAAACAAACAAAAGTAAGACAAACAAAACAAAATTAAATTAATGAGTGTAATCTAAAATTTATCTTAAAGGCAAACGTATATAGTGTAGTGTAGTGTAATACTGTGTAGTTAATATAATGATGTTGTTATTCGTATATATACATATATGTATATGTATTATATAAGATGTAGGCTAATGCTTTGGTGTAATTTAAAGTTGGTCAAATATATACGTAAACAAAAAATATAATATCTTTGCGTGCGCACTCAAGGGAATATATTCTTTTCCTTAAATAGTACAGTTTGAAAAAAAAATATGTTTGTTGTGTGTGAATAAAATTTATAGGCAGCTCAGCCAGCGAGCAAGCGAGTAAGGTGGAATGAACTCGTGCAACTTCTTATTATGTGTACTATACAAAAAAAACACTATTTTTATATAAAACATGGTGTGTTGAGTAATAGAATTAAATATATTTTATATTGTTAAATAATGAATGGGCGGTATTTTGTGTTATTTAAAGACAAAACAAACTAAAAAAAAAAAAAGATAAAATTAAGAAATTTTATAGACGTTGTTGTTATTTTATTGGATTGTTATTATTGTTGTTGTATATTTAAAAGATGATGAAGATATTTTTGTTTTTGGTGAAAATGTCGTTTAGGTCAAAAATCGATGGGAAAATTATTTTATGATTATTCCTTGTTATTGTTATTATTAATATTGAGAAAGAAAGTTATAATAATAATGGATCGTGATTATCGATTTATTTTAATCAACAGTTTTTAAAAAAAATTATTTTTATCATTCATTGAGTTACACAATATTTTGTAAAAGTCAGAGGCAGGTTATTGAGATTTCATCATAAATACATTTTTGGTTGATTGTTTGACTTTCATTATTATTATATTGGGCTTTAAAGTAATTAATGATTAATCGACGAACATTATAATCGTTTACTTTCATTAAATAATAATAAAATAGTGACAGGTTGATCTTCATGGGAATTAAAAATATTTAAGGTCATTTGGAATAATTGAATTCCAATTGCTGAATTTAAATCATTGTGTTGAGTGTGTGTGTTTGTGAATATTTTTGGTGATTTTGAGTGTATTTATATACACATAGGTGGTTTAAAATTATTAAAGGCGTAACTTGAGATTCCAACGATGCCTGTGGTCAATATTTTTAAAATCCGGCTTAAAGCTATATATAATATATACATACATGTCTAACAATCTCTACGAATTATCGTACTATATCAAGGTGATTCCAAAAGTTCAATAGTAGTTGAAACGTCTATTCCATGTATCTATAGTTCATGATTAGGTTGTCGCATTTTATTTCAGGATCAGAAATTGTTCGAGATTAATGACGTAATTTTTTTGAAGATTAGTGCGAAAGTGACAATTGTAATTTGGGGTTTGGTAAAACCAAGCTTGCCATTACAAATGGATTATTAGTAGATATAGCCTAATCACCACTATAGTTAAAGTCTAGCCGGTGATCAAAAGGTGAAAATTAATTTAAATGAATTAATACAATTTTGTTTTTTTTAATTAAATAAATATAAAATTGTTAGTACTTTTTTGTGCTGTATAAATAATAAACATTTTAATGTTTCTGTCAAAATATTATTTGTTTACTAATACACACTGAGCCTAAACACAAACTATTACAAATTAATTTTAGTCATATTCGAAATTTAAGCTCTTCAATTTCGACTAGCATTAATACGATTAGATTAAATTATACACTTGAAAATTTCTCATTAGGGGTGTTTTTTTATTCGCTCCTGATAGTTGCACGTATTTTTTTGTATTAAAAATTAAATTTATTAATTTTTCGGGATAGCACTTATTGCTATTCACTATCAAAACATTTAAACTGGACGTAAACCTGAGCTTCGGGCAAATTTTCGAATTTCGAGCCTAGTTCACCTAGTACGTTTTGATTAAGCTGTTAGGAGCCAAAATTAAAAATGAGTTTAAAATCATTGGTTGTTGTAAATTTTTGAAGCCTGATGCACTGTTGAATTCCCAAATAGAAACTGGTGAAGTGGTGATATTTGATTAATTTTTCAGCAAGTATACGAAATAAATATGACGTAGAGGGAACAAGAAAGACTATCTGAATATGTTGCAAAAAATATTACTTAGTGTACCAACCACCAAATTAATGGTGCCCTTCATCTGTCAGCAGTCCTATTTAAATACGTCATTGACTTTTTGGATTGAAGCGAACAGAATTTGTTTTTACATTTTTTTTTTGATGAATTTTAAATAAATTTGAGTGACATCTGTTGTATGGTGGTTATTGAGTATAGAGTACAGTTAAATTAAAGTTTGAAATTCAATAACATTGGCAAGCAATTTTCTAAATTATACATGAATGAATTTTTTATTGTTGTAATTCTTCTGTTAAATTTGAAATGTTACTGAAATTGGGACGAGAAAATTCAATGGCTAATATATGAATGCAAATTTAATTTTAGTTCGGATTCTATTTAAATTCTAATAAAATTCAATTTTGAATCAAAAATTGAGTATAATTCAGATGGTCAGAACGAAACGAAATTATATCAGTTTTATAATATTAATTAGATTTAATTTTAAGATTGAAATGTATCAGTGATCGAAAATAATATTGCACAGTGTCCTCCTAAATGATTTAAAGGTCGACTTATTTTATTAATATTCGAATTGAACTTCAATCAAGACCACAATGAAACATCCAGAACATATAGGTAAATTCAAACCTCGAATTGAAATTTAAGAATTATACAAAAAAAGTTGTTACAAAATGTTCAAAACATTTTTTTAAATTCGGAATATTAAATTTAGAATTGATTGAGTTATCCAATATTTTGTAAAATTAGGATTTTTTTCAGGGAATAAATTGGGATATAGAGGGCCAAATAGAAAAGAGCTACAGTCTCATAAACTCAATTCGGCCATAATGCAAAAGATTATACGATTGTTAAATTTGTTAATTTCGTAATTGGCTAAATATTTATTAGATTTGCATTAAATTATATTATATACCAAAACAAAAAATTCAATTGATTTCAAAATATATTTATTAATTCTAAATATTGATATATAGCTGCTATCCATAATAGGCGGCGGCGCGGCGCATTTAATTAAAATTCCATTTTAAATTTATTTAATTCTTTACCGAAAACCTTTATTACATTTGTATATTATGGTTTGTTTTGCGCAACCAAATATACTCGTACTAAAAACTCGATCGCACTTAATTAATTAATTTTTTTTTGTTTCGATCAAAACTGAAATGTTTATAAATTGATGACTAAGATGAACAAATTAAAATTGATTTTATGTATATATTCATATATATTTGGTTGCGTTATTACTTATTATAAACCAGATAGAATTTTTAGAACCAGAAGTGATGAGCAATAAACATTCATTTTATTGAAAGTTCCTATGTACGTATGTACAACAAAAAAAATTTCTTCGACCGAGTTTTAATTATTAAAAGAATGTATATTATGGACTATGTATGTAAACCTTGACATCACATTCACCTTAGTGTAATATACTTTTTTATTTTGTTCAATTGTTTTCATTAAAATAATTACATGTAATAACAACAAAAAATGTAAATAATTGAACAAAAAATGCGCTTTCAATTTTCTTTCTAATGGTGGAATAATGAAAGTAGTTTTATACAGTTGGTAAAGTATTTTGTGTCGTGAAGACACTTGTCCATTGTTTTTCTTCTTCTCCTTTATGTGCGCTTATTGTGTAGTACTGTCTTACATATTTTCCTATATTACAATCGTATGGTTATTATTATACGCGGTATGTAATGTATATATGTATACATACATATATAGACAAGGGAATATTTTAGAAATAAATCGATATTATTATTCCCCGGCATAATGACATTATAATTACATTAGGTTGATTTTTTTTTTTAAATTGATTTGAAGTACGATGCTGTGTGTGTATATTGACCTCTTCATATTGTAATGACTTCTTGTTTTACATATTATATTTCATATAATATAAATCCTAAGCTCTATATAATCAATTGTTACGGTTCATCCTGGAATAATTAATTTAAAACCAATTAAAACTCAAAATCGTATACGTATATACCATTTTATTTTAAAGGATTGAGCAACATACAAAATAGAAAAACACAAATCTTTACTTTATGATCGGAACAAATTGTAGCACAACAAACATCAAAAGAAATCGTTGAAAATGGGTATTACACTTAAGATGCAATTATTTATTCAAATATACATGTAAATAACAAAAAAATCTTTTTGTCTTACCTTTGAAGTGTATATACCTATATACACATATTTGAAATAAACCAACCAAACGTACCATAAAACGCACCAGCGAGATAAAAATGTTTATATATTTTATGTGAATTTATTTTTAGTTTTATAATTTATAATTACCAAAAAAAAAACACAATTTTGAAATAAAACATTTAAATTAGAGGGACTATGGAGATTGTAACTTTATACGATACAGAAATGAAGACAAAATGAATAATTTGTCTTCTGCAAAGTGTTTTTTTTTTCGTGTTGGGTACACAGTGTAAATATTTTAGTATAAAGGACAGAAGTGGAAATTTTGCGGTTCGTAAACAATCTGTCAGTGCTAAAAATTTATAAATCCATATATGTTAAATGTCCATTTTTATTACTGGCTATGTCTTATAATGCACGTCCAATTTATATATTATGTATATTAAAATGAGTCACAAGACACAAGTAAATTTTAACATCTTTCAATTTATATAAAAATTTTGTCTTATGTAGCACACAATAAGTCGTTCGCCCAGATGATAATCATAAAAATTTCAATTGGCTCGTTTTTATTTTTATTTTTTAAAGCTAAATTTTTAAATATATTATAATGATTATAGAGTTCTTCATCAATTTTAAGTGGTTGCCACTTTATAAAAATATACATATATTTTTTTTTAGCAAACTGAATTAAGTATAAAATTGAAACTAAGTGTTTGGATTTGGAGATCGATATAAATTTTTTATATATTTTTTTTTTTTTCTGTTTGTACATTAGCATAATATATAATATATATGTATAGATTTTTTAGTATCGGCATAATTTACACTCCAACCCAGTTTTAAATCGATTTTAGCACATCATATAAATGAGCATTTGGTACAGACATGTTCCAGTTTGTCAGAATACAGTTTATCAAATCGTTAACAGAAATATTTTTAATACATTAAACTGTCGCTTCAATAGCTTCAAATTATTATCGCTTTGGTGACAGTAAAAAGTGATCACCAAAAATGACTTTCTATTTTTCACACATCATCTACATTATGTATAGTAAAAAATGTTACCATACCAAACATCAAAATGTGACTGTAAATCTGTTAATGCTCTGAAGCTTGGTCCAATATAATTAATTCGATACAAAATATGAATACACTTTTGGCTATTAATCCTTTTTTTGAACTCAATCTAAATCGACTAAATAAGTACCAGTTTAGTATTCAAATTGACTAAAGCATTCTAAATTGTGGTTTTATTGTGATTGGAATTTTTTTTTGTCATTCCAATATTTTTTGTGATTTACCATGAACCAAACTGTAACAAAACAACATTCAATCAGCTGTAAATCCAACATTTTAAGCATTGATTGATCATTTTTATGTAACTTACCGGCCGATGTATTTAAATATATACAGAAAAAATCAAAATTTTATAGATTACGCGACATTATTTAGAATTGACTGAATCCAGACGCCGATATTTTTAAATTGACTACCCTCTATTGTTTTAGTTTAGTCGATTAAGAGTGAATTCGGGCAATTACTAACAAAGATGTTGCACAATTTAAAGTTCTACACTGAATAGTAGCTCTGTGCAGTGTGCATTCATTTGTGTGCAAATTTAAAAGTATCAAAATCTGCAGAAACATATTTTTTAATTGTTTTTTAGCTGTAAGAATCGAATAATAACTCGGTTAACTCCAAACAACGATTAGCAATATATTCAAGCCTGAATGATGAAAATTGATAAACTGATGTTGGAATTTGTATTTTCAAAATAGACATTCATATTTGAAAATCGCTTAATTTTTAATTTTAATTACTCCCGGATTAAAAATTATCAAATTATGTCGAAATATTTCAGAAAATCTTAAATTTTCAAAATTCCGATAATTAAAGTTAAAGTTAGTTCCGATCATGAAAAATGGATTTTAAAATTTTAAATGTCCTAAAATTTAATTAATTGAAGAATAAAAATTTTTGTTGAATTCCAAAAGTTATTATATCAAAATTATTTTCAAACTTCGAATTAAAATTTGAAATTCTGAATTTTATATGTAAGATTGATTGTCAAAATAAAACACAGGCTTTTCAAATGGAATATGGAAAATTTTTGGTAAGTATTTTAAAATATCAGAAACTTTGAAAAATAAAAAACAATGAACATCGTTAAAATCGAATTTTCTAAAGCAAGAATATTTTAAATACACATTTTCAATTCAAATTCAAACTAATTCATATTCAAGATAGTAAAGTTCGATAAAAAAAAATTAAATTACTCGAATTTCAGTGGTTTGAGTTCGATAACGAAATTTAAATTATAATTTTGAAAATTGTAGGTATTCGGAAATTTGGCCACTAGTACATATTTAAAATTTTAATTGATGTCGAAATCGGATTGGGAGAGTGTGCAACAATTAAGATTATAGTTATAAACGTTGCGAATTCAGGATAAAAGAAGTATGAACATTTAAAACTTATTAAAAGTTATATAAATTGTAAAAGGCTTATTTTACCTAAACATGTTTAATTTGTACAAATTTTGGATGTTTGCTGCTGTTAGCGTTGGACCAATCTCGTTTCTCGTGCGATATGTAGAAAAATATGTAAATATACGTATGTATGTTAACTATATATAAAAAGTCACTCATCTGTCGCTCGGCGCGGAATTCCGTACCAAGCCAATTTTGTTGAACACACAAAAAGTATTTGATACCGTTGTCTGCTTTTATACGTTATTAGTTTGACGAGTCAAAGCAGCGGTAAAAACCGCCGTCGAGGTCACCTATTTAATCAGTCACCAATCACGTCGGGGTTACAAATTTAGCCGATTTTTGTAAAACAATTCGATATATACATAGTTTAAAAAAATGAAACATAAGCCGTATAGTCTACTTCGAATTTTAGATTATTATAATTTTAATGATTTTTGAATTTTACGAATTTCACAGACTAATTTGAATTAGTCAGAAGTTTTCTAGTTTTATTAAATAATAAATTTCGAATTTTAAGTATCTTTAAGAAATATGGTTTAATTTTCAAATTAAACAAAAATGTGTTGCGGCAAAAATCAAAAATCCAGTTGGACTCATGTTGAACTGCTATAATTGTGGTTTAGTATTCATATTGTGCTTGGTTGGCAGTGTCCATCCACACCGTTCATTTCATCGCAACCAATAAAAAATTTATAAAAAAATAAATTCATCAACATTAAATATAAATGTTTTATTATTATTTATAAATTATAGTACGTATTTAGAATAAAAAACTAAAATTTTAGGAAAAATAAAAAATTCGATTCCAAATTTGCATAGTAAAACACATGAAAAATTGTCTATCACTGATGCAAGACAATGTTTCGTGCATTTTATTGATTTTATTTATAAAATTTCGTAAAAATGTCTCGATAGTTAACTCATATAGTAAAATACACGAAAGATTGACTAGCACTGATGCAAAATAATTTTCGTGTGTTTTACTGCGTGCGTGCTTGGAAAAGCCGGCTAAAATTTGGTGCTGAGTTATATAGCTTAGTTGCAAGTGCTTCTTAATATAATTAGTTTCGGGAATTACGTCAATATAAAGGAACACTTAAAAATTATATTTCAATACACTCAAATGTACCAAGATTTCAGTGAGTATTTTATTAGCTAGTTCACACATTTGTTCGTTTTGATTGTTTTGAAATCGTTGCTGAATGCTTATCTTAATCAATTAATTGTATAGCCATCTGCGGGGGTAGTGGTTCGCAAATTTGAAAATTCTAATCTAGATTCTAGACCATTATAACCACCATGCTCACATAAAATTAAATAAATTTAAAAAGCACTAAATATGCCACAATTGGTTACTCATTTAAAGCTTAACACACACACACACCATGCTCACATACAATTAAAATAATATAATTTAATATTGTATGCAGTATACGAACTAAATATGTGCACATGTTGCATATTTTTATGTTATGTATATGTAACACACCAAACAATATGTTCAATGTGCCAACATATATTTGTACTAAAAAATAATATTCCATAACAAATTACTAATTATTATTCGTAATAATTATATATATATATATATATATATATATATATATATATATATATATATATATATATATATATATATATATATATATATATATATATATATATATATATATATATATATATATATATATATATATATATATATATATATATATATATATATATATATATATATATATATATATATATATATATATATATATATATATATATATATATATATATATATATATATATATATATATATATATATATATATATATATATATATATATATATATATATATATATATATATATATATATAATGAAAGCCACACATAAATTGTGTAACTCGAACAAAAGAGAATAAAACATCTTTGCTGCATATACATATACGTAAACTATATTATGTATATTCAAAGTTGGTGGTAAAGATTTTCAAGTTCGACCTTTTCTTTGTATAATTTAGATTTATAATGTTTTAATATTAAAAATAAAAAATAAAAATTCAAAGAAATAAAATTGCATTCCATCATCAACATCATCATCATCATCAGTATATTACCACACTCTTAAGATTCGTTAAATATTTTTGTTTTAATCCGGTTTTATCGAAATTTATTGTTGAATCATTCCAACCCGCGAATTTTTTTTTTAAATTTATTTGATTTTTTTGGAGTCGGCACAGGTTGAAATATCACCATGATACAGAAGAATAGAAAAAATGTAATTTCCTTCTGATTAAAGTGGAACTAAAAGGGTTTGGGAACATAGGCGAGTACAATACAAAAAAATGCTTTAATTTATTTTAAATTATGATGGTGTGGTGTGCCGTCTCTCATACCAGGAGTCTAATACTATATATTGTATAATAAATAGTGTTTTAATAACGTGATAGGTAATTAACGAAATTCTTTTTTGTATAATTGATTTTCAATGGATCAGGATTAGGCATAGTCGATTCGAGTGTTTCATGTTGGTACATATATAATGAACTATGCATCGACTCGCACTTTATATAGATTACAATACATTTAATTTAATTTCAAGGACAATAGTCATGCGATCAGTATTTTGTTAAATTATTAATGTTTGAGAGATCATCATATAAGTAATAAGTATGTATTCTTGTGTCTAGTGAGGAGTCCATTTGTTGAATGAGTTTTATATGTAGATAACTTCCGTTTAGGTACGATTGATTAATTAAAAAGAACTTGCTGGACTTTTTGTTATATATGGTTAATATATGCTCAATAGATTGCATTGGTTTATACATTTTTGTTTGGCTTACATTTTGCATCTGAATAAATAAATTTAGGTTAAAAAATTGTAAAGTGCGGTTCTAGATAGAATCAAATTCAAATCGTTTAGCACGTTAAGCCTCGGGGTTCGATCACTTATGACATTTTAATAAAAAGTATCGCCGAAAATATCGAAGAAAGTGTAAAAATGTAAGATTGAAGAGTTTGACCACCGATTACTCCTAAATTTTAATAAAAAGCTTTGTCACTCCTGACATTGACCTCTCAGCATGGAGACCCAATTAGTATCTTCTGATTATTTGACGACAATATAAGATACAACTTTGGCAAGCCAACGGATCGGATTAAATATAGTGCGTCTAGTCGTCGTTACCCATAAATTTTGTGTATTTCTCGAAGCTATTTCCAAAACACGAGTAATGCTCGCGTTTGCATAGTTTCAACTAGAAATTATGTTAACATAATATTATGAGATAAATAATTATTTATCCCTGATTTACATAACATTATAAACCATTATAAAACAGATGTATCGATACTCTGTCTACCATTTCGATATCAATAATCTTCATAAATTATAATTGTTAAGTCTTTTTTGTTTTCTTTTAATTGGGATAACTTTTACTTTGAACTTTTAAATCAGATTAACCGCACCTCACAACCAATTTGTGTGTATGTATATGCGTATATATGTGCGTTGTTTTTCCATTTCAAATATAGAAATTGATATAATTCTGGAATTTAATGTTTAATTTATTTAAATTATATATTTTCACTCTTCAAATATTAACTTTCTATTTTATTTGAAATCTGTTTTTGTTTTTATTTTTATTTCTAATCATCTTTTTTAAACATGTTACATATGTAGGTACATAAGTATATGTATACGAAATGTATGTATCTTTAAATAATCGACTAAAAGCTCTGGAACATTAAAATTTCATCAGTTCTTACATCCCACACTTAACTAAATAAAAAAAATTTAAATAAACCAAATTAATTAAAATTTATGTTGAAAATTATCGTGACTATAACCGCCTTCACTTTTAGTTTTGTTCTGCGAGAGTCTATTTTCCACAAAGAGAAAATTATTGATGGTTTTATGACAAAGAAGAGTAGGAAATAATCATAACACAAAATTTCCACTAATTTGTTTATATGTATATGTAAATGACTAATAAATTTTCGTGACTTAAAAATTCTAGAAAATTATTATTATAATTTTATTTACTTTTATTTATACATACACGAATACAAAAAGATCGCGTACAGGTAAAATAATAACACAAAAAATAATTCAATCGATCAATTCAAATCGATATTTTTATTTATTATTTTAGCTTTCTACTATTTTGTAATATTGCGATTGACAAATGTAACATAGTTTTCATATATACATTCGTATACATATACAATATATACTCGTATATAGGTATAAATTAATTTTCATGTGAAATTCGTGACTCTTATAAACGAGATTATTGTTTTGAACTGTCGAGACTAAATCACTTTCAATTCTGGCATGTCTTCTCTTACCACATTACAAATTGATGAGACACCTGATAATAATGCACAGTGTTGTATATTTTATGTTATAAAGGTGTATGACATTAAAAAAGAAGCATTTGCTACCAAATAATGTCGATATAACGCATGACACTGTCTTAACGATTACAGTTTTATAGCTAGTTTGGAGGGGTCTTCTGTTTTTGCCAATATGCAAGATTTATATTTTTTCTATTTATTTAGTTAATATATTGCTCAATAGGTGAGACTTATAAACATAAACATATAATTTTAGTTGACATGGTAACATGAAGTGGAGTCGAGGGTATAGCCGGTAATATTAGAGTCTGTACCATCGGACCTCCCAGCATTCGGAAGCAACTGTATTTGTTCTCCAAGATGTTGAAAAGGTTCTAAAAGAAATGCGTGGGGCAAATGGTCCTGAATGTAAGAACATCATTGTTACAAATATTATTGTGTGCCATGCAACTGGCATTCATTATAAAAACCGAATTGCTTGCCTCTTCGTGTGTGGTGTGATTTTGGGAATTATCTTCAGCTTATTCAGTCAAAGCAGTCATTATTTTTTACATATTAACATTAATTAACAATAAGACAATTTTAGTTGTTTCCATCTAGGATGTATGTATAGAAACATAACAAAGTTGCATATAGTTTGAACAAATTCGAAAAAGTTTAACAACGTTCAGCAGCATACCTGCCATATTTGCCGCATTTCCCTAGATCGTTGCGCTCTACAATCTTTTATATCTAGTCCAAAATTTTTAATTAATTTTAAAATTTGATTAGACACATCTTCAAAATATTTGTCACCTTTAACATCCGCGATAATCTTTGACTAAATGTTTACCCCAATTATCTGAATACGTTCCTCACAAATTGTTTCGAATATAGGTACTGCCATATATGTCAATATGGCGTGATAGAAACGGATCAAATTTTGCAATTGTCTCAAGGATGCCTAAGAAGTTCCCATTAGTTGATGATCCAAGAGTTTCATCAGTAGGTACCACGAAATAGAATGACCCGTTCTGCAAGAAATTGTATAATTTTAATGACTCGTTTAATGATATGATGCCAATATTTGTCTTCATATCTTTTTGCTCCACAATTTCTTCCAGTTTATATTTTTATATTTTTTTTTTATATTTTTATGTTTTTCCAATCATCAGACAGACCCATTCGAATCATTAGGATAGAGTCTTATGCTACACATATAATATCTACACATTTAGATGCTAAATTAGGGTATTACTCAGTGAAACAATACCTACACTTTAAAGAAATAACCAACTAGAACACAATGCTTTGTCTAGTTCACAAAATAAATCACAGCCTAAGTGTAAATTCAGGCTGTAATTTAATAGGAAAAATAGCATATCTGGTTCGCCAGCTCTTTTTCATCATTATAGGAAAATGGACAGAAAGATTGAAGCTTCCCTATAAGTTTTATTAAATCTAGCGAGAGCAGACAGACTAATAATTTCCTTGCAGAAGTTTACCCACGAAGCTACGAGAGGGAATTTTATAATATTTTTATATTTTGTGCAACTATCCCAATCAATCTGTCGATTTTTTTCTTAAAGGATCTTTTAAGACCACAATTCCAAAAAAGGTTATTTCGAATCTTTTGGTTAGTAATAAGATGATTAGAATTTCAAAAGTAGCCGAAATTGGTTCGATCGCCCCCCAAACTCTTACGTTTTATTTTTTATTTAGGATAGGAGATGAAATAAGTAATTTTAATTTTTTTAGATGAAGCCTATAAGATATTTCGAAAAAGTTCTTATTTTTGCTTGAATCTAATTTGGTTTTAAATCTCTCAATTCAAATTGAACTAATAAACGAACACATAGCAACAAATTATTGTTTTATTCCATGTCATTTTATAAATAGATTGGATACGTTTAAAATAAATATCGGGTTGGAATGACACGGCATATGGAGAAATGATGAACACAATAATTAACCATTAAATTGTTATGATACCGCTGATTGAGTATATTTGATTCGACAAATTTTTTAGAAATATTGAAGAAACTTGCGGCCATTTAAACATTGCAGTGAGTGATTCAAGACTCAATTAGTTAAATCTATTCGAAGCTATAGACGGATACCCATGGACATCTCCTAGGATGGGCAGTACAAAATTTTAAGCAACTTCTACATTGCAGAACTTCTAAATTTTGTGAAAAATAATAAAGTGCATCAAAATTTAATTTGATTGACCATTGGTATAAAATTTTAAAAATCAAAACCAAATTTTATATTCCATCAACATTTAGTTATTGACCATATAAATCTTAGTTGTGCTAAACACTCTAAACTATCCGAATTACATGAGTACTCGTGGATATAGGATCGGAAGTAAACAAATATTGAAAATCGTTCAAAATCACGAAACTTCTAAATTAAATATAATTGTATGTTTTGTATAAGCAAAATTTCATTCGGATATTTAACCAAATTTAACAGTGTAATTTTTATTGTTTCCTCAGTACTAAATTCAAACCCTCTGTTTTTTTTCGAAAACGGTCTCTCCGAAAAAAAAACTTCTAAATCCATCACTGAACTCAATGTTCTTATTCGACCGAATTTCCCTCGGCGGGATAAGTAAAGAAATCAGCTGCGGAAATTAGATTAGTCCTACATTCTGTTAATGTCCTATGGTACGGTATGATTTTACCCGCGCTCGTTAAAGGTTTTTAACTTTTTATTGACCGAGGCATGACCTTCAGACTAATATTATATTACTTTATCAGTAAGTTCTGTTGCGAGGGCCAGTTTAGTACAGGTAATAATTAGCAGATATAAAAGTTATGAGCACAGCCGAACTACACTCTTGGAAGAATCACTAATAGTGAACAGTAAAAACTGGGATAAACAATTTTGGACAAAAATCGTAAATTTTTATCGGTATACAGTGAGCATAAGGAAAGGAGCAATGGTTTTGTTTAGACAACTTTCTGGTTGTTGTTACTATTAAAATTAAAGCATTTTCATATCATCAATTAAGCAGTTCAGCTTGGGTCTTCTTTGTAACTTACAGTGACAAAATTCGAACTTGCAATTATCTCCAGAACAGTTTATTAAGCATTTTTAAATCAATTCAAAATAATATATATGAGTATGTGAGTATTTCTTGACCTCGCGGCCCAGATTTCTAGCTATAGAAACAGAACATACAGACATCCATACTTACGTACAGACTTTAAAAACATGCATTTCCGCTAATATCTCGACTTGTAAAATATTCATGCTTACGATACATTTTCTATACTTTGCATATATGAAAGTAAAAAGTCGAGTACATATGTATGTGAAAAATATGATTAGTTTAAAATTTTACTCGTTGTCCACACACACACACACACACATACAGCTGATGCATTAACATCATTTCTATGTTTCATTTTCAACCACTACTGTGTGCACATGCATAATGACAACTAGTCTACTATAGTTTATGACCCAATTTAAAATCCAATTGTTATTTAGAATAAAAAAAAATAAAAAACTAAAAGAGAAACATTAAATCATTTAAATCACTTAATTTCAAAATTTTCACAAAATGAATTATTTCTAACAATACAAATTATTACAGTTCTATTATTATAGTTTTCTTTTCCATTCAAATTCGAATTTCTTAGAAATTTTGTATACACAAGTTGTAGATTTTTTTTTTCAATACATGTACGAGTACATAAATTATATTGATGCCCGAAACATTATTTTAAAATTCCGACATTATGAGTCTTCGATATAGTATTATGTGTGTATATAAAAGCCTCATAATTACATTAGCGTATATGTAAAAGAAAATTTTTACCAAATGACTCATTATTTTACATTTGTTTAAAAAAAAAATGTGAATGTTAGTGATATTTTAATTATTGTATTTCGTGGATAGAGGATAAATTTACATAATTAAATCTATACATATCGTACATATGTACAATATAAAATTATTCCTGAGAATTAAAAAAAAAAAAAACAAGCTCTGAAATTTAATACTTCAAAAGAAACGACATTAATTTGCATATTAACTTTCAATTTCAAAATTTTGAGTTGTAACTGTTATTATATGTATTATTTAGTAAACCCATCTCCCCTCTCTCCTTCCTCCTTCCCTTCCCTGCTATACTCATTGTTTTATAAAACCATTATATATTATTCGTTTGCTCTACATGTGATTTGATGAAAGGGAGAATTACAAAAATTTCGATATCAAGCCAATATATCTATCTTATTAGTTTTTTTTATCGCGGGTCAACTATACGTACATACACTACATAATCGACTAGAAAGTTGATCAATTGGAAATTAATCTTATTATTGGCAGGAAGTGATAAAAAATGATAGCATAGTTTTTCAATTTCATTTAATTAAAATTGCAGTAAACAATTTTAATGGGCTTATTACCTTATAAATAAAATAAAATAAAAAAACTTGCAATTAGAAAAATAAAGTTTTTATTTTGTTTTTTTATACTCGCAGCATTCTTTCATTAAAGATATTATTATTTTTTTTTTGTTTTTGTATATAAATGAAATTAATTAAACGATTAAGCTTGCGCGAGATACAGTGATATTCGCCAGCAAGGAAATGAATTACGAGTACATTTCAATTTTAATTAGTATTTAAAATAAATATGTATTTTACAGTCTGTCTGTGTGTGTGTGTGTAATTGGTAACTGACAAAAAGGTGCGATGCACAATTTCTTATCGGCGGTTGTAATATTAAATCAATTATAAGCATTTCTATAAAAAATAATTTCTTATGTGTATATACGTCATGACGATTAATTTTATTTGTATATTTCTGGTAGAGAATACGGAATTAATTTAAGATATAAATTAGAATAAAGGTGCTAGTGTTAACATAGTGTCAGATAAACTTTTTTTAATTACAAATTATAATTTTTTGTAATATTTTTAATTGAAAATAGAAATGTTTAAAATTAAATTCTTAATATTCTAAGAATAATTGTAAATTTTTACAGATTTTCAATTTGGCAAATCAAAAAATTCCTAAAAAAACTTTTAGCGAAAATTGGCTAGTATCCGAAATTCTATAGATTTCGAAACATTTTGAAAAAATCATTATTCGAAATTTTAACACAATAATTGTTCTTTTGTGAAACATTTTAATACTATTTGTTTAAATTTTAATATCTCTCTTAGAAAGAAAAATCACTTAAGAGAATAAAATATTGAAAGTTTCTTAAACTCAAAAATTTCTAATCCCCTAAATACATAAAGCCCAAAAATCAATTCAACAAAAATCGTTCAACCGAACGAAATAAATTAGTTTAAAGTTATTAAATCAAACTTTAAATTGTTAGGCCTTGTACTTCTTTTTTTGTACTTTTCAAAGTTTAAATTTTTGTAATATTTTTAACTAAAAATAAAATATTTTAAAATTTAATTCTTGAAATAAAATGCTAATATCAACACGATTTAGAATTAAAAATTAAAATCCATTTTTAGGCTGTTTGATAAATGTTTTTTAATTTATTCTCAAATTTTAGAAACCATCGTGCATCAATATTGTCAATTTTTATTTATAAATACAATTTATTTATTTTTTATTTTAAATATTACAACTGATTACATATATCATCTAGTAATTTGTCTATCTTTCTTATGTTCAATTTGCAGAGATATAACCCATTAGTTAGTCTCCAAATTTGGCCGTCCTATTGTGGTCCAATTCTAGCGGTTTCTTTCTTTGGAGCCTTCGTACTCAATTTGTGTTAGTCTGCATACCACGTTACTCAACATTTTGATATGGACCAAGCCGTTGTATCTGTTTCTTTGCATTTTTTAATTTTATTTTATAGGAAGGACGTGGCAGTAGACACTTTATTGGTCCATCTTACATTCACACGGCCCGTTGCAGTCTTCTGGTTGCTTCGCCCACTTTATAACCAGTAGCTAAAGTTGCAGTATGATACGCGAATTATTGTTGCTATTGTTGTCCCGCTTGGCCCCAGCACGCTACCTTGGGGTACCCCTACAAATATCCTCTTTAGCTCGGAAAATTCTTCTTCGCATCTAACGCGAAAATATCTGTTAACAATATAAGATTTCAATATCTGAATGTATTGTTTTGGCAAATCTCGATGCAGTTTATATTCCAAACCAGGGTGGCATACTTTAACGAAGGCCTGTGCTACATCCAAAAATATTGTTGAGCATATTTTCTTATTTGGAAGTGTATCTTCAATAATACTTGTAATCCTGTGAACTTGCTCTATGGTGGAAGGGTTTTCTCGAAATCCGCACTGATGTGGCGGTACTAGCTTTCTTCTCAAGTATGATAGGTTTCATCCTCTTGTATAACAGTTACTCAAAAAATTTCGAAAGTATACTGGAAGCAGAGAAATTGGCCTCTATGACTTTTTATGATTAGATGGTTTGCTCGGCTTTGGTTACATAATTATTTCTGCTACTTTCCATTGCAGATGTACATACTTCTTTAATTATATGATGAAGTTTTCGCATCTCTTTCTCAGGAAGGGCCTTCACTATTTCACCTGTAATTAAATCATAGCCAGGAGTTTTTAATTCTTTGCTTAAGCTTATTGCAGAGGTAATTAAAATTTATTTTGCTTTGTGGTGCTCGGTTTCTCTGCCAAGTTTTCCTTTCTTTCCGTTTTTCATTAACTAACTCTCGGATCTCGAGTGGAGAAGTAGAAATATTAGGCTCCTTGTTTTGGATTGCAGGAGTGCTATCCCATGCTGGTTGTTGTATATTATTGATTAATAGTTTCACTTCATTTTCTAATTGAACCGGATGGTTGATTGGTACAAAAAGATTATTGTTGTCTTCAAAAAATTGAAATTAAAATTCAAAAATCTAATTATTATATATTCCATTCTAAACTTGAACATTTAAGTCTGAATTGTCGAATTAATTTTGGTGTGCTGAAAAATTCTAGGGCAATTTTACCCAATTAAAGTATACACCATTAAATCGTTTAAAATATAACATTCAAATTTAACATATTTTAAATTTAAAGTTATTTTCCAAAATTATGAAATTGAATTTTTGTTCAAAAACGTGATTTTTTGGAAATGTTTATTTATTATTTAAACCACTAAGGAATAGTTAACAAGCTGTTAACTAGTAACTACTAATCGATTTTCATTTCAGTTCAATTCTTTTTTAAATTCAGTTAAACCTGAACCCCCGTTTTTAAGTTAAACCTGATGTGCATGTGATACGTTGGATTAATAAATTCAAATAGTATTTGTAATTTATATTCAAATTAGACTTTTGACTTTAATACGGGAGTTATTAGTTGTTGAGATAGAGTTCACCCTACGCTCTAAACAAACAAAAACTATCGGCTGTAACAATTTAATCGATTTAACTATGATTTTTATTTAGGATTCAACCGACTTATAATGGGTATACCCAGCGCATATATGTAGAATCTACCATAGACTCTACATATCTAAATGCACAAATTAATAGGCTCCGCCTATTTATAAACTCAACGAATGGAACCGTTGGGTCATCACGAGCTCAGAATTGGGCATTTTTTTAAAAAATAATTAAATTGCTGTGCTCTGCAATCCGAATTGTTTAGTAAAATTTAAATGAAATTAGTTTAGGTCTCATAAATTTCATTTTCAATATGACTATTTATGATTATGTTATTTATATGAGATATTAAGTTCGTCCCCCAATTCAGTGCCGATTGTGCATGCGTGACGAATTCCACAAGACTTTTATTGATAGTAAAAAATTATCTATATATTAATGACCTAACGATAAAAAGTTGTAACCTATCGTTAGGTCAAACGATTTTAATATAGGGTGGTAACCCTAAATGTAAATATTGTGCAAATTTAACATTCTTTTCTTTAAAACTAAAAGTGACCAAACGACAAAAACTGATGACCAATCCTTACCTACCAAAACATGATCAAACGGTCCCATTCCTCGATTTTATCAAAATCATTAGATACGTCAGACTTTTCCTTTTCTTTTCAATTTGATTATTTATTTATAATATGTTATAGACAGCATGTTATCAAACCGATTTAGAATTTCAAAATACAATTTAAGTTGTCGAAAATCCTGTTCAGCATGTATTTTAAAATTATTCAGAAAACGTTTTGTTTATACATATAAGTATATTATAAATACATTTTTTGAACTTGAGCTGCTAATAAAATATCAATTTTTTCAACGAACTATTTTGCCGCTGGGTGCTGAATGTGCAAAATATAATTTCGCGTGATCGGATAGTTTTCCATTTGATACATTTTTTTAAATTTAGACGCCCGACAGACGCCGCTTAGTATGGGCTATCTTTAAAATCGTAAATAGTATATACAGTGTGAATATAATAAAAATATTTTGTTCCAAATTATATAGATTATGGTTGTTCCGTTGTTCAGATTGTTCCAAATTATATATATTATTACAAAAATTATGGAGGTGAATTATTTTTAACTGCAAAAGTTTTTAACAGCATTTTTGCTGTGGGAATTAGTTAAAATGTTTGACAGTGGAAATCTAGACAAAATTAATTGCGGCAGTAGGTAAATCTCTATTGACGATTAGAGCATCAACGATTCCATTTAGCGAATTTTCTTTTAGCTGGACTGACGCAGGATTTTGACGTTTATGATTCACATTTTTAGTAAATTAAAACCAAACAAACAAATAATTTGTATATTCGTGTTTTGTCTCAATTTTTTTTAAAAATTGAATATCTAGTCAACATTTTAGGTTTTAATACTTTTTAACTGTTTTTATTCGATTCCGACACGGCTATTGCAAAAAAATTTGTTCAGGTATACAGTAGGTAAAATATTAGAATAAAGACTAATTTAATTTTAAATTTAATATTGAAGTTGATGAAAATACTTCAAAGTGTTCGAATTATAGTTGGAATATCAAAATAATGGATACATTTTTTACAATATATCGTTGTAATTGAAATCAAAATTTGAGTGTAAAATTATTGTTTCGATTTGTTCTACCAAAGATTATATAAATATATTTTTTGTACGGGATGAACTCTCTATATAATATTCTATTCTTTCTGGTTCTACATAATGTGGTTCGATGCTAATGCGAGTTTAAATTGACCAATACTAAAGTTAATCAAACATACATATATTAGAAATGTAAACCACCATTTTAAACCACGATTTTGAACGATTTTAAAAAACTTTATTCCTAAGGTTAGTGCGTGAAGTTTATGACATATTGACAAACAACCTTAAAACAACCAAACAATTATAGAAACCAACACTCATACATTTTGTCATTTGTCAGTTATGATGCTTACACTGATTTGATAAAAATGTTCTTACTAATATTTTGTAAAATGTTAACAAATGTCGGTTCATGCTGATTTTAACGCTTATTAATATTAATATTGAAAATTATTTTAATAAGCAAAAAAAAAAATTCGAATCATTGCCTGAGGATATTTTCTAGGGTGATACCTGAGTCAGTGTAAGCCCATTACCTTGATCCAACTGCATACTAACAACAAAGATGTTGCTGCAGTTTCTAATTAAAAACTCAAGAGCTGTCTCGTCAGCAGAATTTAATAATATTTTCTGGGAAATTTTCGTAGTTGCCACATATTTAAATTATAAGTATACACTTACCTATGGCTAGTACGAATTAATAATAAATTAAAATTGACCATACATAATTTGATGATTTGGAATGTTAACCGCTTAATTATATCCATTAAGTACCTATGCACCATACCATAATTTGTGTTCATAATGATTTTATTATTTTTCCGCTTGAATTATAATGTTGAATTTAAAACTTTTCACTCACACACACACACCGCACAATTTACACAATTATAAATTATTATAATTATATTTTCTATTATTTATTATAATAATTATTACAAAAAAAAAAATATGAAAAACTTTCATTTTCATTCTCTATACGTGTGTATTTAATTTACCAAAGTATCACATAGCGAGCGATTCGATTCCCTTTTCTCGTGAATTTAATTTGCATATTTTAACATGAAATTATGTTTACAAGCAGCAGTAATCAAATTTGCTTATAAAACCGCGCGCAAAAATATAGGAGAAATTATTTTCGATATATGCACATAATTACATAACTTAATTAGTATACATACTACTTTCAAAAATCATTAATTAAGAATTATAAACAAAATCAATGGGATGGTGGAATATTATACGATAGAATTTATTTTTTATTGTTTACAATAAATTTTATAAAACGAATTACAATTATACCTTCATTTCTAATTTATGAGATTTCGATCTGATTTTGGCGCTAAATCATATATGTACGATATGTATACGCTTCGATTTAGTTTTTATTTTCATTTTATGTGATCTATGGCTTTATATATATGGAACTTAAGTAATACATCAAAGAATATAAATTGGTGAGGGCCCTTAAGCCACCATATATACTCGTATATGTACATGTATATTTTCGAATCGCACTATAAATTTTCTATCCTTCGCGATTATTATTTATTATTGTATTTGTATCAATATATTATATAAAACAATTTCACCTTAAGGTTATAAAAGTCGGAATATTTATTTCAATTTTAATTATTTAATCGCAAAGTAACCACCAGCTTTCCATGATTTTTTTATTTTTTGTTATTTATGTACAATCAGATCGGATCGAAAAAAAAGCTTAATCAAAATTTATGTAAAAAAAAACAAACAAAAAATTCTTAACTGATAGAGAAAGTTAGTTTTGATTATTAATTTAATTATTTTTTATTTATAATTTTTTTTTTCTATAGTATTTTATTATTGTAAATATCATATATGCTATATAACAATAATTTTTTTTTCTTTTGAAATAATAACCATATGTGAATTAAATTGAAAATTTTTATTATTACAATTTATTTTTTTCGTTGTTAAAAATGACAACTTGGTTGTATACTAACAATAGAATTGTTTCAAGTATTATGTGTATATGTAGAAAAGAAAGCTACTATACACTGTACGTATAGTGTGGTAATAATATTATTTGAAGCGTTTCATATTTTATGAACTAAACTTCAGCGGTGGACAATTTGGACGACGCAACAAAAATGAATTTGAAAATAAAATATTTTCCCGAAATTCGAAAAGCTTGCCCATCTCTGGATTTGTTCAAGGTTGTCCAAAACTTGTAAAAACTAAAAATGTATATTAAGTATTGTGAATGCGCCAGAAGACTAAAAATATTCGAAATTAAGAAATTCGCTTGAGAGCACAGCGCGCGTGTAGGTGGTCGATTATTTAAATTTCATTAAAAATGCGGTAACCATCGTTGATCATTTATATCTACACAATAAATTGTAAATTGTGAAATTTCAATTTTCAGCTTGAATGATTTTTTATTGAAATTAAATTTAAATTAATTACAACAAAAAAAATTGTAAATCTTATCTAAAAAAATAGTATTGGAAACCAATTTAATTTCTTTTCAAATAAATGCACGTTTTGCGTCTATATTACTCGAATATATACATGTAAACTAGCGTGCGGTTTTTTTCTGTGTTTATCGGCCTGCAGGTGATAATTTTATTTATTACATCTTTTATTGCATATTCAATTCTTATATGTTTTCTTTAATTAACAAATCCTTGCGAATTAATTCATATAATACTATATATGTATAAAGTAATAAAATTTGATATTTTGTTTGCTTCCAGTTTATATAGACCAGCCAATATCGTCAAAATCACCACCGACACGTGATAAACTCTATCCAGAGGGTAAAGCACAGACAAGAATACGAAATCGTAATCGTAATTCAAACAATAGCAATAATAATAGTAATAATGCAAATGGACAACAACAGCAGCAGCCTCAACAACCTCCACCAACTCAGGATTCAACAGATACAGGTAAGCAAATTCAATTTTGTTTTTATATGCGTTCGTGTGCGACACGATGCAACAAAACTTGGCGCTAATATATTTAAGCGAAAAAAAAACGAAAAAAATTGATAATGACAAAGATGTTGTGTGTGCCCTGCAATCAATATATTATTTATACACAAAAAAATATTTGTATTTTATACCTGAGGCAATTTTAAATGTTGAGACATTTGTTTTATTATTTATAAGATGTATATATATATTGTTTTGGTGAAACTAAATGGTATAAGAAAGATGTACAGAATTAATTTTTTTGTGTTTCTTAAGCTTGTGCTCTTGATATTTTTATGGTATATGTTAATTATTATGCAACGGCAAAAGTACAAATTTTGTATGGGCTGATTTCCCTCAAATGTATTGATAATTCAATTTTTATGGCAAAATATTTTATGGATTCTGTATTTTGTAATAATTTAATTTAAACGGGAAATACTGGCAGTTTTTTATAGCGTAATTTGTCGTACATTGGAATATGTATAATTTATGGGTATGGTATACAAAAAATAAAATAATATTGAACATATATTTTATGAAGTTGATTTTGGCCAATTTAATGTATGAATGTCAAGATGTTTGTTATTTTTTTTTATTGAATATCTCTGTATATGTATGCTACTCGTAAAAGAAATTTATAGGTCTTATCTTTATCAGGTATATTCGTTAATAGTTCTAGTACAACGATTGCGGAAGGCTTTAAAACCAATAATTCTCTTGAAATTAGGGCAATCATTTTCAGTTCTTACCAGAAAACAGTTGGCTAGAGTTTACAAAACGATGTGAAATTTTAATTCCTTATATACTCGATCAAAAAGTTGTAAAGTTCAATTAGTCGAACTAATAAACACTTACTATAGAAAATCGATATTGCTTTTGTATTTCGAAATCGATGAAGAAGGTCCATAATAACCCCTGCATGGCAATCTTAATTATTTACGTAAAACTCCATAATAGACTATAGTTTGGCAAAAACTTAAAATATTTTATCAAATTATATATGATATTGGAAAGAGTACAAAATAGTTAGTTGTTCTATTCCAAAAAGTCAACCAACCGAGAAGAAATAACTTTCTTAAATATTTTGTCGAATGTAGAGACATTGTTGAGGATTGGTGCATAATTAGTAATAGTAGCACTGTTATCCACTCTTAAAAACTGGAACAAATCTAGACATTTTTATGCAGTTGGGATATGGAACTTATCAAGAAACTTAATTCTCAAAATTTCATTAAAAATATTAGACAAAAGATTTGAATAAAAGTTTCATTATTTTGAATTGAAAATAGGTTTAAGTTAAATAACTTAAAATGATTCCAAATTGAAAGCAACCTTTTCCAAATTTATTGGAGCTTTTTTCAAATTGGGTTGACCTTTTACTAATTTTATTAGATGTCCGTTATGGTATTTCCTTTATTAATTGAAACTAATTTCTTTGAAAGGACACAGCTTCTCTATTGTTGCAGGACCACTTGCAAAGAACCTTTCGGAGAAAAGTTTTTTTTCCCTTGTTGAATAAATCAGAAACCGTTAAGTCGAGTAAAATATCAGATTTATATCCCTATTATGGGTCTCGCCTCATCAAAGTTGAAACAGAAATCGATATATGGATTTACTCGTATATATATTTATAGTTATTTAGAAATATGAGAAATTGATTTCTTAAAAATTTCAATGCAATGAATTTTATACTTTGAAACTTAATTTTACAATTCTAAATTCTTACTTTCTATTTTAATTATTAAATTTTGAAACATGCATTATTTAACGTTTTACAATTTTTTTAAAGTTCTTGGACATATATACCTTCAAATACCTACAACTTTCAGTATACAAATGGGAAAGCGATTTTTGAAATCTTACGTATATAATTCAATATTTGAAATTTCAATTGGAATTTTGAAAATTAAATTTCGTTTAAAACTGTCGGATTTAGTAATATATTGAAAATTTTGAAGATTTGAATTTTGAACTTTGAAAAATTCTAATTTCAATATAGTTTATCGATTCAGAATTTGAGTAACTATGTTAGAATATTGAATTTCGCATATGGTAAATTTTGAATATTACCACTTTAAACATTTTGGTTCTTATTATTGTAGTTTGTTTATGAGTTATTGCATCGAATTCTTAAGTCCAAACATAATATTACAACAAAATGCTTCTAAGCCATAGCGAAACTTAAATTATTGGTCAGTGTAGTAAATGCCTAAGTTGTGCTGGAGATTGGCCTATAATTATTCATTTCTATGCTTGAACCACTTATATCAATTGGACAGATATTGGCTTGTTTTGGCAATCTGGAAATCTTTTGCATGTTCACATTTTTATTAAAAAGATCTGAAGTGATTTGAGATAGTTATCCATTGCTTCACAAATTTGTTTTTGACTTTTATTTTTGCTTCGAAATTGTATTTTTGCATCATTAAGGCCGTCAATCTGAAGTTTAAAGGCTTTAATTCTATCAATCTTATTCCATATAGAATCGTTATCAACCAATTCATAATTCAACACATTTCTAGTTTTTTTAATGAAAAATAATTATTTTCTAAGACAAAATTCATACGTAATTCCAATAAAATTACTTTGATTATCTATTTCAGCAAAAATGTGTATCCATTTCTCCTTTATAAAAATATTGCATTGTCCACATCCAACTAATCTAACTGCTTGTCAAATGTACGAAGTCAAATTTCTGTTTACAACAATATCTGAATTTTAAAACAAACCACTCTTTTTCGTAATTTGCAGTTAACCGATTAAATTTCGATTGGCATTGCAATAATTTACAACCTTCGTATGCCAAAATTTAAAAAAATGCATTTAATTTTAGGATGACTAACCCGCAGATAATTTTAAATTCAAAATAAATTTGACAAATTTTTACGAATTTCGAATGAAGTTTATGATATTATGTTTAGTCTTACATTAAAGTCTTGTAGGTTTTTACAATTTTACAAACAGAAATTTTTTGATTTTTGTGAATTCTAGAAATTTAAATTAGAATTACGTTTGGTTCGCAAATAACATTCTTTAAAAAATATGATCACAATAATAAATAGTTTGAGAATCGTTGTTGTAGACTACAAATCTTCTGAAATTCATTATAGTTTCAAAATTAATTCGAATTCTTTCATTCTTTTCCCATGTCTCAAGAAAATTAAAATTGGCTCGCACGCAATCATAGAACTTAAACAGCCCTGGCTTATGGTCTTACCGTTTTTCTTTATTTTTACAAAATTTTGAATTCCAACGGTTTTTTGTGTACATATACTTATTTATAAAGTCATTGAACTGGTTCCAATTATTTCATCCAACCAAGTATTCAATTAGCACTATGCTAATGTTGTATATACATATATATATATTATTCCGAATAAATATTTAATATTTGTTTTAATTCTTAAATTTCATTAAACGAAAAAAATTTAAAAAGTTTCTTATGCACATACATCAAATTATATTGACCCCGCATTCATATATGCTTTGTGTATTGCACCGTACGTAAATATATTATTATATCGATGAATCACAATACAAATTTTACAACACACAATACACAACAAAACCCTATAATTAAAATAATCAGTTTAAAAAAAAATTATAATTATTTAATATAAACAGAGAAATATTTACATTATTAATTTTTTTTTACCATTTTGATCAAATTAAAATGATTTAACTGTACATTGAACTTTTATGTATATATGTATGTATATATACATTAAAATAAGAAAACAGAATTAATATTATAAAGATTTCTTAATTAACCAAATACAAAAAATAAATGTTTACTGTTAATTCGAAATTATGACAGTCGTTTTAAAATAATTGATTCATTAATTATATAATGTATTATTCCAGATAGACATCCTATATACAAATGTATTTATTACGTTAACGAGATATAGGATAATTAAGGCGAATATCTTATAACTACGATCTAGCTCCTTGAGGCTATCTACCTAGTAGTTTGATTAAAATAAATATGTATAATCATTAAAAAATCAAAAAAAATCACGCATCGAGCGGTTGTTGTTTTGACATGTCAACGTAATTAATGTAATTAAAATGGTTAACAAGTACTTTGTTGGGTACGTGCATCAGCATACTAAATCATTCCATTTTAATTTTTGTTGTTGTTGTTGTTGTTATTGTAATATCGTTTCTAAATATGAGTTAATCATTTGAGCGATTCTATAGTGGTAGATGTATGTATTTATAAATAAATATATATATATATATATATATATATATATATATACAAATGTTCATTTGTTCATTAGTCATTTCAAACTAATTTTTAAAAAATTAAAATCCGCCAATTCACGTTTAAAATAAAAAACGATTGTAATTAGATTTAGTTAAATAGACTTAATACATACATACATAGCTAACAATTAAGAATTGCAAATCACGTTTTGTATATTTTTTATATATACTCTTATTTAAATATTAATTATTGTAATTCAAATATTAGTTTTCACTAAAATAATTGCGATCATATTCATATATTTAACTTACTTGAAAATTAGAATGAAATTCCCACAACCGCCGCACAAAAGTTGTTTCCATTGACAACAAAAGATTGTTTCCCAAAAAGATCATTTGGCTTTAGTTCTTGGACCAATTGGATGTTTCAAAGAAATAAGTTGGAACAAATTCAGAGTTAAAACGCATTCTCCATATGTTTAATTATTTTCTCTCTGATCGGATTATATCCCAACAGGCCTTGATAATTCGCAGTCAAACCGCTCTTATGCAAATGAGTCTAAGGTATTTTTGAGCTGAACTCATGACGAAGTCAACATAATAAAATTAAACTATGTATTTCCATCTCATTATGAAATATTTCAATAATTTATTTTTGTTATGTTGTCTTCGTCACGAGTTCAGCTCAAAAAAACCTTAGACCCATTTAAATGAGAGTGGCTTCAAACCGTATTTGGGTCATGAAAATGTATGGCACTAATGTTCAAGAACTAGATAATACTAAAGTGCAAAAAGATACTTTAGCAAAATCTAAAATTAGTTTATTTATTGATTTGGTGGATTATGTTCATATTACTGAAGAACAAAATGCAGAAGAAGTTTGATTTCGTGAATTAGTCACAATAAAATTGAAGAGTCTAGATCAATATGTTAACAGAATCAAGTATATTGAATTTGTAGTTTGGATTGGTATAATTTTATTGGCTGGATTGTCAGATGAGTATAGACCACCGAACATGAGACTTGAAAGCTCAGGTATTCCCATTACTAGTGATTCAATAAAAACCAAATTATTTCAGGACGTCAAAATTGAAAAGAAAATTTCTAGTAATGCTGCGCTTTAAAACATCTACAAAAGGTCCGAAATGTTATGCTAATTATGGGCATATATCTAACAATAGTCTGTGGTGAATGGTTGAAAATATCAAAGATCCTTCAAAAAATGAAATTATTTCAGCGAATAAGGATCATATACAGATAGCAGCTGTATAGGTGACATCCAATTAAATTTATTTTCGAAAAGCACAAATGATGTGAACTCTGTTCGTGTCAAAAACGTTCTACACGTTCCAAATATACCCACAACAATTTTAGGAAGAAGCTGTTTCAACGGCCGTGTTTATTATGAATAGATTACCAATCAAGGTATTATCTGATAAATTGATTCCTGAAGAAGTTTGATCAACTAAAAAACTATATATGAAATTTCAAAAATGTTTGGTTGTAGAGCGCTATGGCTTATGTACGCAAATAAAATCGCAAATATGGGGTTCCAAATCAACTGAATGTATCAACAAAAGTTGATTATCCAATAGGAACAAAAAGATACCGATTATATGTATGTACCAGAAACACTAAAAATAAGTCTTAGTCGAAATGTTATTTTAATTGAAACTGACTCCTGAATAATCAGAAATTGAATTTTTTATAAAATCTAAGGAAAATTGTTATGAATATGTCACGTTTCAAGTGGGAGTTAATCAGATTGTTAATGAAAATATTTTGTATGAATCATCGTTGATTGTACAAGAAACATTAAGAAACATTTGATGTAAAATTCAGAATAAAAGCCTTGAAAAGTGAATAAATATGACTCTTTTATGGAAAATGAAACATGGACATTAGAATATGTACCTATACAAATCGATAAGCAATTGATTGCATGGGTTTTTAAAACTAACCCGCCGCTTCTGGCAAATGATATATTTAGCTGTTTATGTGGATGATTTGCTGCTATTTAGTAATTGCTAAAATGAAAACTAAAATTAAATTGGAACTAAATATTCATTTTAAGATGAAAGATTTTTATGATGCTAAAACTTGTTTAGGAATAACTATCACACAAAATTTAGAGGGATCAGGAGAAATATATATTCAATATGTACAATTGTAATTCTATATCTACTACTTGTGATATAAATCTGAAAATATCAAAAGAAACACAAATGAAATTAATGAAATGAACAGTGTACCATACCAAAAAGTTTTTAGAAGTATTTTGCATGCTATTCAATGTACCAGATCTTATATTGTATTTGCAGTTAGTATAGTTAGTCGTTTTAACAACAATCCTGGTAGACAACATTGAAATGATGTTAAGAGAATTCTACGTTATTTAAAGGCAACGTCCAGTGTTAATCTGAAATTATTTCACTTTTGTTACTACTCTCATTGAAAACCGCAAGATTGACTTCAAAATTCGTTCAAAATTGAAATAAAATCAAATTGCTTCTTCAGATTCAGTTAATTATTTCGATTATAAAATTGACGGAGTACGAATTGAAGATAACGAACAACGGCCCATGATTAAGTTTACCATATTTACTGAGTATAGAAATGTGACATATTCATAACAATTAAACAATAATCCAGGCTACTATAAATGATATAATAATTCATGATTTTTATGATACGAAGTTACTTTGTGAACCGTAGGCTTGGTTCATGTCATTTTTTAAAGTTTCATAGTAAGTAGTTGTCATCTCATTGTTTTAAACATACATCTTATTTTAACAATTGAACTAAATAGTCGTTCTATTGCTTTTCTTCCCCGTTAAGTAAGTAAAAGAAACTCCACAGAATTTTACAAAAGAATTTCCTTAAAACTTAAATTTAAAATATCGACGAACATTTTTAACAACAATCATGGAAATTTTTATAATTTTTAAGAAAAGCGTATTTTGTTATTTCTATATCAATTGGCGTGATAATTTTCGCTCTCTCTAGATAAATTAAACAAAACCTAACGAAAAGTTCTAGAATTTGCACTGAACATTAAAATTCAAAATGTATATCTCGTAGAAATATTGTTCCTGATTCGTTGGTTTACCCTTTAACTACACTCTAAATTTAAATGATTGAATTACTAATTTGGCATTCAAATAATTCAAGTGGGTTTTATATAATCCAAAGCAACTATAGTTTTATTTTAAATCATGTTTGTGTTGTGTGGAATATCGATGCAAGGTTCAAGGTATATAATCTCAACCGATTGTGGTAGAATATTTCGTAAATTGTAATGTATAGTTTACATTATAAATAATTTAGACGGTGGGTTGGAGTCGCAAAATCAAAAAATTAAATCATTCGAAACACTTCCAGCTAAGTTTTTTTCCAGCCTGCATTAAAATTGGATTTAGAAAATATAAATACACAAAAGCTGCCATTATTGTTAAGCTTGAGAATTAACCTATTTTCAGAATTTGTTGTATTTGGCACTACTTCCAGCTTTAGATGACATATTCAACTTGGAATTTCAGGTAACTTCGTATTATACAGATTTGCCTGATATTAAATTGCTTGTGCAACGTTTAATAATGTTTATAAACATTTTTAACCTTCTGCCTCGTGACAACTCAGCCTAAGAATATGATGCTTTTGATTTTTCAGTTATTTATAATTTAATATTTATTAACTAAATACGAATAGTTCACTTCAATGTCTGCTCAAAATAAATTTGTAAGCAGTAATATCTTTTATGTCAGAATGTTAAAGTCAATTGATTAAAATCGGTCAAATTATTTTATATTCTTCCTTACAAAACCTGATTATTCCTTTTGAATAGATTTAAAGTATTCTATAACACATATAATTTATTATTTAAAAATAATAATAAAATAGTAATAATATTAATTTGCTGTTTGGTATGTTCCGTATATAGTATATATATATATATATATATATGTAGTTAGAAAAACGGTTAGGGAATTGATAGTAATATTAATCGATTGTTGACCCCGAATTGAAATTCAGCTGATTGATATAATTAATTGTTTCTCAAAATATTATATAGAAATACATAATCGATCAATATGCTGAGCCGATTAATTTAAATAATAATTCAACACAGTAGTTATTAAGTCGACTACATATAGATAAATATATGAACATTTTTTATTAAAATTAATGAAGTAAATCGATAGAGCTGAATGCCGGATTTTTTATAAATTGGTTAGGAACTCATTAATTTTCGAAGATCACTGCAAGAGCTTAATAAGTCTTATATACATATGTACATATATACATAGGTATATTATATACTTTGGGGTACTCCAGTCGTTAAGTTAAATTAATTACCAATATTGTTTAGGAATTTTAATTAACAATTAATCATACCTTCCATTGTGTGTCTGAAATACAATGGAATAATAACGTTTTGTATCTGCAACTACGGTCCGGGATTTTCATTACCATTTTTGGGTGGAACGTGTAATAGTTTTATGAAATTGGTAATGGTAGAACAGTACAAAATCTAGTAAACTTTATTAAGTTAAGCCCAGCAAATAAAATATAGAATTTTAAGTAAATATTAACTTACTTATATTCATATATATGGAGTATGATTAATTCATAAAAACTTTATTTACACGTGCCGAATGTTGTATAGGGTTACCAACGATGGCCACAAACTATAATTCTTAAAATAAATTAAAAATTCCTTCCGCCCCCACAACCACACCAAATTTATATATTATGACCACATTCACCAGCCATCGGCTCTTTTGCCCATTTCATTTTTCACCATACACACAATATTTCCACATGTCATGTTTTTTAGCAACAACATGTAACTAAATGCCCTTGGCTAGGTAATAAATTAGTCGTCAGAATTATATCGCCAGCCAATCGACGATATGTACACACACACACACACCAAATAAATGAAATAAAATATTTTAAATGCCAGTTGACATTTTAGACATTGTATGTAAATATATCAACAATTATCGTGACCCCATAAACTGTGGCCCATATATACCCATTGTTTTAACCTAATAAATTCATTAATTTATATTTTGTTGTTGTTTTTTTTTTTATATTTCAACTAGTTACTCCAAATTTCTTACTGATACTCTGAAGAAAGTAAAATGATTTTCAAGTAGCAGAAAAAAAAAATCGTTTGTACTTTGTAGTCACAATTTCGTCGTTCCATTTATGTATAATAAAAAACCTGTTAATTATAACAACTACAAATACGAGAAAAATGTAATAAATTATTCTTAAATAAAATAAAATTTAAATAAATATATAAGACATGAAGTTCGTGTGTAAATCATATAATTAAATAATTTATATAAGCAGTTGCAAAAAAAAAAAAATTGCAATGCATATGACCTTGCTTATTAGAATCAATTCGAATTATTTTCTCATGAACGGAAAGACTTATATACAAGACACAATAAACAAATTGAATGTAAAAATATAAGAGAAGACTAACCTATAATAATTAGGTAATACAATGTACGTAGTACGTACGACTAGACTATATCGAGATCGTACACACATGTAATGTCACACCTTTTTTTTTCTGTATTTTTTTACTTCTCTTATGCTCATACCTAGGTAGATGAAGGATAATTATAATCCTTTACACTTGGTGACAACATTAAATAAATACCTTTCGCGCTCGTTTTGTATGTACATACGTACATATAAGTATATACATACATATATAGTGTTACGTTGTTATGATTTATTGTTATAATTTTTATTCGCCATATAAGAATATATAAATTATAAATCTTTAACTATTGTTGTATTATATTGTTATTATTTATTATTTTTTAAATTATTGAATTTAATCGAAATTTATAATTTAATTGTATGCTATACAACGTATGTGCGATGGAGATCAGATGATGAGTCATAATGTAAGTTTATATAGAAATCAGAGAACAAAACACTATTGCAGTCATTTGTTCTGGCCGTATATAGAGTGTTTAATTGATGATCGGATATGTGTTTTAATTAAAAAAAATAGAATGGATTAATAATAGTGTGTGTGTGTGCATGCATGGCCTTTGGGTTATGTAATTGAAATAATCTTATATAGAGGCTACTGGCTATATTTATGTAATCTCTTACGAATAGCAGTACACAATCTAATCGATTCATTATTAATTGAAATCATGAAATACTACTTTATAATACGCTACGCTGCCACATTTGACAAAACAATGACTAGACAAAGTGTAAAGTTAATGTCACATTTGTGGCTTTCTTCGCCGGATTTTGTAATCGAATATTTTAAACATTTTGAAGCAACAAATAAATTACTTTATGATCTACAAAGCGCAAAACAACTTGAGCATATTCCCAAAATTTAATATTTTTCAGAAGTCAGTGCCTAGAGTATTGTAACACTTATTGAATTTACACATAAGTTGGTACATTTAGTCTAAACACAGTGAAATTATAACTTTAAATACTCAGTAATGTAATAATTAATTATTATTAGATCTAGAAGAGAATTCGAGAACTGGATCTTTTTACTGACACAACCTACTGTAATGTAAGTTTTGTACATAAGTTAAAATTTAACCAAATTAGTATAACAAAACCAGTTTTTATAGATGTATTTTGCTAAGACTTAGAACACCTTATCCATTTTGGATTACCGCAACTATAGCCCTTAGCAATTTCGAAGTACATGGTCGTTGTATTTGCGGAACTGCTTCAAAAATAGCTCTCGCGTAAATTCTTGTTTTTATTCTAATCTGAATATAAGTTTACCCAAATTACCACAACACAAGGTATTGATTTGAATTAGAGGGTTTGCAAAAGATTAAAATCTAACCTTGTACGCATTCGAAAATCAGAATCATCAAAAGAATAAATCGTAATTTCCGAGTTGCTCCTCAACATGTACCGAAAGTAGTCTAATATATAAAATCTTTCAAAAATATAATAGATTACAATAATGTCTGCACACAATAGTTTTGTGAACTCTTGCTAAAATTGTTCATGATTTCGCTTTGGAATCTCATAAATATTTCAACAGAATTCCAGTTTATAGGAAACTCCAGAGTTCTGATTTGCGTGCTATACTCTTCAAAAGAATATTTGTCGTTTTCTGTACTGTTGAAAGTAAACCAGACTGTAACAATGATATGTTCGTATTCAAATGGATTGATCGCTTCTTTTTCCTATCCTTCGTGCAACATGATATTTTGTTTTGTGCATCTATAGTAAATGAATAGGAGGACGAATCACAGTTATAATTCTGGTGGGTTTTCCACAAAGTTGATTGTTGAATTAGAATTTTAAGATTTCCAGTAAGTGGGAGTCATGTAGGACCTTATTATAGTTATTAAGAATCTTACAGTTTTTAACAGTATTTGTTTCATTTTAAAAGGGTTTTGAATCCGCTAATATGTTCTTCTTTCTGAAAAAGATAATATTCTAAAATTATCAAATTTATCATTAAGTTCTAAAAATTGATTTACAATTAGACTTATTTTAGCACACGAAAATTGACTGAACGTTATATCTTCCTTAAAAATTTTAAAATTACTATATATTACAAAAAAATTGCAAATTTATACATATTTCATTTATATTTTTAAAAAACGAAACTTACTAACTGCGAAGAATTGGAAAGAAATTAATTGGATATATCGAAATGTAATATTCCAAAATATTAATTATGAATCCGAAGCCGTATAGAAATTCAAACTTTTAATAATAATAATAAACAGTTTTAAAGGCCATTACTGGCCCCTTACTGAATCAACAATTTGGTTCCAACGGCTTCGATCCCGAGCATGGTCTTCATACTGTCTAAGATAATCTGAAGAGGCCAAGTCGTTCTCTACACCGTGGAGCCATCGTCGCCTGCACCGACCACTGCGCTTACCATATGGTGGCTCTCCTTTCAGAAATCGCTGTACAATTCGTTCCGGATCAGCACGCAGAACGTGCCCGAGCCAGCGTACTCGCTGAGATCTTATTTCATGTACAATATCGGGGATCTTCATCAGATCTCTGATCTCGATTTTGTACAGAGCTCGGTAGGTACCATCTATTTCCCGTTTTGGGTCGTAAATCACACGCATGACTCTTCTCTCAAATGTTAGAAGCTATCTCTCGTACTCATCCGTCATCGCGCAACTTTCACATCCAAACATAACAACGGGCCTGATCAACGCTTTGTAAAGCTTCAGCTTCACGGCACTTGATAAGTGTTTAGATTTTAGCAGTGGCCGTAGAGGGTACAAAGAACGACTGCCAGCTGCCAGCCGCACTTGTTATCCTCACCCACACTGTTATCGTGAGTGATAAGAGAACCCAAATATTTTAACCTCCTCACTCCCTCAAACGTGTGGTGGCCACTAAAACCACAGATGAGGTATTTCGTTTTGGACTCATTGATCTGAAGTTCAACTGAAGCTGAAAAATCTACAAGCAGATCAAGTATTTCTTTCCCTCCGTTGCTATTCAGTCCAATCGCGCATATGTCATCTGCATATGTAAGCACCTGTTTGGACTGGCGATATAAGATGTTACGCTGCGGTGTTTCAGTTTTACGAAAGATGTACTCCAACATGAGATTAAAGAGTATCGGAGACAGAGCATCTCCCTGCCGAACACCCGAGTTAACTACAAAAATTGTCGATAGCCTGTTCTCAACTTTAACACAGCATTGAGACTGCGTCACTGTCATCCTACAAAGTCGTACCATTTTATTTGGCATTCCTAGGTATTCCAGGGCAGACCACAAACTCTCTCGATTGATCGAGTCATAGGCCTGCCGGAAATCCAGGAACACCTGATGTACGGGGATGGATGTCTCATAATATTTAGATAGAATCATCCGCAGCGAAAAGACCTGATCGGTGACTGATCAATTCGGACAAAATCCTCCTTGATAGTCACCAACCTAGCCCTCAGCTAGAGGGGTGATTCTATCCAATACAATGTATGACAGTAACTTGTATGCTGTGCAAAGGAGAGCTATACCGCGGTAATTCTCACACTTCAAGCGGTCTCCCTTCTTGAAGATGGGGCATGTCGCGGCATCTTTCCATTCGTCAGGCATAACATCGGTTCGCCATACTAATCGAATAAGGTCGAAAAGACAGTTCCACAAAGTATCCCCTCCGAATATCAAGAGCTCCGAATTAATGCAGTCCACTCCAGGTGCACGGTTTCGTTTCAATCTCTGCATGGCTTTAGTTAATTCCTCATGGGATGGCTTCTCAGTGCAAATCTCCACAGACTGTATTAGAGGTGGCTCAACAACAGTCTGTGGCACATGATGGACATCAAGTAGGTCAGTAAAGTGTCCACTCCATGCGTCAAGTACTGCGTCGATGTTGACACAGAGGTTTCCATCCCGGTCCCGGATGGCGGTTGACGTAAGCCTGAAAGTATGGTGCAGTCCAGTAACTCCTTTAAAGAAATTACGCGAATTGCGCTCATTGCTGAGTTGTTGTACTTTCAAAACCTCGGGCTTCCACCATTCTCGCTTCTTCCGTCTACAAATCCGCTTAGCTGCCCTTCTTGCAAGAGCAACCTTGTTTTTCCTCGCGATTGTGAGAGGTTGTTGCATTTCATTATGGGCTATATTTTGTTGCTCAACTGCAAGACGACACTCGTTATCAAACCAATCATTCTTGGGTCTGACTTTCACTATACCTAAAGTCTGTTGAGCAGCACTGACAACCGAAGTTTTCAGCACCTCCCAGACAGAGTTCACGCAGTCAGACTGGTATTAGCTTCATCCATGTTGTCGCTGACAAGATTCTGATATCGTTTCTTTTGATTTTCATTTATCAAACCTTCACAGTCGAAACGTACCATGCGAAACAGCGAAACTGTTCCCAAACTTGTACGAAAACTTCCATCGTAGCTATGCAGCGACCAAATGATGATCGCTGCCTACGTATTTGGTTGCCGACCAATAAGTTCTCACATCCTGCACAACCTGAGCCCGTCGTTTAGAAACTAACACATCGTCAATTTGGCTGTGGGAAGATCCGAGAGCATGTCTCCATGTCTCTAGATGTATGTGTTTGTGAGGATAAAATGTGCTTGCTACTCTAAAATCATGAGCAACCGCAAAGTACATCATTCTCTCACCATTATCGGTCACAGTTTCGTGTCGGAAGTGTGGACATATGTTTTCACACAAGTCGGTCTGATTTCTGCCAGCTCTAGCATTGAAGTCCCCAGTTACCATTCTAATATCGTGTTCGGGTATAGATCCGATCAGATCGTCCAAGTCATTGTAAAATGAGTCTTTATCTTGGGGCTGGTTGACTTTTGTGGGCGCATGTACACAAATTATCGTCAAGTTGGCTAACTTCATGCGCAAGCGAAGCTTACACAATCGGTTATTGACTGCTTGGAAATCCAAAACAGCGTTCTTTACCTGCGGCTCAAGAAGAAATCCAGCTCCAAGATTTCCTAGGTCATCTCCACTGTAGAGCAACGTATAGCCCTGGGACACATGGTCTCCACTTTTAGGCGAGCAAGTTTCTTGAAGAGCAACGAGTTCCAGCCGATACTCCTTCATGCACGTGATTAGGCCCTCTAACGCTCCTGGTTTTCTAAGTGATTACACATTCCACGTGCCGATCCTAAATTTCGTGTCCGGGTACTTGAGCGGGGTCCGCTCTTGTTTTGGCGGTATCCATTTTTCTTTGTGTTGACTTTATAAACACTTTATTTTTTTACGGATGCGGGTCGTCAGCCCAGCGATCCAACCGTTTAGTCGCCTCCTACGACAAGCAAACGATACAGTGGTGATATTCTTGGGAAACATGTTCGTTCAATTTAGATTTACGAGACATGTGAGTGCTTCCCGACCACAGGGGCCAAACTTTTAAAAGTACCGAAATTCAAAAATGTTTTATAAATGAATTTAAAATTAAGAATTCAGAAGTCAGTCAGCCCCAAGATAAAGATTCATTTTACAATGACTTGGACGATTTGATGGGATATATACCCAAACACGATGTTAGAAAGGTAATTGAGGATTTAATGTTGAAGTTGGCAGAAATCAGGCCGACTTGTGTGATAACATAGGTTCGTACTTTCGACACGAAAAGATAGAATGATGTATTTTGCAATTACTTAAGGACTTTAGAGTACCAAGCACATTCTTCCCACACAAACAAATACATTTAGAAACATGAATTCATCTTCGCAAAACTTCCCGCAGCCAAATTGACCACGGGTTAATTTTAAAAATAGATGATCCATCCCATGAGGAATTCACTAAGACCATGCAGAGATTAAAATGAAACCGCTCACCTGGGGTGGACTGCATTAA
The DNA here is from genome assembly GCA_951394425.1 of Tipula unca. Lineage (NCBI taxonomy): Eukaryota > Metazoa > Arthropoda > Insecta > Diptera > Tipulidae > Tipula > Tipula unca. The sequence goes on from OX596381.1 coordinate 137,180,268, forward strand.
TTCGCAGCTCTTGATATTCGGAGGGGACACTTTGTGAATTTATCTTTTCGGTTTCGGCCTTATTCGATTATTATTAGTGAACCGAAGTTATGCCTGGTGAATGGGAAGTAGCCGGAATATGACGCAATATACGTTACTGTCCTACGTTTTATTGGATAGAATCACTTTTCTAGCGAAGAGCTTAGTTGGTGACTATTAAGGAGGATTTCGTCCGAAACGATCAGTCACTGATCAGGCCTTTTCGCTTCGGATGATTCTATCTTAATATTATGAGACATATGTACATACATCCGCGTACATCAGGTGTTTCTGGATTTCCGGCAGACTATGACTCGAATCGAGAAAGTTTGTGCTCTGGAATATCTAGGAACGCCAAGAGAATTGGTACGAGTGTGTAGAATGACAGAGACACAGTCTCATGGCTGAGTTTTTTCAGTTAACTCTGGTGTTCGGCAGGAGATGCTCTGTTCCCGTTATTCTTTAATATCATGTTGGAGTACAACTTTCGTAAAGCTGAAACACCTCCGCGCAACATCTTATATCGCCAGTCCAATCAGGTGCTTGCATATGTAGATGACATATATGTGATTGGAATGAATAGCAACCGAGTAAAGGAAATAATTAATCCGCTAGTAAAGTCTTCAGCTTTTGTTAGACTCAAGATCAAAGAGTCCAAAATGAAATACATGATCTCTGATTATAGGGACAATAGCACATTAGATTTTAGTAGGGGCCACTACACGTTAGAGTGAGTGAGGAGGTTCAAATATTTGGGCTCCCTTATCACTCTGTAGGTGAGGATATTAAAATTCGATTGGCCCTTGTTATGTTTGGATGTGAAAGTTGGGCGTTAACGGATGAGTACGAGAGGTGGTTCCTTACATTTAAGAGAAGAATAACGCGTGTGATTTACGGTGAAAAACGCGAAGTAGTTGGTATATACCGAGCTCTGTACAATATCGAGATTAGAGATCTGATTAACGTCCCCGATATTGTACATGAAATAAGATCTCAGCGAGTACGCTGGCTCGGTCACGTTCTGTGTGCTGATCCGGAACGTATTGTGAAGAGATCTCTGAAAGGAGAGCCACCATATGATAGACGCAGAGATCTTTGCAGGCGACGATGGTTCCACGGTGTAAAGAACGACTTGGCTTCTTCAAATTGCCCAAGACATTATGAAAAGCTCAGGATCGAAATCGTTGGAGCCAGATTGTTGACACGGTAAGCGAGCTAGTAATGGCTTTTAAATAGGGTTTATTATTATTATTTTATCATCATTTTATGATTGATATAACCAATAAAATTATTATTCCTAGTTCGACTGTTTTATTTCAATTATTCGTTTTTCTTTAAATTAGTTACGTTTGAATTTTTTATTAAAGATTTAATGTTTGTATTGTAAATAATGGAGCAAATTTTGTTCCAGAATATGAATTCAAAAAACATTTTTCACTATATCATTTTCATAACCTTAAAAATGTCAGTGTGTGCAACAAATGCTTCTCATCATTACACAATTTTTATGAAGGTCTGTTGAAATGTTATCAAACAAATTCCACTTCATATATTTCTCAAAATTTATGGTAATACATTAACACAAATGCAACTTTTTGGCAGTTAAATTTTACTAACTATTTTGGTTTAACAGCAACGCAAACTTTTCATAATGGAATACAGAATTTGTGCTCACATAAGTAAAATATTGAAAATTGATAAAGCCCAATAGCCAAAACATGCTTTAGCTCTTTCGGTTTTAAGCAACAAATCGAGCACCCAAATCTGGTATACTGTTAGAACTAAAGATGCTTCAAATGTTTAATGATTTTTTCCATGTCTGCTGCTTGCACCTCAGGTAATGAAGGAGGCTGTGCTCTTGAGCACCATTTCACCCAGTCACGGCTTGTGCGTTAATTCTCCGCTGACTGAGCATTTAATATTTTCAATTACAACAGACATTATAACTTTATAAAATTTTAATTATAAAGGGTTTCTCTTCATCAGGTTTCTCCTTTTCTTTACTTGTCCACAGTGGAATACCCTTTGTTACAAAATCTTAAGGAACATTTGCGGGACACATACATTTGTACTTTTCTTGTGAAAACGGGCCCCAATAATACAATTTTGCAACAGCAGTTCTCCACTTGATTTGATCATGCATTTGGATATACATATACACATCAATTATCAAAGATATCAATCTAACCATTTTTATATTGTCAATCAGTGAGTAACGATCTAAACTAATTTAAAATTAAAATTTGCGTCGATCATCTCTTTGATGGAAACGTATACGAAAAACTGATTATGATTTTCAATTTGCATATACTTGCAAATTGCATCATATCCAGTAATTCGCTGAAAGGCTACGCAAATTTTGCGTTTATATTAAATGTACATATACGCATATAGTTTATAACGAGATGATCGCTATCAATTTGATCTCGTTGATTTATTTAAAAAATAAAAACTTAAGCAAAAAAAAAAAATTATATAATTTTTTTTTCAAATCCTATTAATTTATTTACCTTTCCAGATTAGCATAGAATCAATTTCTTATCATCGTATATAAATTTTAACTTCCTTGACATTGGCAACGAAAATGTTAATTAACGTTTTCTTTTTTTTTTTTTATTGCGTATAGCTTTGTATTTTCATACGCTGCAGCACACCGCATTACAACCATATCATTTCCAATTTAATTAATTCCTATACTATATAGACTCGCGTATGATTGTATTCCGGGAGATGAAAAATGTCTTGAAGATTTTTTTTAAAGTTTTTGTTGTAACAAACGAAATGATATAATAATAATACAGAAATAAGTGTTGATTTGTTGTAATTGAAAATATAAAAAAAAAAAATTTGTTAAAATAACAGAAATAGTTTTTTTTTCTTATTACCATTATTATTATTATTATTATTATTTTGATTGTTTGTTTTTAAAGAAGTTATTATTTTCATTCACAATTTTACTTTATGAAATTGAAATTGAGAGAAAAATTCGTTTTTCTTTGGTGTATTATACGTATATTTCTACTTTGTGTTTTATGTTTCATTACAACATAATAATGACTATAATGATCTTCAATCGTCATGAATATTTATAAATCTACACCATCAAAACCAATGATGATGATGATGATGATGAAAAATTATTATTATTTCCATGTTATTGTTTTTGTTGCGCGTTATACATATTTTTATGAGATGAGGAGGAAAAACAACGAGAGTTCGTGAAATATTTTACTTAATATTGATATTTCATTTTGATGAGATCATGATGTGTTTTGGATTCAAGGTTGTAGAGTAGTTAGTTAGTTGAACCTGTGTGTTGTGTGATTGAATTACATTGTTTTATATATATCCATATAACTATTATTTTTATTTTTTTATTTTTTTTAAACACAAAATATGATTATTTTTAATAATAGTACTCCTCGTATGTATATATGATATAAACAATACATTATTTATAATACAGATATGGAGATGGCTAGAAGCTCGCACAACACTATTCGATATCACCACTTACCCTGTGGTGTGTGTATATACTATAGTATATTATGTATATACATATTTAATTGAAAATACCCTTTACAAGTTTACGTCTTCGTTAATCATGGGAAAATTTAAATTGTTATTGACATCTTGAATGTGTAGGATAACACAGTTTATTAAGTTACTATATTTATATACAGGAAACTAATAATTGGTTTCTCGAAATACAATTTTATATTTTAATTAAAACGTATATATTTATTGAGGCGCCGTTTTAGATTGTTGTTATATTTTTAGACCACACGATCCACTCATATCACTGTAAGTGCATATACGCACTTACAAGAAATTCATTCAAACCTACAAAAACCTAAATAAATCTCAGTGAATTTGCATATTCAATTTAATGCACAATTTATTTAATTTCAATAATAAATGATGATATTTCAATTAAACAAGCAATTAGAGATGATATACATGCATATACTCGTACATAAAAAAAATTATAGAATCTACATAAATTTAATTGACCTTTTACATAAAAATACAGTTTTATTTTTAATTAAAAATTATTATTAAAATAAATTTTATGAAATGTTTCGACAAGTGCGCTTAAAACGATTTATTACTTTTGGCTTTATTTATTTTATTTACGACATGCATATAGTTGTATTTATATAGAGTTAATTACAAATATATTTGTTGGTGTTGGTTTTAAAATCGCATAGGTATTTATGCGGTTGTGGTAATTACAGAAAAGATACAAATTTGAGTAATAGCTATACATTACCCTTGAGTAACGCGGGTTAATTATATATATCTTTAAGGTATAATGTGAATTTTGTTATGCTTAAGTTTAGCAATTTCATCTATAATTAATGATTTAATTACGAATAAATCAAATCAAGCCAAGATATTTTTTAAAAATTTTAATCTCAAGATTATAATGCAATTCAAGTTCAATCAATTAACAAAATTGCATATGCATAGCTAACAATAATAAAATTATATTATTAATGCAAATATATTATTTTATGAAGCAGGCTTTGATTTATTGGTCAGTTATTCAAGGCTGTTCTATCCCTATATGAAGAAAAAATTCATAAAGATTTCAGCCATAGAAAGAATGACCAGAAAACACAGTTTTTTCTAAATCATTTACTATGGTTAAATCACTCAGTCTACATATACAAAATGTTTGGCTCGTTGCGAATGATTGTTTAAAAGTTAATAGACTATACCAGACTGTTAACTAATTTTTCATTTTTCGAACGTAACCCCTACGTAATGTAGGAATGTAGAAATGCTTTATTCAAAACAGTCATTATAGTTGAATATACCATTTCATGTTGTCTTGTTCCAATTGCTATAAGTTCATAAGTTCAAAAGCTAAACAGCCTCACGGTATATAGACACTTTTCAATAAATTTTAGTTCATTTACTTTGGTTTTGTTACGGCATTACAGTTCATCATCCTAAAACGATTTATAATTTTTTTGTCCGCCATCTGTGTTAAATGTCTTGTACATCTTCCTCGGAAGATGCTGCAATTAGTCGTATATTGCCAAATAAATCGAACCTCCGCCATTTTCTGGTACGAAAATGCATGAGCCTGCTTCAGTTGTTTTGATACCATACGCCCTGATGAGGCCAGTCATTCTTTTGTAATGATACAAATTCTTCCATCATTGCTTGCTCCCACTGCATTTAGTGTATTGATTTTTTGCCTGGCCATAACTCAAACGTTCTTTGATGTAAATCATTTCTGCCAATGATTCACGTGATTCTTGGTTGTTGATGATCTCCGCAGCACACACAATCTATACGTCTTCCTTATCTTCTAACTCAGAACATCATTATTTTCCAATTACTCCCGATTTATTATTTGTTTCTTCAACAACCATCTCTACTTCATTGTTATGCTCAGAGTCTGTTGCCCCGATATCATAAATGTATTTCACTGCCTTTTTATTTAGTTTGCGTGGTGCCTTCGCATACCAAAGCTCATGTGATCCCTTTGCCACTGTATTCACTACTTCATCCCAAAATTGCATATTCATTACTTTTGCGTATATCATCGTACCTATTGTCTCAATGATTTATCTATTTTCTTTTTCTCATCTCGAAGATTTCCTTTTACGTCCATCCAGCTAGATGCACGCCTTGATTTTACGGCCACTTATGATTTTTGCTTCTGAATATAAACAAAACGGAAACTTTCCGAAACGGAAAAATCGTCCTTAATAACTATAGTACACATCTCGCTCCGCTAAATATATCAGTTCACATTGAACCGCAAACATCTGCATGCACAACTTTTCCACCGTTTGTTGCTATGTTATTGCTTGATTTGAAAGAAAGTCTGTATTTCTCGTCAGAAAATTCCGCACATGTGCCATATTGTGATGTCGCATTCGCTCATATCAAATCTTCACTAAATTATGTTTGATGCAATGTGAATCCACGGTTTATTGCATGAGTTGCTGAAAACAGATTAAAACGCAATTTCGGAATATGTAACATATCCGGCAGCTTCGATTTCTCCAATTTAATTCAATTATAGTTCAATTATTCAATTATTATTTTCACAATTCCAGATCCATGTTCCATAATCCTATATGAATACGTCGTTTCTCAAATTACATTTTAAATTTGGTGTTTTCTTCCTTGAAGTCTTTATAATTTTCTGTGCTTGTTTGTCGCAAAGATTCAACCTTTTGTATACCATTTTCACCATTTTACAAATCAATTTTATACTTGGGCAAATGAAATTCTACAAGTATACTGATGTGCGACCTCAAATAGGATTCCTAACAAAATCTACATTAATTTATCAACATTCTAGTTATGATTTTTCAATTAATCATTCAAGAGAACGGAGGGTTCAAATTTACGTCGAAATGAAAAAATGTATATTAGATTTTGGTGGTAAATGCTAAAGTGTTGGTCTGAACCCCAAGCCATTACTTAGCTAGAGTTGACAAATTGAATATTTTACTATTAGAAAACAATATTGAGCATATCGCGTTTTTGAATTTGATCTGCCAAAAGTTAAAATTAATTTATAAAAGGTAGAATTTAGAGGGAACCCATGTACACACAACACAAATTTCATTAATAAGCTGCACTAAAAAGTTCTGATCACTTCGCAGACTCGCAAACGTCACCCTTGTACAGCATTCTCAATCATACTAGAATTAATATGACAAATATAGTTGACTATGTATTAATTGTTTTTATGAAATTTGATGGATAATTTCAGAGTAAGCTATCAATTTACGGTTCAGCTGATTGACAAAATGTCGAAACGAATGGACATATCACAAACAATTTTTGTCTCCGAAATTTGAAAGCATTCGCAAATCCGTACTTCTGCAATCATTCCAATACAACGACGAGATCTGTTTCCGACCTTTTGATGATGTCTCTTAGATAAAAATTAATCAAAGTTTTTAGTTCCGCGTTTCCAAACGCTTTCCAAAACTTAATGAAATTGGTTTGACATTAACTTGGAAAGATGGTTGTCACTGCTAAAATTTGATTGGGAGGACGCGCTGCACTTACATTTTATTTAAAATATCATCGTTAATCTGAGTTCCACTCCGGCTGTGCATTTCTTTTAAGACACCAGAATGTTTGAATGTCTCTCAGCGTTGCTATTATATAGCTTTCAACGATGCGAAAATGTTAATTGTTCCAAAGCTTTGTTTTTCGTAATTGTTATCGCATGGTAGGTTAACTACGGTACCGGTCACTTGAAATAATATTTTTGTATAGTTGTTGATGCTTAAATTATGATTTGATTTTTATGTTGGATCAATTATGTTGCCAATATGATATTTCGGTAACTCGAATTAGTATGGTCTGCATTTCACTATTAACGTCCATCTTCGCACATAACTTTATAAATTGTTCCATATATTTCAATAATAATATTATTTATTTTCGTAATAATTTTGAAGAACTAAAGTGCACAAGTTATACGTATCGCGTATGGAATATAGATGAATTCATAATGAGATGTGCGACAACATTACCTACGTATAGTCTTAATAGACGAAAAGTTTTGATACCAATAATGACAAGACATTTTCAACAATATACGTCACAAAAATTAAAAAATGAGAGGCACTTAAAAAATCGAGAACAATTTAACGCGTTTTTTAGAGTTGTTAGGGTTTCTTGTTTTGATTTATACTGAAACGTCAAACAATTAAATTCATTTGCAGAAAATTTTGAAGGATACCATGAATTAATTTGCCAATAAAACATACATCTTCGCTAGGTGTTTCAGGACAATGGTCCGAAGCATGCAGCGTGAGTGGAAAAATCCGATTTGACGAAAACAATTACTTATATGAAATGGCCGGCACAACCTCCTTTTCTAAACCCCATAGAAAATCTATGGGATGCATTGAAACGAGCTTTAAGTATATTTGCCAGGCTAAAAATAAAAAGCGAGCTTTGAAAAAGCTCAAAACGGTTGATGGAAGGAAACTGAAACTGTACAAGTTGAAAAATGTCAAAAATTTATCAATTCTATTCATTTCATAAAATCACCTTTATATAATTAAAAATATGTATTAAATCAGCTTCAATACAGTTATGTATGGAGACGTTTTTTTGTAATGATATATATGTAGCCATTGGCAAAACATTTCAAAACGTGCCATCCTCATACATAACACTGTAGAGGCTGATTTTGTAGAAACTATTTGCATGTAATTTGGCAAATCAAAACTTTCCAGGTTTCCCAGATGAATCTTGAAATAAACTTATTTTCTAGAGATAGCTATCGGTAAGACACTTAAGACACAATACTCTACTTAGAGTCTGATTTTATACAAATTTTAGTGTTTCATGAACATCAGATACATTAGGACTGCTGGTTACAAGAAGCTTTTTCTACCAATATAAAAAACAACGTGTCCAAAAATCAGCAATCTATCGAGCTTCTATTTAACAATATACATACATCAATTTTCTTTATATCGTCTATTTTCGGCTGAATAGAAGAGACAATATATTTCAAAAACAAGTTCTTTATTCTTCTCTAATTCAAGAAAACAAATTTACCTCCTTATCTATTTTTTTGGTTCTGAACTACTAATCAATACTTCTATTGGATATTGCGTCTTTGCTAAATCTTATAATAAATTTAAATAACCAACTCAAGAAAAGTATAAATGCTACTTATTTTATTTATTTTTACCAAATTGGCATGGAAATTAAACTTTGACATTTTTGATTTTCAGACGATGCACATTTCTTCCTTCGGTGCATATTTTATTGACGCAACCATGACTATTGAAAAATTCTAAATACCTTATACATATACATAATTATCCAGCATTTTAAAGTACCATTCAAGCTTATAAAATGGTATTGTGTGTAAACAATTAATTTGTTCTCTCAATAAAATAATTACAAATTTTAATACAATACGGCCAAATCCATGTACAATGGATACATCTGTGTATGATTAAATGTTTCATTTATTTATTTATTTTTATTTTCAACACAAAACCACAAAAACGCAGATCCAAAATGCCAAAAACTATAATATACAAAAATAAAAATGTGAAATTAATTAAAATCGTTTGGCAGAAAGAAGAATTTATTATTCCTTTCCCTGACCTTTGCTGAATTCACCTCGTAAATAAAAAATAAATAAATTCGAAATGATTAAATGAATGGTCCTTCCCAGACAGGCCCAAAATAATAATAATAATCATTATAATTGTTGAAATAAGAATCCAATATCTCCATATATAAATATATGTATGGAGTAATAGATCATCGAATTTTGTGTTTTTCAATTGAAAGTTAAAATGAAAACATAAATTCCTGAAAATGAGGGAGGCGTTTCAAGATGTTTGTATGTATTTTTTTTATATTCTTCCAAAAAAAATAAAAATAAAAATTTATTTCGACCGAAATAATTTAAAGTGACATCCAAACGAAAATGGTAATTTATCTTTCTTCGGTGTACAACACACACACACACGCACACGATTTTTAATATTTTCATTAAGTATGTCTATCGAATTTGCCGGGATGAACTGTATATATGTACATGAGAGACACGCGAGTTCAATAACCAGTGTACATATAATTTTTTATTTGTTTATTTATTTTTATTTTTTATTCGGATTGTGATTTGAAACGTGAAAGTAAAAAAAAAGTAAATATATTTTTAGTTACATACTAGCTAACTTTATATCATTATGTATAGTATAACAAAAACTGTAAATTAAGAAAAAAAATTGTATGTGTGCGCGATGAAGACGTAAAAAAACCATTCAAGAAAAATATAAAAATAAAAATAAAAACCTAAATTAATGCTTGATCATTTTGGAATAATTATATGAGAATTGCGCTTTGGTTTCGTCGAATCAATAAACCATTAAATAAAGGGCTGTCTGTTAAAGTGTTCGATTCGTTCCATTTGAACACATTTTTTTTTTTGGTGTCGCTTTTAATTAATGCATCATGCATTTTATGTATGTACCTATGTATGTATATATGTACATTAACTACTGTACACAAAAAAATACATCCTTTTTATAAACTACACGTCACGCACTCGGGAACATCCAGTATGGATAAAAATCATAAAAATTTGTTATTTATTAAACAAAAATTACATATACACATTATTAATATAATAAATTATGTTGCCAATTCACCGTATCTATATTTGTGATTTTTCTGTTTTTTAGCATAGTTAAGTATCATCTTCGCACAGCTGGAAGTTCTACGTACAAAATACAACAACAAAAAACAAATCAATGTTACGATAATTATTTCTTTCTTACAAAACATACTTAAACGCAAGTATGTATAGCTTTTTGTTTTGTAACCAGGAATAAGAGATATACAATACATACATTTATATATGGATAGATAAATAGGATAATAACTAATTTATTCATTTCAAATAAGTTAAATAATTTTTATTTTACTTTTTATTAAAACAACAAATTGTCTAGACTTGTCGTGTTAAATTATAATGTCCAAGATTTTTATTAAAGTGTTGAGAAGTTTTGTGCGAAAGACGATGTGCAAGAAGATTTCCAATTTTTCCATTTTTATTTTTTATTATCGTTTATTTCATATTTGTCTTTCTTTTTTAACGAAGATATGTATACATACATACATAACTTGAACTTCACGAGGATAGAATCTGGACAAATTGTTTAAAAAAGTATTTTGTTTCAATTGAAATAAAACTTTTTTATTTTGTTTAAACTTTGTTTGTTTTTATGAAGAAACATAAAACGGAATTAGTTGGATTACAGGGTGTGGTGTACAATAAAAATTTAGTTAAATCTGCACAATGGTACAATGGACCATGGGGTTTATTCTACAAAATAAATTTTTCATAATTCGCAATTATCCAATCTTTGCACTTTTTGTATTTAACATATAACTTTACAAGTTTTACATAAAACTTTACAATTTAAAATATTAACAAATCAAACATTAATTTAATAGACAGTCTTTCAAGCCATAACCGATATTTCACAAAGCAGCATCATCTCGTAAAGATGTTCTTTCATCCCCAAAGCTCAAATGGCCCAAGAATTACCGAGGAATTTTGGGTAATCTACGAACTTGCGTCCCATATTTTCTTTCCTATGTACGAACCGGCAAACAACTACAGCAGCGACTGCTATTCAGGTGGCATTACTCCTATTGGTCATATATACATATATGCGATTTAACCAAACTTCAAATTTAGTTTTATTTAATCGAAAACATTTATTAAAATTAAAAACACATAGTCTATTTTATATGACCCTCAGAATCAATGGGCCGAGCCATCGTTCATGTCAGTGCAGGCTGACATGGAGCTATACAAGGTGTAGATGGTCAAACAAATCGGACCTGTGGCCGCGCGTCCTCGATTTGGCTGACAAAATGGCGTAAGGCAAGGACGCAAATAATCGAACTGCGAAATAGCCGGGAGAGCCTTGAGCCACAGAACAAGTAGAGATTATAAAATAAAATGAAAAAAAAAAAAAGTCTGCTTTAAACCATCTTCAGTCTTTATTAATTCTTTGACTTTTTTCCTCATAATTTGCACCAAATAAAATTTCACGCATATCAATATATACAATACTACTAAAAACATATATTTGCTGGGTACATTTCGTCATTGCGAAAATCACCCACAATTTGCTTAACAATAACATAATGGAACAACTATGTGGAACCAAACAATATACATACATACATTTATTAGAAAAGTCTAAGCCAGCAGCATCAAGTTATCGGGTTAGCTAATTCTTAGTGCAATTTTTTCATTCAAGCGTTTTTGTTTCAAAAAATAAATCAAAATGTTGAATGCACAAAATATCGAAAAATTTAGAATTGCATTCATCACAGAAATAAATCACAAAATTAAATTTACTTCTAATCTATATACTAAATATATAAATTATCTCTTTTGCGAAAATCACCCACACTTTGCAAATATTGTTTTAACCTTTAACAATCACATATTATAACCGATTCAATCATATATAAGTCACTACTATACAAGCTGGTATAGAGCTATATGTGATGTGATTACGGCCAAGGAAATTAATTCGACTTGATCTGCGAATATAAAGGGCGCGAAAAGACAGCTCCTAGGTTTTTGTTGGAATAAATGCTGCATATATCAGGCATGGGAGTGAGCACGGGTGCGAGAGATCAAGGCATTAGCGCTGAAAATTTTGGACTTACACTTTCAATGTATGAATCAAACGACCATTTATAGAGTCGGAGGTCTATTGCCAACTTTTGGAGCACTTTTGTACATTCTGTTCGGATCGACCTTTTCAGCCTCTAGCTGAACAAGGGACTTCCATTGACATTAAAGAAAATGAAGAAAATGTTTGAAGAAAATTAAAGGCTTTGTCCGAAAATTTGAATTTTAAATGTTTGGGGTGCGGTCTGGCGTGTATTTAACAGTTTTTTATCACTATCTATCCGACTCTTTTGTGCCCTTCATAAAATCTATGATGCGATTAATATTATTTAGTTATTTATGAACGTTGGTTCTCATGAGTTTTATTTTGGCAAATTTCAAATGTGTTTTTTAGAAATATGTATTTCCATTCTTCTATAGCAATGAAAGTATACACTTAAAGGTGATATAACCCACCAATCCATATTCTATCCATTACCAAAAATGTTGTGAACACATTATTTGTCTATGTTTGTTGGACACCCTTTATAGAAAATAATATAAGTAACACCAGATAAGAATATTCATATATGTACATATATAGCATTGTCATCGTCAGTAACGATTATTACAATATATCGCTTATAAATCTTACGTCTTATAAGAATATGTAATTTTTTAACATTTTGTGTATATACATATATATATGTATATGTATAAGTAACAAATTAGTAAATTAGCTGAAATGTTTATAACTAGAAAAATATAATAAAAACACACAGATTTGTTGTTCAACTTTGTTGAGAAGAAAAGATAACGATTTTAACAAGTTTCTCGTCTGAATGTTGTTAGGTGGTATAATTGTTACATTTAACATTTACATAATTTTTATAAACTCTTTTTTTATGTACATATATATGTGCACAATTGTCAAGGATTAGTCTAAATGCTTAATACTTTTATTAACGATAATTCTTTTTATTTCATGTATGCATAATATAATATTTATATCTCGGTTTATTTTTTGCAATAAACCCTTGATGTTCGCACATTTATGAAATTATTATAAAATCGTGGTCGTAAAGTGTTAAACGTTGTTATTTTTTTTTATGTAATTTATTATTTCAGGAACGAAAACGACTTAGATTTGCATTTCACATTTAACAAGTGAGAATGGAATTTAAAAAATTTTATAATTGCGCTATCGTTTTTACTGTAGAATCTTTAATTTTGTAATTTGATTTTATATAAAATATTCTGTCAATAATTTTTTTTTCTTACAGGTACGAGTACGACAGAGACGATGAAAATATTTAATCGCGCAGATAAGTATTTAAAACATTCTAAAACCTTGTAATAGTTTCTGGTAAATTTCGCCTACATTTACACGAGTCGTATAAATATAATATATATATACATAAACGGAAATGCCGTGTTTTGTGTTGTTAAAAAACTCCGGCATGAATTTTTAATTGATCGATCATCAATCAGCCTAAACTCTCGCGCGCTTTTATATATGTTTAGAAACTAGAATAACAATTTAGTCTCCATAAGACAACAAAAACAAAACAAAAATTGATTTATTGTAATGTTATTAATTTTGTAATGTTTATTTCTTAAACATAAAAATTAATCAAATTACAACAGAAGTTAATAGTTTAATACAATATATACGTACATACATACATTCATATATAGCAACAACAATACAAAATTGATTATAGAATCACGTTTAAAGAATTTGTTTTATTCCGCTTAATAAATTTATTTATTTTTTTTTTTTTTTAAAGTTTTGTTTGTAAAAAAAAACCGAAGTAAAAGGATAAATGTGATAATTTGTTTTAAAATGTAAGGTTGAATTTCGAAATTATGTATAAAGATCTTTCAATTTTTTTTTAGTGGATAAAAAAATGTGCGCGCGATTGCAACATTTTTCTTATGTCGCACGTGTCACACCCAAATTGACAACATTTTTTTTTTTTAGATTAGGTTTCTCAATATTCTGTCGCTATTTTATGTTTTACGATTTAAGTCATTTACTGTTTAATGACATTTTATGTCGGGTATTAGAATAAATAACATTTTACTTTTTAAATGTTTGGCTGATAATATTCGATTCAATTGTTAACCTTAATGATTAATTTTACCTTACACTTTTGCAAACTTATAAAATAAACTCAAAGTATATATTTAAAATTTTTATAAGCAAAATTTTGACTAAATAAATAATATAAAATTTCCAAAAGTTCAAAATATTTACATAAGTATTTCGAATTTTCACCGATGCTACAAATTTTCAATTTTTTATTTATTTATCTTCTCTTTTTTGATTTATTACATATAGGATTAAAACTAAGATACGAAAAGTATTTAAATATTTTAAAATAAAAATTAAACAATATAACAAGCTTTTGATTTAAATACAAATATTATGACATGGTGTGTTGAAATCATCTTATCAGTTTCTTATCCTAACTTTTGTTTCTATATGCTTAAAAAATTAAAGAAAATTAGGAAATATCTGTGATCAGAATCGATATTACCATCGAGAGTAATATACTAAAATTAAAGAAGCAGTGGGGAAGCTTCTATAAAAAACAATTTAAAAATACAATTCTAAAATCGACAGAATTTAAAATAATTCAGTTTTGAATTTCAATCAATAAAATATAGTTTCAATTATAACGTAAAAGGAATGTGGTTTCATTTCAAAGTGTGAAAGAGAGTTTCAATATCATTTACTTCCATTAGCCATGATTTAACACCCTTCAAAAAGGTCAAATAAACTGGAATTTGTTTTAAACTATCTGATAGCTGATTAGAAATTTTATGCGCTACAGAGCTAAAATATGTTTAAAATGCTCCTTTCTTGGTGGTGGGCAATTAACGTGGTTTGCATTACGTAATGTATAGTTAGTTACTTTTAAATTCCTGTGACCACTACGTAAAAAGAAAATTTTTAAAACTTTATAAACGTATAAATTTCTAAATAAAGGTAGGGTAGAAGTTAATCGTGGTTTGCAACATATCGTTCTCATTATAAAATTTTGTGCAACTATTAGGTCCTTCAAATTGGAATAGTAAATTCCATCCCAACAAGTTAAGCCATACTGAAGTTGTGACTGCACAATGCCAAAATACACTGATCTAAGTACGGGTTCAGGACAAATATCACGTAGAAGGTATAATTTTCTATTACTTGCTAACAAATAATTTTGTAACGACTTAACATGACTCTTAAAACTAAAACTCTTATCGATCGTGACTCCCTAAGTATTTAAACGACTCAACTACATCTAAAACTTTACAATAGTTTGAACATGTAACATTTAAACAGTCTGAGGAATGACATACAACATCAGTTGTATTAGACACTACTCCAGATAATTTAATATATAGAATATTCGTTTTAGAACTGAGAACCATGTAGTGTAGGTCAAACCAGCGTCTCAGAATCGTTATTAATCTTCTGGACATTAGTATCACTATCCCTGGAGCTATATACCATCCCTACATCATCAGCAAAACCAACTGAATGCCCATCTAACTTCAGTTCGAAAAAAGAATTAATATAGATCGAGAATAAGATTGGTCCTAAGACTGATCCCTGTGGCACTCCACACTTAATTTTTCTAAATTCGCCAATACAATTCCCAATTTTTACCACCTGCTGTCTATCAGAAAGGTAAGACAGAAACCATTCGTTTGCAATGCCGCGTATCCCTGCTTTATCTAGCTTCAATAATAATAAATTGTGATCAACAGTGTCGAACGCGTTTATAACATCTATAAAATTTACTGCAGCAGATTCATCGTTATTTAAAGAAAATATAATTTTGTTTGTGAGCTCAAGCAGAGCATCTTCAGTACTTTTACCAACTCTGAAACCAAATTGACTATTTGAAAAAAAATTGAATTTTGCCAAAAAGGAAAGTAATCTTTTCTTAATTATTTTTTCAAATAGTTTAGAGAACACGGAAAGCAGAGAAATTGGTTGGCAGTTACCCAAACTAAGTGTATCTCCCTTTTTATATAGTGGAATGACCACAGCTTTCTTTAAGACATCAGAAAAAACAATGGTTGACATACTAAGATTAAAAATATAACTAAGAACAGATGAAATAAGCGGTCCAAGGTCCAACATATTTGATCTGAGAGTTACTTATTTTATCATATCCGCATGCTAATGAATTATTTAACGAATTAATGATATCAAGTCAAATTTTCCTCTTGTGTCTTTTTGAATAAATACTGAGATTCTTCTATTGCCACTGGATTTGCACATGAAATAGTATCTTTAAGTTCTTCAGCAATGTTGGCAAAATATTTATTAAATTCATTTGCAATATTTAGTTCATCGTTTAGAATATTATTATTCTGAGATTATTCTGATGGTTTCGATAATAGCTTTCTCACTATTTCCATTTAAAAGTTCATTTACAAGTCGCCATTGAGATTTCACATCGTTTTTATAGTTATTAAAACGTTGGTAATAATAGGTGCGTTTTTTTATTAACAGAACTTCAAGTTCTATAAGAACATCGGGAATAATACTGGGAAATTTTATTTAGTTTAACCAATATATTTAATTTAAGTTCTATTTATTTGAATAAATTTCAACTTCTAACTATATTTTTTGACGTCTATTGTGAAATAATACAGGTATCAAGCATAAAACAATGAAAAATATTTGTTTAAAATATTTCCTTTTAAAATTTCCCTTTTTTTCGAGTTCGTGTACTATGAATTTATCGCGAACTTGAAAAAACCAATGTTTTATCCAGAACATTGAAAAATAAAGTTAAATTTCATTTTATTTCGATAATAGTGAATTAAAATGTGTAGTTTAACATTAAATGTATCTTATTTATTGATAAAAAATTAAATTCATTTGGATTTTACTGAAAAAATGAGAAAATTCTATCCAGAACTTCATTCCAATAAGAAAATTTTTTGAATTAAAAAACACGACTAATAAAGTTCTTTTCCTATAGGAATTGTTTCACTTATTTTACTCTCTAACTTTTTTATTCTATCAATTAATTTAATGTCTCTGGGATGTTTACGTAGAGTTTATGTTTCAAATTAATCGTTTTGGATAAAGAAATCGAAATCCAAGGGCGATTTTTTTTAGTTTTTTGCTTGTGAGAATGTTGAACTAGAGATATAGAACAGTGTGCAATGTGAGCTGACAAAATATGAAGAAAACTGTTATACGCTTCATTTGGATTATTTTGCATAAAAACATGAGACCAATTTTCCCTACTCAAAATGTCATTTAATTTAGACTGATCAATCACTTGCCTAGAAAGGATATTACTTTATAGTCTATTCGATTTTTTAAGGTTATTTTTTGTTACTTCAAGCGACAACATACAATGGTCAGATAATTTATAATCTAAAACCTCCGCATTTGTAACCAGATTGAAGTTAACATTAGTTCTACAAAAAATGTGTTCAATAGTGGTCGAAGTAGTATCAGTAACTCTAGTGAACTCTTGGACTAGCGAAGTCAACCCAAAGGAAGACATCATTTGAAGATATATAGTAACATTAGGATTCGTAAGATTGCACTCTGAAATGTCAATATTTAAATCACCTATAAAAATAAGATTTTTATTTCTGATACCATTAAGATAAGTCGAAAATTCATCAACAAACTCCAAGATTGAACAAAATTGAAAACGATATACGCAAACCACACAAAAACTATCAGAGTTGATTAAAATATTTAACTTCAAAACGTCAGCAGTTTTTAATATTTTAGTAACAAAATTGAAATTTAGACCAGATTTCACATAGCCAATTATACCTCCGGATGAGTAAGAATTGTTACAGTAATCAACCAAATTAAAATGGGAATCTTATAACTAGACACCTCATTACAATTTACTTCCAATCCAAATCTCTGAGAAAAATATAATATCCGGCAGGTTGGAATATGAATTAAGATGTGCAAATATTTTATCACTATTTTTTCGTAAGCTACGGGAATTTTGGTGGATTATCCACAAGGTACTTTCATCTTTTAATCTAGAGGATTTTTTTTTTGATGAGAGATTTACCATTTGATCGTGACGTATACAATTTACAACAGACATTTAACATTTAAGTTATTTAATTTATAAATTGAGCAGGTCTTCTTTATCCTTGATTTCTAGTCTCTCACTCCCATCAATTTTCCTCATGAAAATTTTAGAATTACGTACCCAAAGAGGTTTATATTCCTTTTCCAGTTGCAACCTTAATTAATAGAAATGCAGCTTTTGGATCCAATATAAACATTTTTGTAGAAATTTCAAAATTATGCAACTTTTATAATCATTGTTATGCAGAAATGCCCATCCGTGCACCGATATAGAAAACTAAACTTGCAGTGACGGTTTTCTTTATTTCAAAATTAATTCTACAGGTTTTCGTGTGAATAATCATTTGTAGCCGTCGTAAAATAGATACATATCGGAGAACACAAAAAAGCAGGTATTCGAAATTAGTATTGGGTAAGGAGTTAATAATCAAAGAATACTGTTGTGTAACTCTATTTCTCTAAACATAAGCCCACTATAAATCGAAAATAATAGCCGTGCCAATTATTTACAGACTTTATAATCTCATATTCGGGATGCTATACTAACTAACTACTAACTAAATTTTTACAGTTTAAGCCATCAGCGACTTATCTATGGTAACCGAGGAAAGCTTCTTTAGTACTTTAGTATTAGTACAACACGAGTCAACTCATAATAAAACGCTTGAGAAAAAATTAGGGCTGTTTTTATTTCATAATAAATATCCAATGACCTAGAATACTTGCCAAAAAATATTTTTTAATGTATTGAATGTTCAATGTTTAATAATTGTATTTTTATTATTTTTACTATTTGATTTGAAATATATAAACAACGCCCTAATTTTTACTTTTTTGCTCTTTTAATTAATTCATATAATTTAATAAACATATGTACGAGTATAAGCAGAGCCACCTATATATACAGAGCCGTAAGGATCAGCCATGTTTTTTGTCGAGCTTTTTCTAGAGGAACTACTTTTTGCATTATCCCATAAGAATCAATGTAAAAATGACCATTTTCGAATTACTTTTCATCAATGAAAAGATAAATCTTTCATTTCGATAAACACTTTGTGGAATTGATTCTATATTGAAGCAGAACATGTCTGAAAGTCAGAACCTTAAACCTTTTATTAATTTAATAAACATTAAAACAAAATTAAATATGAATTTATCATATTTATGTAAACATGAATTTATTTGAATGTGTAGGTAAAATAAATAAATAAAACATATATTGTCATCCTTTCGATCGATGATTTTGTCTCTTTTTTAAGAATTAAATCTCACATTTTTTTTTTAATTTCGCTTTTTCTATTGCGATCGCAGTATGCTCGTATAAAACATTATTCTATTTCCTTTTATACATTTGAAAATGTATCACCACATATTTCTATTTCATTACGTTGTAGCGAAATCGGAAAAAGGAATAGAGTGCAAAATTATTCCAATAGGCTGAGATCGCAATAGAAAAATATCAAAATTGAATTCACGAAATAGCGTAAAATTTAAAAAGAGAACATAAACATCGATCGATAGAAAAAAAATTGTGATATTGACAACTTACAACATTTCATAGGGAGTTCCAATAACAGCTGCACAATTTATTTAGAACCATAATTATATGCAAATGCGTAACAAAACTTTACCAAAATAAAATAGAACCGTGCCAGAAGAACTGTGATCGTCATGGTGTTCCATTTATAATCTAAAATCCAAAATTTATGTTGAAATTGAAGTGAAATTAGTTTGAGATTTATTCAAACAAAATCATGCAGCTTTTATTGAAATACCCTTTAAGTATTTTATTTTATTCAAAAAAATATAATTCAAAAGGAAACATAACCACACTTTTACTATTTTCTCTTTTCGTCTTGCAGTTTAATTTTATTGCGTTGGTATTTGTGTGTATTTATATCAATTCAATGTAGAAATGCTTTTTTTTCTATAAATTTTATTAATAAATATATCAAAAATTAAACAACTTCTTTGATCAAGCTTTGAATCAATTATAAAATGATAATTGTAGATTCTATTTCAATGTTAAAATACTTAATCCATCGACATTTTCATTGAAAAATATCGCACCGAAAAAAATTTAATTTTTCATATGTTTTGTATGGAAAAAATGTTTTTTTCGTCAATTTTAGTTCCTCTAGAAAAAGCTCAATTTTTAACCTTAGGGCTCTGTATATGTAGGTGGCTCTGGTATAAGGCAAAATTCTTAACAACGTTAATTGCTATATATGTATACGAATTTCTCTTAAAGCGGAATGGCTGATAGCCACCGTCGAAAAACTAATCAGAAAATGCAGATTTTAGCAGAGTAACCATATTTCCTCGACTATGTAATTGTGTTAAGTAATACCAGAGCCACCTATATATACAGAGCCGTAAGGATCAGCCATGTTTTTTGTCGAGCTTTTTCTAGAGGAACTACTTTTTGCATTATCCCATAAGAATCAATGTAAAAATGACCATTTTCGAATTACTTTTCATCAATGAAAAGATAAATCATTCATTTCGATAAACACTTTGTGGAATTGATTCTATATTGATATAGCACATATCTGACAGTCAGAACCTTAAACCTTTTATTAATTTAATAAACATTAAATCAAAATTAAATATGAATTTATCATATTTATGTAAACATGAATTTATTTAAATGTGTAGGTAAAATAAATAAATAAAACATATATTGTCATCCTTTCGATCGATGATTTTGTCTCTTTTTTAAGAATTAAATCTCACATTTTTTTTTTAATTTCGCTTTTTCTATTGCGATCGCAGCATGCTCGTATAAAGCATTATTCTATTTCCTTTTATACATTTGAAAATGTATCACCACATATTTCTATTTCATTACCTTGTAGCGAAATCGGAAAAGGGATAGAGTGCAAAATTATTCCAATAGGCTGAGATCGCAATAGAAAAATATTAAAATTGAATTCACGAAATAGCGTAAAATTTAAAAAGAGAACATAAACATCGATCGATAGAAAAAAAATTGTGATATTGACAACTTACAACATTTCATAGGGAGTTCCAATAACAGCTGCACAATTTATTTAGAACCATAATTATGTGCAAATGCGTAACAAAACTTTACCAAAATAAAATAGAATCGTGCCAGAAGAACTGTGATCGTCATGGTGTTCCATTTATAATCTAAAATCCAAAATTTACGTTGAAATTGAAGTGAAATTAGTTTGAGATTTATTCAAACAAAATCATGCAGCTTTTATTGAAATACCCTTTAAGTATTTTATTTTATTCACAAAAATATAATTCAAAAGGAAACATAACCACACTTTTACTATTTTCTCTTTTCGTCTTGCAGTTTAATTTTATTGCGTTGGTATTTGTGTGTATTTATATCAATTCAATGTAGAAATGCTTTTTTTTCTATAAATTTTATTAATAAATATATCAAAAAATAAACAACTTCTTTGATCAAGCTTTGAATCAATTATAAAATGATAATTGTAGATTCTATTTCAATGTTAAAATACTTAATCCATCGACATTTTCATTGAAAAATATCGCACCGAAAAAAATTTAATTTTTCATATGTTTTGTATGGAAATAATGTTTTTTTCGTCAATTTTAGTTCCTCTAGAAAAAGCTCAATTTTTAACCTTAGGGCTCTGTATATATAGGTGGCTCTGGTAATACACCTGAGTTTTGAATATTTAAACAAATATAGCATTAATAGTAAAATACTAGTATATTATAGTAATCTTACAAATAAACTTCACTTTTATATAATAAATTTTCTCTTCGTGCCCTCAAAACTAATTCTATTTACTTCAATACACAGCACTTTCGTACTTAAATATGTATCACCAAACTTAAACAAGCCAAAATCATAAATGCGCCGTGCTTTCCTTGAAATCGTTAAACCAAAAATAAATTATTTTATTTTAGCAATTCTAAATACATAATTTCCATCTTTGAGAACAAACCTTTCAAAGACCTTGAGCTTATTGACAATCAATTTAAAATTAAAATATATTAAAACTTTGGTGAAAATGCTATTGAAAAAAAAGTCGTTTCTCATAAATATTTACGATAAAAAAAATTACAAATGATCGTGATCGTTAAATTTTTTTGTTTGTATATGAACTTCTATACTAAGCGATCAAATTCTTAAAATAATTATCTTAATTATACATACATATATAAATAGATATACATATATATATATATTAAATTAATATAATTATTTGTTTAGTTTTGTTATAGTTTTTATGATTATTTCACAATTATATAAAAATAAATAAAATATAAATCACTTTGGTTTTTTATGATCCCGCGCACGATCACAAACGTTAACGTTACAAAAAAAATAATAGTAATAATAATAATAATAACGAAACGACAGAATATTAATTCAAAATATATTGACTGTCATTGCGATCTGCTACATCTAGCCAAGTTATTATATGTGCGCACACAGTCTTATATGTTCTCATAAATAAATTCAATGAACTGTGCGCTTAGCTGTACAACAAAAAAAAAATATTAAAGAAATCAATAAAAGTGCGGTTAATAATGTATCCTGCCGGTGTGTCGCACTTAAATATATATTGCAAATTTATTACTTCAATGTCCCCTTAAGGATATTCTGTAGAATTTTCAATTTTAAAACACAAAAGACTATTTTTTAAGTCGTCTGTCTTCGCTTACGTATATATTTAAAAAAAAATTATAAAATAAGATAAACTACTATATCGTATTACCGTAATCATCAAATAGTTTATCACTATTCAACACAATCGGTGTTTTGTGTTTTGTAATTTAATTTAATACGATGATACTCTCTTAAAGATGTGTATCGTTTTTATTTTCATATAGGTAATTATTAATTTTCTTAAGGTATATTACACCACGATCACTGATATGTTGACTGATCTTGTTGTGTTATATAAGACATATTTATTTATATACAAATAAAAAAAATTGCATTCAAGGTGAATTATTTCTTGTCACAATAATTTTTCATTTTTTATTCTTGAGTAGTTAATCGATACTTGATCTTACTATTAATTTTTTTTTCTTATTTTTTTTTAAACTATGTACGTAATAAGCATTTTAGTAGAAAAACATCAATTTATTAGAAATTGGGAGCGCACATATTCCAATTTTGACTGCGGTGTTTTGAAAATTTAAGTTTTATCCTTCATCCTTTGATGAATCGGTTCCATATTGTATTATATTATGTCAATTTCCGTTTCACATATTTAGGGGTACTTTGCTTCAAAGGAGTGTCAAGCTCAATTAATAATTCACCTTGGCTAAATGAAAATGATGAAAATGATTTTTATACAATATGGATCACTAAAATATTTTGGTTGCTTTTATCTTAATATGTGAGGTTTGACATGTGCATGGGTTTGGATGCCCTTCAATGACACGCATGTTGTTTACACGTCCGAAAATTCCATACAGCTCTTAATAATTCACTTCAATTCGTGTTTTGCTGTTATCGTAAATAAAAACGAAAAAAAAGTTTCTTATTCTTTAGAAACAACCTTCTTATATAGCTATGGGTTGTTCTGTATATCGTAATAGTCTCCTATTAATTAAACATGTAACAAATTTTATTGTATTTCTGTAGTTAGTCGGCTTTACTACGTTTTGAAAATCATATCTACTCATGTACTGTTGCAAATACACAAGGTTTGGATTCCACATTTGTCTAGTTTTTATGAATATGTTATTTACAAATTTAGAATATAATTGAAACTTTTCCTCAATCAACTAAAATCTTTGCGGTTAAAAAAATAATATCTGGTGAACTTTACATTTTGAACGTTTTTTACAAATTTGTATCGTTGATCATAAAAATATTCTCAATTGCATACATTTTCAAATTGTTTAGGCCAACTAGAACCTTAGTGGCCAAGCAAATTAAATTCTGATTGACTTTAACATTTCCACGAACGATTTTTAAAATTTGATATCGCCGATCATAGAAATGTTGACAGTGGTCGATATTTTCAGATGTTTTAGACCAACTTAAATCTTTATGTGGCCAAGGAAATTAAATTCTGTTGATTTTCACCAAATTTGACAAAGTGCGAAGTTGCGTTGTTTCGAACGATTTGTAAACTGTTACATCGTTCATCCTAGGAATGTTCATGGTGGCTTATAATTTCTTATCGTTTAGAGTAATACCAATTAGAAGCTTGATCGTCAAATAAATTAAATTCCAATGAACTTTACTATGTATTTGTCACGAAATTTAGAATTTGTTTTATTTGTGACGAACTATCGACGGTTTTCTATATTTTCAGATATTTCAGACCAACTAGAATCTGATGGATTTAACAATTTTTCACAGAATTTAGATTCTGCCTGATTTTCTATTTTTAAAGATCGTTGGCCCTAGAGATATGCACGGTTGGATTTTCACAAAGTTAAGAAGTTGCCTGAGCGGTCGCATATATTTTTTGATAGTTTAGACCGACTAAAATCTATATCATGAAGCAAATTGTGCACCACTCTTAGAATTTCGACGGTCTATATTTTCTCATAGTTTAGGATATCTTTAGTTAAAGAAATTGACCTACTATAGAATATCTTTAGTTAAAGAAATTGAATTCCGATGGATTTACAAAATTTCACAAAATTTAGAAGTTGCGTGATTTTGAACGATTTTGATGTCGTATATCCTAGAGATTTCACGGCGAATTAATTTCCTTCACCACAAAGATTCTAGTTGGTATCAAATATCTGAAAATTTAGTCGACTATGGACATTTCTAGAAAATATTAAAAAACGGCAACTTCTTAACTATTCGAACTATTTTTCACAAAATTTGGAAGCTAGCTACATGATTTTGAACGATTTTTAAAGATTTAATTTGTCGGTTCTAGAGATATCCAAGGTTGCATATATTTTCTGATAGTTTAGACTATCAAAACCCTTGTGATCAGGCAAAATAATCTCTGATGATTTTCACCATTTTTCAGAAAGTTAAGATGTTGCATGATATTGTACGATTTTGAAAATCTTTCACCGTTGTTCATAGAAATCTTCTCGGTCGCTTATTTTTTCTGATAGTTTAGACCAACTAGAATCTTCATCGTCAAGAAAATTAAATTCTGATTTTCATGAAATTTAGAAGTTGCGTTGTTTTGAATGATTTCTAAAATTTTGAGCGTCGATTAATTTTCACGGTCAACTATATTTTCTCATAGTTTAGACCAGCTCGTAAATCTCAATTTCGTATACGTTTGTGGCACTGTCGTGTTCTTGGCGTTTCTTACCACATACAAGTTTATACAATTTTCGATTATTTCTATAACTTGGTCGCTTTTAACCTTACCATAACTTATTTCTACACATAATTCAAGTGGATGAAATTACATATATTAGCACGATTTGAACTATATATGTACATATGCGAATACTTGGGTGAGACCACAACGCGCTCTGTACGCCCATTGTGGATGTCTTGAATTTCAGTAGAATTTAAAACTACAGTCTTGAACTAATGAAATAGTATGTTTGTCCGCAAACTAGCGTACAAAACTCAAAGGTTTAAGTCGGTGGTCTAATTTTAGAATGTCATTAATTTCTAGTTACAAATGTAAAGTTTTTATTTAGCAAATTGAAATTAAATTTTTGGCATTAAGATGTTCAAATTAGAATCATAGCAAGCTGAGATTTAGAATTATTACTATTTTGTTTTAATTAATTTTTCGGTTTTAACATTAAGTTTTGAGAACTATTACTCCAACGGATATAACTTAAATTTGTATTATGTGGTATGCCTTTCCATTGATTAGAAATCGTAAAGAATTTAAAATTTAATTAGAAATAAATTTGATGAAACTCTAATCTGTCTGATATGGTATTTCAAACAGAATTAAAAATTAATTTCAATATAATTTGAATGTGATTCAAATTTAAATCGAATATGATTTAGAAATCAAATTAAATTCGCTTTTATATATATGTATGTGTATGTAGGTTCGATTTGATAGAAAACATTAAATTTAATGATTTTAAATTGTAGTTATAGAAAGTTGAATTATTCATATTTTTTTTTTTTAAATTATGATTAATTAATTATTCGATTAAAATACCAATTAATATGTATAAGCAACACTTCATTACGATACTATAAAGAATTTAAAAATGTATAAAAATTGCGATTTTAGAATCTCAATGTTAATAGAATATACTAATAAATGAAAGTGGGTTAAATTATTTTCAAATGAGATTATCAGGTATTCTTAGTGGCGTTACTACATTGGTGTAAATTGATGTCAAAAACAATTGTTATCTACATATTTTAATACGCAACCGGTGTTTGTCAAAATTATTTTTTGTGTGACACAATTTTTTAATTAACAGCCGAAATTGAGTCAAACTAATACATACACGGCAATTTTAGTTATGAATCAGGGCATTTATTAAACTTGCCGTCGCATAAATAAATAATTGACAAGTTTTAGCGTTTAAACTAAATAATAATCATCGTTCTACAAAACCATGAATGACTCACCGCACCACATAAAATGTTTTCTATACATTTTACATAAAAGTACATATATTAAAATGTTCAATGTATACGATAATTAAAAACATGGAATGAGAATAATTGTCCGCATAAACAAATAATTTTGTGACAAATGTATTTTTATAGGAATCGAATTAATTCTCATGATGTTGAATAGAACACAGAACAGCAAAAATATATTTTTTTTTATAATAATTTAAATAATCATGAATTGTAAAATTTTATCACAAACATGTACATATGTATGTTCATGTACCATAATAAACAAGTATTCTAAATTGCAAATTAGAAAATGTTATAACAAATAATCATAATTGTTATGGTATAAATAATAATAATAATTATTATTATTATATTTTTTTATTTTTCTTAAATGCAACATCTTTCATCTAATTTCATGTAATGGGCACAAATTTGATCGATAAAATTGTATATGATTGGAAATTGTGGTTTCTAATATACATATGAATGTATTTAATGTATTCAACAATCGTAATTTATAATATGTATAGAAAACTAGTTTCAATAAAATATTAATGCATATATTATATACAATTATTATTAATTAATTTGATATTATGCGATAAAGACAGACATCATTTCATTAAAGGTGTTAATATGTCAGAAGATGATTTAGTAACTTATTAGAATTTGACTATATATTGTCGATTGGCGGCTAATATTTAACAATATTATCATTATCATCATTATTAGTAATAAATAATACGTCTAATCTCGTAATTAGAGTAATTTAGAACGTCTTCTATATGTAAATGACGGAAATAAAATATATGGAATTAACAGTTTTCGATAATAAATAAAAGATTATATTTTTGTAATAATAGTGTAATAGTAATAATAATCGTTAATATATTTTTTTTTATTACTATTCAAAGTATAGGAATAGGTTTTTGATTTTAATGATAATTTTTTTGTAGTTTTTAATATACGTACGATTCTAATCAGACTAGCTATAGTCTCGTTTTTATTTACACCTTGCGGTCTATAAAATATTACTAACATTTTTGAATAAGTGATGCGCAACATTTTAATGAACTACTAAATTACAGATCGGTTTCATGATTTTATTTTTCCAGTTTAATGAGAATACTGCTTATTTTAATTTCTAAGCTGCTTCTGCGAACATTCTACATTAATCTAAATAATTTTCACTTTAAAGTTATCGTTCCTTCAAAGAGCTGAGATGATCGTTAATTCTGAATAACAACTAAACGGATTTAAAACATTTATTATTGAATTAATATTCATATATAAATAACATCAACAAAATCGAATCATTTTATTTTAATTTCTAATTATACACATTAATCAGGCTAATTATACACATTAATAAGTGGATGGCCGATTTCAATGAAAACACATCAGTCTGGGGTTAGGATAAAACGGGATTTATTTTCCAGGGTCTCTGCTTTAATCATCAACAATCTTTTTGTATTTTGAATCAATGGATGTATAATTTAGTTATTTCCGTAATCATATCAGTTGCTACATATTTTAGTTTAATTTTAACGTTCAAATTAACTAAATATTTGATTCTAATCCGTGGTGTATTGCAAAACTTCTGTCTAGAATTCATGGTATCAAAATGAAATTTGATTATTTATACAGTTGGATTTCGAATTTTATTCTGAATTTCATTAGAAACTGAGCCACTGAGTCCAATAACATATCACGGTTGCACTATCCGACGCGATTTCATGCTGCTGCACCAATTGCTGTCTGATATGAAAATTATATCACCGATGTAGTATTTTCTGTTACAAAAATAATTGAATCGGAACAATTTTGGAATAATTATTTAATTAAAATCATAACCATTTATTTTTATTTAAATAAACTTTAATTGATTTTAATAAGTAGCCCGATAAAGAATATCCCCCATCGTGCCCATAACTTTTGTATTGAATTTTTTGTTGACCATCCACTAGATAGAACATAGAACCATGGTTGGTTCAACCATGATTAATTTTGAAATAATTATGGGTTTACAAGCCACCGAAGATTTAACTGCAAAGGACATTATCGCATAGCTCACAGAACCGACTTTTCAACAAAAAGTGCACTGCTTGTGAAAAAGTTTGGAATATGTAAGCCGCATAAATTTATCTCGCAGTACAGTATTATTATTAACATTGGCTGGAACCCTCGAGGATTCCGCACTCAATGCCACAAAGGCCCATGGTGCAAATCTAGGATTCTATCCCAATTCGCAAACGCGCACTGCTGCCTTCGCAAACTGAACAAGTTTAGGCCAAGGCAGAGAAGACAACTGATCTAAATTTAAAGACCTAAAGTTGAATATCTGAATTCGTATAGAACTGAAAGCAGGACAGCTGCTGGCGAAGTGAAGGCAGTCATCATCTTCCTCCAGGCAGTCCTCGCAAATAACATCATGAGCTAAACGCATACGATGTAGATGATCTTTAAAACGACCATGCCCTGTAAGAATCGCTACCAAGATTCTTAACTGGTTCTTTTTTAAAGATAAAGCATACTTCGTTGACCTCAAATTGGGCTCCTTAATGAAGTACTTCGCCTTACGACAACTAAAAGTCTCAAGCCACTGAGACCTTAGGTCTTTCAAGGCGTAGTCCTTCATCACTTTCTTCCCGTAGTTGAAAGAAATAGGAACCGCTGGTTCAGGACCAACAAAAGTCAATTGGGAGCCAGCTTTGGCTAAACAATCCGCGATCTCATTGCCTACGATGTCACAATGAGCCGGTACCCACATGACCGTAACTTTATTGTTAGAACAAAGATGGTTCATGAAATGTTTACATTCCTTGACGAGTTTAGAAACAGTCAAGGGATTTCTTAAAGAGTACAGCTTAAGTACAGCTTTACTATCTGTACAAAGTAGAATACTTTTGTTTTTAAAAGCAAAATTTAAAGCCTCAATAACACTACGTGTCAGCGCTACTAGTTCCGCCTGAAAAACAGTACAATGCGAACCAAGACTACCGAAAAGTCTTAGATCCGTCCAAGCACAGTAGATTCCAAAACCTGCACTGAGGTTAGAACGAGAGCCATCAGAGCAGTACAGTAAGTAGACGGCTTACTGGTTTAAGCTACCAAACTTAAAAAATCACTACCAGAAATCAGGCATTTTTCTAGAGTAATTGAAGAGTCCCATCGTGCTGTAAATAAATTATGAGGCGGTCAGAGCTGGCTATCGCATAGAGAACAGAAAATACTTCTAAAAGAAAGAGAAGCAGCTCTTAAAGATGTGATTCTGTTTACTCAAGTTTGTTGCCTCAGCAGAGAGGAAACTGTTTGAATCGTGTTTTCTTTTAATTGAGAAAATATATTTCGCATTTTGTTGGAACAGTGAATAAATGATAGCGGCAATGCTAAAGTATTCATTAGGAAATTAAAGTGTTCCACATTTAAGACATCGTTAGCAATTATGAAAGGTTTGCTGACATATTTGAACAAATTAAATTTAAAGCTACAAGGCAAACCTCTCAATTTTTCAAATTTTATTAAATATTGATGATTTTGAAAAACCGATTTAGAACAAAATAATTTGGCTCATTTTAAGTCTTCTTTTGCCGTATTAGAAGAATTTCCAGATTTCGAATTTTCGAAATTGGTTCCAGAATTAGAAATTCTAATTAATCAATTCAACGAAAGAACTAACGAATTTGAAGGCATCAGATTGAAATTTTTTTCGTGAAATATTTGGGAAACCTGTTCTCTGCACAAACAAAATTGAATTCTGGTGCAAGTTGATATCCAGATAGTATAGTTAAAATTGTTACTCAAGAATAGTAATTCCATGTCATTCGAATTTTCGTTCAAATTGTAATGAAAAACCTGAAAGATAAAATTTCAATCAAAAAAACGATCAATTTAACTTCTAATTAAATTCTAAAGAGAATTGTTGACATCTTTTAAAAATCAAAGTACAAGTTCCTTAGAAATGGTGGAAAAGTTTGGTCAAGAAGTGTTATTTAGTAAATTTAGGCATAAAGATATAATTTCAATAAAACCTTTGTTTCTATTTGTGTAAAATACTTAAATATTCTATCTATTGCCAAATCAAATCGACAATTATACGTTTGAAATTGGAATGTTGAATTTCACTGTAAACGACAAAGCGCAATTTGATTTTAGTTTCAAAAATGTTCAGACGATTTTAAAATTCGTCATTATTATATGTAGATTCAGACAAAAAAACGTCCCAATCAAAATGACTATTCGTGACTGAAATCAATTTGAATATAGATTTTGAAATTAATTAGAATGGGAAGAGAGTGGGTTAAGATTACGACAGACATTCAATACATTTTTTGGTAAATATTATTGGCACCTATAAATTCTGCGTTCCAAAACAATATATTATGGTTAAACCCTAACACACAGTTTAAGCGCGCACATATACAGTTATGTATCAAATCTCAAAACGAAATTCATCACAATTTCACAATTACTAAATAATTTCATCTTTAATTTTATTTTCTATTCAATTTAATTTTTTTTATTTTTATGTAATTTGAAGATTTACATTTTGTTCTTTGATTTTTTGCTGTTATTTTATTTTTTTTTTACCGTAGTATTTCGCGATTTGCGAATTTAAATGGTAAATATTTCTTCTTCACTGTGTTTTTTGTTTTGCATTTTTTTTTTTATTTCTTTTGATCAAGGTAAATTGAAATCACCTGAAATATTTTAAGAAAATAACGAATACAATCGCGATTGCGAAATGGCTTTTTTTTATTATACAATAATTTTTATTTTTTGTAGTTTTGGTCTTTAAATAAAATAAAAATAAATTTGCATTGTAAAATGTCAATTAAAGATTTGTTTTGATTTTGATGTGGTTGGTACTTAAGAACATAGTTATAATGTATGGGCTGTAATTTGTCATAATTCATCAAAGATAGCGGTCTCAATTAGCCTATATATAGGCTATAGTTAAATTCGGATAAATTAACCAAATTCTTTTTCTTAATTACAAAATTTTTAAAGTTATTTTTGATATGCGCGCACTAAGCCCATTCACCTGAAAACTATACGGCAACTATAACTATTTCATCATTCCATTTTTTTTGTTTAGTTTTTGTAATTTATTTTATCGATTTCGTGTTCATTGAAAGTTGTTTGTTTATGACCACTATATGACAAGTCCTACATAGCTAGATACCAATTATTTGAGAGTAAAGTGTAACAACGAGATTAACTATATGTCAATTTATATATAAGATGTGAAATTACATTTTTTTTTCATTTTCGAGTTAAGTGGCAGAACACAATTTTTCTTTCAAATCAAGTTTGGTTGGTGTGTTGTTGTAATTTAAGAAAGTTAAACAAAAATTTAGAATTTGTGATTAAGGTTGAACATTTTATTTTACACTGCATATAGTATAAGTTTTATGTATGTACATATATTGAGAAACTAATTAAAACGAGCCCATTATAGGATACCATAAATGCAAAATGCGACCTATAACTATCCAATCGGTCAAACGTCAAACTGACGGAATATTTATATACTCATATATTTCTTGAAAAAGTTGAATGACTTAAAACGTAAAAAATGTTTTGGTTATTTTTTAAATAGATATCTTATTATTTATAATGATTATAAATATAATAACGTTTTTTTGGATAGATTCCAATAAACAAAGCAAATGTATAGGTTAGTTGGACGAGTATATATGTACATATATATATAAATATATTTTGACTGGTTTTCAAGAAACACTATGTTATTGTCTATCAAAAAGTGATTAATCAGATAAGAACGAAAATGTGTTTCTTATTTAGATGCGGGTTTTTGAGTTAAATTCTATCTTGTTTGTACATAATATATATATATATATATATATATATATATATATATATATATATATATATATATATATATATATATATATATATATATATATATATATATATATATATATATATATATATATATATATATATATATAACAACTGTGTATATGTATGACGACGTGTATCGAATCGACATGAAAATGTAAAAATAAATTTAAAATATAAGTGTTTGTAGTTTAATTTACTTCCTTAATTACTCATTTTCGGAGAGTTATAATTAGTACAAGATGTAATTACATTTACTGGGCATTAAGAATGTTTTACATAATTAACATGTATTTAATTGTACACCTGATCGAACAACGTAAAGAAATTTTAATTTGTTGGCATCAACAATACTGATCTAATTTCATGTCGGTGTTTTAAATTCTTGTATCATTATTTGAGTTTGGCTTAAGAGATCTTTTGAAAGTGGAAATATTTGATTTTAAATTTACTAATTAAGTAATTCACATTTCTTTAATCATCGTATTGGCGTTCAAATATCTTATTGGTGATTCGCCGAATTTGAGAAAATGTATACTTCGTTCTTCTATAGCCGCAATTAAATAAGTCGAATTTGATTATTATGTGCGTTGTTACTTGTTACATCCAATTGCAATCAGTCAGTTAAATTAAGCAGATATTATTTTACGAACTAAAGAATTTAAAACAGGTTTATATCATAATGTTTTCCAAGTGTCTTGATCAACCTTGAAATACCGCATATACCAGCCCAAGACGACCCTTAAAATCCATAAAACAAACTTGTAAATTGGGGGTTGCCTTAAATTCCTGGTATTAGAAAAATTATTACTTTTTAGAAAAAATTTTGGAAATACACATGTCCAACTACATATTTTGTTTAATTCCAGCTTTATTTCAATTTAAAAATAAAACAAAAATAAATTTTTCATAACATTTTTCTTCGAAATTTTCCAAATCTTCTTCACCATCCGATATCAAAAATTCATTAATAATATTTTGCGATTCATGGCATTAGTTTTTATCCTATGGGTCGATAGTCAAATCTGGTGAATCGATTTCATCTTCCCATAAAATTCATATGAAATACAGATCGTCTTATATGAGCAGATACTCTAGAATAAAAACAACGTAAAATTATGCCCTCGCCTTATGCGCCGGTATATACGGTACTTTTCTCGTAATAATCAAGTGAAAATTTACATATTTTTCATAGATGTCACGAGAAATAATTTAAGTCGAACCTCGTTTTCTTTTAATAATTTTTGTATATGTGTTCCTCGTTGTCGAGATTTACTCTTTGAAGTGAATAACAATAAAAGGAAATTATAATCTCCAGTACTCTGGCAAATTTTAGATAATTCCAAATTCACGAACAATTCCAGAAATTCCAATTCTCATTTTGATTGTCTGATAATTGAAGTATCTTAAAATTATGTTTGGATTTCAAGCCTGCTTTACGAAAATGTACTACGGTACATTTCGATATAACTTATTGTATTTATCCTAACAACCTAACCAACTTTCTCCAATTTCACGAATTTCATACGAATTTTATGTTTTAAATAGTTTTGGAATCCAGATGTTTAAATTTTTGAATTTATGTAACTGAATATTAAGTTCTTAATAAATTTTAATCATTGCATTTCAATGACTTTTCGAATTGGTCGAAATTCAGTTCAAGGATTAATTTTAAAATATTTTAAATAATTTTGCAAACTTTAAAAATCATAAATTTTTACGTTATTATTAGAAACTATTATAGAACGTTACAATTTAGATTTAGGAACTAATACATTTTTAGCACTGAGCTGAAAAAATCTCAATGTATTTAAATATGTTATTTCTAAATAATAAATTTTCAAATAAAAATTCGAAATTTAGTATACTTTATATCTACAATGATAATCACATTTTATTGAACTATGAAACTTTTAAAGCCAAAATTCAAAATTATCGAATTTCAATATTTATTTATCTTTAAAATACTAAATTTTTTATTGAATTGTCCAATTTTTCTAAAGTTTGAGTAATTTTCGATTTCTTATTTTTATGATTAAGTTTTACGAACAAAACCCAGAATTTGAAATTTCAATTGATATTTTGAAAATGAAACTTGTTTCTTACTGTTATAAATGTACGAGCTTTAGAAAATTCAATTTTAACGATATTTACAGTTTATGAATATTTACGATTTATGATTGAATTATCGTTTTCTAAATTTTCTAAATTTCTAAAAATGGTTTTTAAATGTTGACCACAAATTTTGGAAAATTTTGAGAACTCTGGAAATTAAATTTGAGCGACATCTATAAAAAATATATTATGTTATATTCGTAAAATATGCAAATTCAGGAAATATTTATAAAATTTGTAGTGCTCCAAAACTGGTATAATTTGTTATATTTCTATATTTCTGCGAATTCGTATATAATATTAAAAAATTGGGAAAATTTATGGAATATATTTCTAAGAAGATGCCCTAAGAAAAATTCAAAAAATGTTTCAATTTCAATATTCCAAATATTGAATTTAGATCAATTTGCTGCTTTAATTGATCTGATTTGAAATAAGCTTTTTGATAGTTTTGATTTTGAAGGTTTCTTGACGCATAAATGGAAAGATTTTGCTTAAAAATTGACCTCGTATTCAGTTTTTAACACTTGGTATAGAAATACAAAATCAAAGTATTTGATCCCTATCAACTATCAATCTATCGAGTAAGGTGGGAAAATATGTGCAAAATTCCATATGTCGGCTACCTGTGAGAATGAAATTACACTTTTGCTCTTCACCTATCTTCAGATGAAGAAGAAGGTTTAGAACAAGTGAAATTAGCCTTTTCGTAATATTCGCACTTGCAGTAAACTAGTTCAAGGTTCAATTGTTTGAGTTTTATTAGTGACTCTTAAAAATTCTGTCGGGTCTGTCTATCAATCCGGCCTGTCCTTTTTGATAAATTGTTACAATTATCGACATAATCTTTCAATGATAGTTTTGATTTAATTTCTTTGAATTAATAATAAATTTAAAAAAATTGATATATTTGCTAAATCACGTATTGAATGGTTCTGAACCAAGGACAATAAAACCAATCTTGCAATGTGAAAAATCAAACTAAACATTTTAATCTTTTGTGAACATCTACAGAGAGAGAGGCTAAAATCAAGAATTGTGAGATCGTATATGGTACTGGAAATAATGTGGTTTATGATTTACCGATTAGTACCGAAACTTAAATTTTATGAATTTTCGCACGAAACTACTCCGAAATCAAAAATTCAAAAAAGGGGAAATTTAAACATAGCATATACAAGTTTAATAAGTTTTAAATTCAAACCGTCAGTTGAGAAATTGTCTACATTATTCCACCTTCTGTAGTGCACACTGTTAATGTTTTTGTTGATATCTTTCATAATAGCATATTTCGCCACATCGCTCACTAGGAAGGAGGAAGCATCCATCCTTGCTGGACAGGATACGCATTTGGTATTTCCATTAAATATTACACACTTTCTCGAATTCAATGGTTTGATTAGGGTAAATGCCGATCGGTCTACACATTTAAGTAAAATTCTCCATCTTGTTTGCGAATTGCCTGTATCTATATCCATGAACATTTCTATATCCTATAACAATAAACAGTTTTTAAGAATTTATGTGGGAGTACTTTTTAAGTTTAGCCATCGCCTAGCAAAATTTTTCCATTTTAATGCCTTTTCACTCCGAAAGCACTTCTGATTTATTGTATCTTTCTGTTCGCTAATGTACATACATACATTTTGACTATTTTGATTATCTTAAATGTTGTGATATTTACGTCTTGGACATATCTGTGCTGTCTAACAACGGACTTTGTTTTAATACAGAATGAAATTAATTTTTCTCAGTAAAAGTTGAACGTACAAACTTTTCTTCTGACATAACACGAACATTATAATCGCTTTCATCCTCCATTCTTATTTCGTTATTCTCATGATGAATTAATGTATTAGCCATGTTACTAATGGATGAAATATCGGCTTATTTACAATCGAATCAATAATGTACACCAAGTTTAATGTATCCAGAAAACATATAGGAATTATCCCGGAACAATTTAGATTAAGTTAATGTTATCGAGGTACATTTATATTGCAAAAACTGACCACAATTCAAAAATTCATAAAAACACGATTAGATAATAAAAATGCAACATATATAAACTTGATCTTTTAATTCGTTGTGCATACACTTAGACCGCTGTTCGCGTCTTATACCTTACCCAACATTCCACATATTATACACTTCATAGCCCATATACACCTACAGACATATATATATATATATATATATATATATATATATATATATATATATATATATATATATATATATATATATATATATATATACATATATATATATATATATATATATAAATTAAATCAGTTGTATTGATATTTCATAACACAAATTTACAAAATGATCGATCGATAGATCATATACACATGAAAGATTTATCAATTGTTATTAACTTTAATTCTCATATATCTGTTATAATATAAAAATAAAAAATAAAGTTGTAATTACAACATGTACGAGTATTAGAACAACAACAACAAAATTATAACAATATTATTATAAATTGAATTAAGTGTGATTTCACTTTAATAAGAATATATGGTAGTAGAGTAATAAATGTATAGAGTATATAGAAGGTGAAAATTATAGTTTGATTATATTGAGGTTAGGTTAAAAAAAAATAATAAAAAAATTATATGTATTATACGTACAAGAGATCGATCAATAGAACTGTTCTCACGTTCATTCCAAACTATTGTTTAATATTATATCTAATTATTATTGTTTTAACACTTTTTGGGTGTAGTATATACATTAAGTACATTACATATATGTATGTATAAAATAATATATGTACTCGTATTATAATGATGTGATCTAGTTATTGAAATTGTTGTAATATTGCCGCACCGTATCAAGATTAAAAAGTGAATTTCGTTATTTGAAAGGTAAATACATATACGTGAGTATAATGTATAGAATATTGCAGTAACACAAATTAAAAATAAACATCTTATGTTATACAATACATTTTGGACATGGACATATTATTTGTGGATTCGCGCTGACGACGCCGAAGACTATAAGAAAAAGAAGAAATGTATAAATTCCGTGACTTTTACTTCCATTTGAAATATGAATTTTATGGTATTGAGATGTTGTGAAAACAAAAATTATAATCAGCTAAATGTGAATTACTATTGAGACGTCTTATGTATGGATATTAGAATTTTTTTGTTTTGTTTTTATAATTAAATCAACTTTCACCTGTGTAATACTGATCTGTGTCACAGATGCTTAACACTACATATCGGGGTTCACATATAGTTAGAAGATTTATTTAACTTAAATCTAAATAAAATTATTCGAAAGAATATATGTTATCACGCACTTAACTGCAAAAAGTCTATAATTTTAGCTACGATTGCCAAGTTTGAACTATATGTTTATTTATTTTTGTGGAAATAAGTCTACTATCCTTATTTAGGGTAAGGTCGAACAATAGTGGCCAACATCATGTTAATATAGGTTCATTGGCACCGTAATCGGTCCTTCCCATTCAGAAACTATTGTTGTTGTGCATTCACATTCAGAAACTAAAGCTGCGTATACCTTTATTTTATTAATCTCAAGTATGGATGGTGTATCGATGTTCGATCCAGTATAATATTACCAAAAACCGAACACAATCCAATGTTTTTAATTTGTAGGTTTAACATCCAGAAAGATATACGTTGGAGATTGACGATTGGAGTCATGATTTTAATCAATTTTTTGCACGGACAACCCGCTTTAAAATATTTCAGCTATACCATTTTTTAGTCGTACGACGTACCGACGTTCCAATCGTCAATTGCTGCACACTTTTTTAGCTAAATTACAGCCATATTTTCACGTTAAGTGTATGAATTTTTTCTGGATGTACATATGTACCAAGTATTCAGCACTTAGCTAAATTACTTATGACCGGACGTAAACGTAATAAAGGATCTTAATTGTTATTAATGTATGCCCACCACTTGATTAAACTCAGCGCATAATTGGTTCGACCGATACATTGCCATATCGACCAATGTTTTATAAGATTTTCAAAGAAAGTGACTTCTAGATCACTAGATTCATTGGTTATTTTCCAAAATAGTGTAATCTTTTAAAAATGAACCATGTGTATTGGTTCGGGACTGCAACCATCCCTAAATATCATAAAAACTATAAACATGTTCATATAACCCCGCCTGGAATATGTGGTGTATTTATGATTGAGTTGCTTGTACTCTGGTTGGGACTTCGTACTTATCGATGTCTTTTTGTGTAATGTAAAGACAGATTGAATAACTCAGAAAACTCATGTTTTATGCGGATCGAATAATTTCAGTTCATTGAATGTCATGGGAGGATGTGCATCTTTTCTGATGTTTATTAGATTTATCCCCAACAATGTCCATTTTTGATTTTGACCACAAATTGGGTCATGAGTTTAAATTGGGCTAAATATGTTGGTGGCTCTATATATATACAGACACATCTCAATGAATGATGTATGATATAGTAAGGTTTTGTATTACTATAAGTAAAACAACAAAATGGCAATATAGTGCACAGAGAAACAACGCCTGCTACGTGCACAGAGAAACAACACCTGTTTGATTGCTACGAATTGTGAGGCAATATGAGTACAATTGCACAATCTCATCATTTTGCAAACAAAGATTAAGAATTGCTGGCTTGAATTTATTTAAACAGGAGAAAAATAAATAGCTCGACAAAACTAATTACATAACTAGGAATAATTGGAAACGGTTCCACGGAAATGGTTGTAAAGTTAGTAAAAACTATAAAACGAGAGTTAGCTGAAATTGATAAATTGAGAAATGATATTAAAAAATCTCATCAGTTTACGTTCGTATCAACTACCTAGACAAGAAAACAAATTATAAGCTGACGAGAAAAGCTGGGAAACCGAAGAACTACTAAGCGTTGAAAACGTCGCAATTGTCGGTTTATCGGTGTACATAATATAGAATTAATAATGTTTGCCGAAGTGTAAAAAATAAGAAAATTTAGCATTTTGGGGAATCCCCTTTTAATTTAACATTTTGTTGCAATATGTTTCTATACATGAATTTTTTGTATAACAAATACTAAATCATTCTTAAACCTCGACATTTTATGAAAATAGCTGCTATTATCGACACCGATAATCGCCAATCGGTGATGTATCGTCATATGTAAAAGTCTTCCATACACATCTATATGCATGCGTTTGTGGATCGCAATTTGTATGATATCGGCGCTGACACCGGTATCGTGTCGGCTAATGGAGAAGCGCTAACAAATACTAAATCATTCTTAAACCTCGACATTTTATGAAAATAGCTGCTATTATCGACACCGATAATCGCCAATCGGTGATGTATCGTCATATGTAAAAGTCTTCCATACACATCTATATGCATGCGTTTGTGGATCGCAATTTGTATGATATCGGCGCTGACACCGGTATCGTGTCGGCTAATGGAGAAGCGCTATTAGTCGAACAAATACGCCACATTAAATATTTATTATATTTTCGAATTCCGAACAAATAAATAAAACTATGCGCAATCTAAAATAATACGTGATTTTTTACTGAAACAAGAAATTTTGCATTTTTTGTATTCCGCATACATAATTTAACAAGTTGGATAATTGTGCAGTGAAATAAAATGATTGGGAGACGTTGTTATTGAATAACCATATTAGCACAAACAAGAAAAGGGTTTTTCAAAATTGAAATATTGCAGGTGCAAATTGAGTATAGGCCCAGCTTCATGTACACTAACCAGGAAAATGTGATTATCAGAAAACGTTTTGTTGTATCTAACTTGGAAATGTATTATGTATTGATTAGAATCTTTAATTTTCATAAAGCTTTTTCTACATCTAAGGCAGTGACTCCGGTTACAACGCAATTTGCGAGAGACTTAGTGTGGAAAACTACCACTTCTGAACCATTTTAGGGCTCACTTCAAGATTGTATATGAGTTCTTGTTTTTTTGACAAATGTTTTAATAATCTAATATCTACCTGACTCACTTTTTAGCATTTCAGTAAAATATTTATGGCTTAATAAATGGCTTAATGGCTTAATAGGGAATACAAATAATTATATGGTCACTCAATTTATTATCCAACTTCAAAACAACTGGAATATGTATGTATAAATTCTATAGATATGATAAGGCCATTTTCATTATATTGTACAAAATTAGTATTTTGATCAGATTATTTTGATTAACCGTCAGATTTATGACCTTTTATATTTCTATTTTTTGGCATTAGAATCGAAAATGAATTAATTTATGTGCCATAAGAATTTTTGAGTTCTAATTATTTGAAGTTTTGGAGAAGCCATTATTTTTAATTGTAATTAATATACAAAACGACAGTATTAATCGGTCGAAAACCGCAAGGTGATTTAAATTTTTAATTTTGCATTTAGCAATATATGAATAAAACGTCATCCAATTTGTTAGCGCTGTGCTAATATTTCTTCAATACTTTCAATAAATACTTAACTTATCAAATTTATGTTTACATGTGTTGGTCATATTTTATGAGTTACTTTAAAGTCAAAAGCCATATCTCTTTACGGTTGTAATTTTCGTAATCATTATGAAACCACTCGTTGTTATTATTATCAGCCTAAAATTATTGTTTTCAATCAGTTCTGTCATAATATTGTTCAAATACTTTTCACATTGATTGTTTTAATTTTATAA
Organism: Tipula unca; assembly: GCA_951394425.1. Lineage (NCBI taxonomy): Eukaryota > Metazoa > Arthropoda > Insecta > Diptera > Tipulidae > Tipula > Tipula unca. The sequence goes on from OX596381.1 coordinate 137,221,703, forward strand.
CCAGCTTGCAATATCATTCAAATGTATGTTCACAAATTGTATTTGCGATCTTACAACAAGTTTTTAATTTAATAATATTTCAATTATTCGTTATATTGTCAAGATCATTCATTTTTAGCCTTAATTAATTTAACACTTCTGATTGATAATCAAACTATATGTCTTCCTAATATATTTGAGAAATGTACATCATCATTTTGATTGTTTGATCGCGTTTTATATCTTAAAAATATAAAAATTGGAACGTAAACTACAATCCGTTTAAATGAATGTAGGATATAAAAAATTAATTCTATTGACTTCATAGGTGTTCTGCACTTAAATGTTTCATCAACCAAATATGTATAGATATCACAATATTTTATTTCGTTCCTCAATTAAATTATCCCATTTTTTAAATCTAAATGTAGTTAGACATTTCAGTCCTATCACGCATATGTCACCTGCATATGCAAGCACCTGATTGGACTGGCGGTATAAGATGTTGCGTTGAGGTGTTTCAGTTTTACGAAAGATGTACTCCAACATGAGATTAAAGAGTATCGGGGACAGAGCATCTCCCAGCCGAACACCCGAGTTAACAGCAAAAATTATCGATAGCCTGTTCTCAACTTTAACACAGCATTGAGACTGCGTCACTGTCCTCCTACACAGTCGTACCAATATTGTTGGCATTCTTAGGTATTCCAGGGCAGACCACAGACTCTCGATTGATCGAGTCATAGGCCTGCCGGAAATCCAGGAACACCTGATGTACGGGGATGGATCTCATAATATTTAAATAGAATTATCCGCAGCGAAAATACCTGATCAATAACTGATCGATTCGGACGAAATCTTCCATGATAGTCAGCAACCAAGCCTTCCGGTAGAGAGGTGATTTTATCCAATATAATATAGGATAGTAACTTGTATGATGTGCAAAGGAGAGCTATTCCGCGATAATTCCCTTCTTGAAGATGGGGCATATCGCGGCCACTTTCCATTCGTCAGGCATTACTTCGGTTCGCAATACTAATCGAATAATATCGAAAGACAGTTTCATAAAGTATTCCCTCCAAATATCAAGAGCTCCGAATTAATGCAGTCCACCCCAGGTGATCGGTTTCGTTTCAATCTCTGCATGGCCTTAGTGAATTCCTCATGGGATGGATCCTCAGTGCAAATCTTCGCAGTCTGTATTAGAGGTAGTTCAACAACAGTCTGTGACGCATGATGAACATCAAGCAGGTCAGTAAAGTGTCCTTTCCATGCGTCAAGTATACTGCGTCGATGTTGACACAGAGGTTTTCATCCCGGTCCCGAATGGCTGTTAACGCAGGCCTGAAAGTATGGTGCAGTCCAGTAATTCACATAAAGAAATTACGCGAACTGCGCTCATTGCTGAGTTGTTGTACTTTCAGAACCTCGGCATTCCACCATTCTCAGTTCTTCTTCCGTCTACAAATCCGCTTAGCTGTTCTCACATCCTGCACAACCCGATTCCGTCCTTAGAAAGTAACACATGTTAGCTCTAGTATTAAAGTCAATTGTATTATCAATGATATTATTAACGTCGTGTTCGGCTATATGTAGATCCCATCAGATCGTCCAAATCGGTTATTGACTGCTTGGAATTCTAAAACTAAGTGACTGCACGTTTTAATTTTTACGTTTAAATCTTGGGTCCGAGTACTTGTCCGGTGTTTTTTTGGAGGTATTCAACCGTTCAGCCGCCTCCTACGACAAGCAAAGGATACTGTGGTGGTATTCTTGGGAAGCATGTTCGTGCAATTTAAATTTACGAGACAAGTGAGTGCCCCCGACCACAGGGGCCAAAAAGGGGCACTAAAAATTTTATAAAAGTATTTTAAATAAATAAATATATAAATATCGTAATAAGTTAACAAACAAAAAAGAAAAATGTTTAGTTTTTAAACATTTACGCCTTACGGATATACATATTTACTTGTTAGTGTACTTTGTTTGGTGCACTACAATATTATCGAATGTTTACAACCAATGCACATATTTAAGTCAATTAAACTAGGGTTAGTTAATACAAAAATCTATAGCTTAACCTGATTTTGTAGTTCCTATTTATGTAACTCTGTCGATGTAAATGATGAGAATATATTGTATTAAAGCACCTCGAAAACAAGATCTTTCTTTAGCAGAATATTTTAAAAATGTCGATCTAGAATTTACTGCTACACATAAATATAAAACTTGAGAGTTCAGACTTCGAAAAAGTGCATTTTAAGCCACTAGGGGTTGATATTTATTAGTCTTTATTCATCTCTAACCTCATAAAAGCAGACGAACAGTAGGATTTTCTCCGGCCAATACTATAATAATGAACTTGTAGTTTTCCAGAGATAATTGAATTCATAATAATATTGTTACAAATTTTTCGAAACTGCTGAACTATTGTTGAGACCCTTTTAACGAATCTGCGGAAACGTACCATTTTGTGGAAGGTTCGGATGGCCTAATCTCAATGTCACAAAGTTCATACAGAAACATAGTTTAGGCATTGTTTTTCTAATACCACACTATTTAATTATTGTGTCACTTAAATATTTTGCAGCATATTATTGCACACTTGTGAGATATTTTTCTTTTGGTCATAGTATGAACAAAACAAGCAATGTTTTTGTTTATGAAATTATAATATTGCAAAAAGCAGAGTATTTTGATGTTTTTTTACAAAACTCAGAATGTTGGGCTGTTATACTTATATGGGGAATATTTCCGAATCACCTACATAAAAACCGGCTTATTTAAAAAATAATAATCGCACATTATAATGCTAAAATAATTGTCAAGTAATTACCGTAATTATACAATATTATTATTATTATTATTTTAATAATATACATAATTTACATCGTGATTGGAATGAGTTGAATATTTAAAATAATACAAAATTGTAAAAAAAAATATGTATAATAAGAAAGTTGAATTTTAAATCAAAGTTCAAGGTAACCAATATACAATTATTATTAGAGCTGGGAATATGAACAGATGAAAAATTAATTGTTTACCAATTTGTAAATAAAATTACAATCATATAATCTTACTATGAGCAGTCGTAATTTTATTTGTACATATGTACGAGTAATCTTATGCAGCTCAATGTTTAGCAATTAAAACCAATTAAACGGCATTACATACATATATGCCGGCCATAAAAATATCCAATTTGATTGCAACAAGGACAATCGTATATGTATATGTATGTATATGCATGGGAAACTAAACGAAACGGAAAGGATTATTTATCAATAAATCGCAATTAAAATGATTGATACACAATAATTAATTTCGCGAAATAAATTTCAATTAAATCCATTTTTTATTGCCCGCACACGGATCCATTGATTGAGATAAAAATTGTATTCTTTTAATCGTCTTACATGTTTAAGTAATTAAACGATTTAAGCAAAAAAAAAAAAGAAAATTAAACCTCCCAGTATTGTCGTTTTAATTTTTTATTATTTATAATCTTATCACAATTTAATTTAATATTTTATAATACACTACACTGGTGTTATAGGGTGGCGCATTGCATGCATTTCTTAAGGCGCAAGCGATTGGTCAAATTGATTAATTATTATATTATATGTATATATGTATGTGTAAATTAAATTCTGCCTGCAAGAATTCAATATACTTTGTCGGCTTGAATATACTTTTCACTTGCCCTTTTTGTTGGGATACCCATGAATACACCGGCACCAACGGAATAATTTTTCACGCCTTTATTATGTTTCATTTTCGGAGTATATGGTAATGGTATAAAAATACAAGTAAACCTTTTGTGTAATATACAAATTCATGTAATTGATATACTGAATCATCGTATAATATTACACAATCTCAAAATTCATTAGACCAAATCGTTTTTAACAAACAAATTTTCATCTAAGTGCTTTTTTTTTATATAATCTTTAATTACTTTCTTATAACCACAACTTGCTATATGTATATGTATGTAGAATACATTATTGTTATAATTTGAGTAACGACGCTAAATTTTATTAACTTTTTTTTTTTTATTAAAGGAATTAATTAAAATAAAAAATTTGAATGATTTACTTTTTAATGAACCAATGGGTACCCTTCCGGGTGTAGAATGTGCTCGAGTATAGATTTAGATGAATTGTTTTCCAAGACATTAATTGAATATTGGTATACATAAATATACATACATAATTTGCTGCTGAGTGAAATGGTGCCAACAATTTTTTGTTTTGGTTATATCCATATTCATAGCTGAACTAATCAATTAATCAAAAAATTTGTCGGATTTGATGTAAAATATAGTGCGTACATAAAAGCTTTCGGTTTAAAAATTTATCGTGTCGAAATATTTTTTGGTTTACATGCATGTTTTGTTATTATTTGTCTATCGATTGCATTACGATAGATTATATAACTCATCGCAAATCACTGGTAATGTTTATTATCTTCGCAATAAACATTTCCTGTATAATGTAACGCATACAGTTAGGGGTAGCCCGTGATTTTGTTTAAATGTTTGTTGATTTGCAAATGTCGAAGATTAATGTAAGATCAACATAACGTTCATATGAAGACGGTTTCTAATATTTATCAAGTTATCATCATAAAAATCAATTCATTATAGTTAGCTCAGGAACGATTTAGCTTAATTCGTTTCCATGTTTTTTTTTAAAATTAAACCGTCGCACGGTTCTCGGTTTATCAAATTGTTGCGATTGTCGAAGGCTGATTTATGCGAATTAGAAGTAATTGCTGTCCTTTGTTGATTTAATTGGTTCTAGTTACCAAATAATTCCAAACACAAGTTGGCGATGACTTTAGGAGATTTTTTATTTTGAAATTTCAAATTTACATTATTAAAAAATACATAAAATAATAATTATTTAAACGAACACTATCTATGTCTACACATATATTTAATTTAAACACATCTCTATATATATTTGTACACATTTATTTAATTTAAAATTATTATTATTATGTATGAATAATTCTGATTTGAGATTCTGCTATAAAACAAATGAATTCTTGACAGCTAAACTCGAGATTGCACGTTTGAAATTAGTTCACGTTATTCGCCTTTAGAGTTCCGCTAGTGGCGCTAGTAATCCAAAATTGCTTTATATGTGAAATTGCCTAAACATTTCGTACTTGACCGTATTTTGGTTCAATTTCAAAATCGTTCAATAGATGGCAGATATTTTGAATTAATTTCATGTTATACAAATTTGATTAGTTACAGAATCTGCGGTTTTAATGGCCATTTTAAGTTACAATTTATATTACTGCAGTAATAATTCGAACAGTCAAATTCTACCTTTAAAAATGAACTGCTGTGTGTTTGTTGTTTATTTCGTAATATGCGGATAAGTTTTCATTACCTTTCCGAACAACTTTCGACTCCAGGAGTCGACTAGTTCTGCTTATAGTCTCTTTAATTATTTGATTGGTAGGTGTGGTAGCTGAATACATATTCACATCCCTGAGTTTTCTATTTTTCTATTTTGAGACAGAAAATATATTGACAAATCAGAGTAGTTATCTCCAACCAGTCTATTTTAATTGCACCTCAGCTGAGCTCCTGAGATTTGACCCCGCTACTTCCCAAACTATAGCTTTAACCACTTATTATGATATTAGACCCAATATTAAGTGCGTAGTTTAAAAAATTGATTCTAATTTTCTTTTGTTTTTCTTTTTGCTTTTTTCCAGGACCCTGTCTGCTAATCGAAAAAGTGCATTGTGAAGATAAACTTAAGGATATCGCAAACACTCTTACAACATACAACCAAAATCGTTGGAATGCATCAACGAGTCCAATTATCGTAACAACAGCACCAGTAATCACAGGCATAATTATCGCCGATGAGAAGCCAACCCGTGATGTTGTTATAAAACCACCACAACAACAAAATCGCCCCCAAAGTTTATCAATAAAATCACAACAGTCAACGGTAAAATCATCAGCTCCGTCAATTGTATCAGCAATTGTGAAAAAAAATTCAGGATTAATCGAAATTACTAGTCAAAATAATAGTAGTGTCAATAGTAGTATTAGTAATAGTAATAACAATAGTAAGCAACAGCATAACGAGCGTGGCGATCCTGATGGTGGTTGTAACATAGACGATATGCCAGTAAATTATTTATTAAATAAAAATCAAGAGTTACGGGTAAATATTCCGTCAGACGAGGTAATTCTTAATTCGAAAAAAGGTTGGCTCATGAAACAGGATAGCCGGGGTGGTGAATGGACCCGACATTGGTTTACGCTTCGTGGTGCTGCATTATTTTATTATCGTGATCCGGTGGCTGCCGAACGTGGCGTTTTAGACGGTGTACTAGATGTTAATAGTTTAACTGGGATACAAGAAATGCAGTTGCCACAAAATTACGGGTTTCAATTAATGACATGGGATAATCGGCGAATTATACTGGCGACCATTTCATCTAACATACGAAATAATTGGATCAACGTTTTAAAAACAGCAGCTGGCCTATCGACAAAGAAAGAAACGAGTAACAGCACTACGGATAAAAATAGTTCAGATCAAAATAATACAACGGATGATCTAAAAATATGTGAAATAGAAAAGATTAGTAATAGTAGTAACAATAATAGTACAGTAGTTGTAAATACTAGTAGTAATAATAACAATACAGTTAAATCGCCAATCACACCACTAACACCAAAATCAATATTATTCTCATCGGATGAAGAATATCGTACGGCGTCCGAAGGTGGACGACGCGATAGTATCGATTGGGGCTCACCAATTTCAACATCACCACCAATTCCATTAACCACAATTACAACAACTCGAACCAAAGATAGATTAAGAGCACGATCAAATTCAAATTCACGTATTTACAGTCATAATGTAACGCAAAATAATAAACGGTCACGGTCATCACCGCCAACATCTCGGCGTTCGACGATTGATAGTGTGGGATCAGATGAGATGATCATGATTCATCCGGTCGAAGAAGAAATTGGCCAAATTGTTGATCCAGCGATTGAACTAAGGCTCGTATCAGCCGAAAAAGAGTTATCGCTTCTAAAGGATGACGCTCAGGAACAAGAAAATCGGATGACCAAATTGATTACAACACTTGAAAAGACCGAAATTGATTTAACAAAACGAGTTAAAGAAGCTGAAAAGGCGCGAGATAATCTGGGCAAGCAGCTAGCCGAAAATAAAAATCAGGCACAAGATTATATCGAGCGACTAACATTAGAACTGGAAGAAAATCATAAAATGATTCGCGATCTAGAGGACAAACTAGCGCGAGGTATTGAAGAGAACGAAATTCTGTACAAAAAACTAAATAATTTGGAAAACAATAACCAGCCGTCGTCTACTTCGAGTAGTATATTGAGCTTGAATAGGCTTAAATTGAATAAGCGAATGAGCTCTCTCAGTGATCTTACTAGCTTAAGTGAATTTGATCCGTTTACTCTGGAACGAGACTATCTAGCGGAGGAGTATAACGAACTTAAACATCGGTTTGAAAAGGCCGTCCATGAGATCAAACTAATGAAAAAGGAATTGAGAGAAGCTCAAAATCAATATGATTCGCTGGAAATAATTCACGCGGCCCTAAAACAAGATTTGGAGTGTCGGAAAATAGAAGATGAGTCGCAGAATAATATGATGGCCGCTCGTATTCAAGATCTAACATCTAAGTATTATTCAGCCGAGCGTCAAGTACGTAACTTGAAGTCGAAACTTGCTAAATCTACAGAAAAACGACGATCACTTTCTTTGAAAGGACGAGAATCGTTATCGTTGCCCAAAGAATTTGAAGAAAAAGTTATCGAGTTGGAGAATAAAATCGACGCCATTGAAGGTAACAGCACCAAATCGGAAGATCGTGTTAGTCTTAAAAAATCAGCCCGACTGCGACGAAAATCATTAGATAATTCATCCATAAGTTCTGAACCAATACAAGTATTACTTAGGCTAAATACGCTAGAAAAGCGAGTCGATAACCACAGCAACGAAAGTATTAACAGTAACCCAAATAATAGTAGTACCAACATCCATCACAGCCACCAGCACACGTCTAGTCAAAGTCCTAAAATGACGGATCACCTAATCGATCGTCTTAAATCGTTAGAGGGTATTGTCATCGCAACTCGTGATCGTATCGAACAAAGCTTAAGCCAATTACAAAATTTAAAGTCACATTCGAGCCATCGGACGAGACGTTCGGTATCACCAATCACCGATAAAAAAGAGACGTTAAAATTCATTGAAAAATGTTTATCCGAAGCAGCAAAAATGCTGAAAGATTCGTGTGAAAATTGTGTGATTAGTAGTGGTCAGGATAATATCATACTTTTGCCCGAAACAAGCCCAATCAAATTAGCCCTAGTTCAATTGGAATCCCAGTTGCGAACGAAATTAAACGATTTATTAAAACAGCGACGAGTGCTGCGCGAACGAAATGAATTGCATCAATCAAAGGATTTGGAATTGTTGGCCGAGCGAATTGCGTTCGAAAGTGTTGTGTTTGCAAAATTGCGTGAATCGATAGTGCGCGGTGATAATAACGTAAGTCCCGAGTATGGGGAAAAAGAAACCAGATCAGAAATATGTGAGACGTCTCAATTGTTGTCGTTGTTGAAACTGAAACTGGGTGGAAAATGTACAATTAAACCGAACGGCAGTATTGATATTTTGGCATCGGTCTTAGCACGAAGATTAGTATTGTCAGCGCGTCGAATTGGCAAATTAAAAATCCCAGAAATAACCCCAGTGAACTCGGCCATATTGGACGAATTATTGCGGCAACAGAACGAATTAAATGTGATTGTAATGCGATACAAAAATAACGCAATCGAAACGTTGTCGTCTGGATTAGCAGCTGAAACGTTAAATTACATCTCGTCCACAGATGCAATTCACGGTGCAGTGCAGGAAGCTTGGCGACAAGCACAGGAAACTGTAAATTCAGAATTAATACAATCTGAAATATCGAATATTATGTTGCGGCACGCAGAACGATATGAAAACTTAATTACTCCATCGTTCGGATACACCCTGACCCATAATGAGCGTATTACGTTCGAAAATTTTGCCGATTCTGTACAAGATTCGTTACGCAAAGAAATGGATCTGGTGATCGTGCAACTAAACAAAATGTACGAAGAGTATTTAGACAAAATGAAAAAGGGGCAATGGAATATTCATCTGAGCCAAGATCATAATATTAGTGAAGGCCGTCAATTATTATGCGAATTTGCTGATATTGTGGCACATAAGGCACTAATTGATGCCCGAATCAATATTTTAAAAGGCGAATATATGCCGCCTCATTTACAACCCGTCGCCATTGAATCCCCATCATCGTCATCACCATCATCATCATCATCCAAAGATAAGTTACTTTCCAAAGATATAATAGTTAATTTAAATAAGCTCCAAAAATACGAAAATTTATTTTCGGAATTAGCAGAAAATTTAGAAATATCCAATCCCGATGATATTCTAGCCGAAGCCGATTTTAATTTTATGTACAAATATTTTTGTTACGATAATTTAATTAATAAAGTCGACTTGAATGAAATTTCCAATTCGGTAATTAAATTAGAAAATTCGATAATTAATTTAGACAAATTAATCAATAACAATAATAATAATAGTGAAATAAATAATAATAACAATAGTAGTAATAATAATAATGAAATTTTAACATTTAAAAATATTTATGTAAAAAATAATCAATTAGTTGGGCGCGTCAATTCGATAATCGAAGAAATCAAAAAATTAAATGTAACCAATAAATTGTGTCCGAATTGTAAAAAATTAGAAAAATCTCTAGTCGATACTAAAGCCTTGTACGATAATAAAATTCTAGAATTGAATCATAATTATGAGACAAATCAGGCCCAGCTCAAGTTGAATTTAAACGAGAACAATCATAAAATGAAACTGCTCAACGAAGAGAAACTGTTGATTATCAACGAGCTGAGCAAAAAAACACAGCTGATCGTTAAATTTGAGGCCGAAATTAAAAATTTAAATTCAAAAATTAATTTATATCAAATTGATATTAATAATAAGCTGACGGAAATTACAAAGCTCGGCACTTGTAAAGACGAGTGGAGTAAGCTGAAGATAGAGAATAAAACGTTACAAGATAATTTGGACAAGGAGAAGGAGCGCATTAAGAAGTTGGAGAAACATTTGGAATACTTGGAAAATGAACATCAAATACATATTGAACAGATCCAGGAGAATTTTAACGGTAAATTTATTATCAACAATAATGATAGTAATAACAATCATGAGAATAGTGATGATGACGATGTTGATGGTGATAATAATTTGGTCAGTGATAATAATATGCGGAATGAGGAATCGTTACGGAAGCGCTATCAAAAGGAAATTGAACAATTGCGGGCATTATGCGAAAAAGGTTTGGCAGCAATGGAATCATCACATCGGCGTATTATTGCGGAGCTGGACGAGAAGCATCGTAATGAAATTCAAGAACTGTTATCGGACAAGGAGCAGGCGTTGGCTGAAGAAACACAAGTAAGTTGTCATTTCGATAAATTAATTTTAAATAAAGAGGAGAACGAGCTCCATTAATTAATCATGTGGCCTTTTTCTCTGTAACTGTGACTGGCGTGGTTTATTAATATGAAACGCAAGAACCCACTTCTTTTGTCCGATTGAGTGGCATATCGTACAATTGGGATCACTTTGAAAATGTTCTGTCCTGTCCATGTTCGAATATATACTAACTCTTTGTTTTTTTGTTTTTTTGGTATTTGCCGTTTTCAGGCTACACTTGCAGCCTTGGATGCAATGCGTAAAGCACATCAAAACGAAGTTCAACGTGAGGTAACCCGATTCAAACAAGAATTCATCAAACAATTCCAATTAGGCGGCAACACTTTAACTGGTCCCAAAGAAAAGGAACATGAATTGGAAGATGTGCGTTTGGAAATTCTATCACTTTCGGACAAATACACATCGAAATGTGTTGAGGCGGCATCACTCGAGGATAAGTTAAAAATGGCAACTCAACAAATCAAACAATCACAACATATAATACAACAACTTGAAATGAGGTAATTATAATTGTTGAGGATTTTATGGTTCATTAGATCTAAATACTAAAATTTGTTTGTATAGGAATAAACAATTACGTGCTCATTTAATGTCGGATGATATCGATGTGAGCTCAGTGAATAATATAGCACCGTCAAAAGATACGACCTCAATCCCGGTGAATGAGGTAAGCTAAATTTTAGTTTGTTTGTATTTTTGTAATTGCACAATGTAGTTGTTTTTGTCATCAAATATTTGATAATTTTAGTTTTAATTGCTTGATTTTATAAAAAATATCATAACCGCTTTTTCAATAGAATAATATTAATTAATACAATGCAAGCGTATCGCGAATATTGGCACAAAGTCGGTCATATTAAAACTAAAATTAGACAGATCACGATATTAGTGTGCTGATTGTAATTTTGAATTCTAACCAGAGTTTTTTTTTTTTGATTCTGTCTTCACTAACAGCATGACGAACGTAATCTGCGTAAAAATAATTCTATTGTTCACAAAGAAAATCACACAGATGATAGAACGAAACACAAAATTCATCCGAGAATGAATTCCGTCGAAGGTATGGTTCATACTGTTGATTATACATAATTTTGATATTGGTAATATAATCTTACATTGATGATGACAGTGCCAGGTGATAAATGATTCAAAAATGTTGTACGAATCAATTCCGGAGTTTGTGACTTGAATTTTATTTATTTATTTATAAATGTGTGATTCATTGAAATTTATTCACGAACCATGCTGATTAGAATTTTATAGCTTTTTTTTGTTGGCTTTACTTGTGCTTATTTAGTCGTTTTAATTTGTGTAGTTTATCATCCATTTAGAAATTACCAATATCAAAAATTGATTTACCATAAAATAGGTTTGTTTGAATTGTAGTTTACTGACCAATTTATTTTGTGTTCTAGAAATAAACTTATCATCAGTCTATACACCAGTATATAATCCATCAAGTTTATTGACTTCGCTCGGTAGTTGTGAATCGTTAAACACATTACCACAGACGAGTAATGATGGATTTATTTCACCAACATCCACACCGACAACAACAACAAAAATTATATCACCTAAAAGTTTAACAATGAAATTACGTTTAAATCGTAATAATAATAACAATACATTATTAAGTAATATTACTAACCATAATAATAATAATTTAGAAAATAGTTATGAAGGTGAATATTTAAAAACTAATGCAAATAAATTATTATGTTCGCCCCCTCCCTTAAATGGGAAGGACGTAGAACATTTAAGAAAATTTGAATTAGAAATTTAATACATCAAAGAACCGATATCTATTAATAGAGGCTATATAAGTAATTTTAATTATATAAATTCATACATACATAAACAAAAATTACCAAAATTTGATTAAACATAATTAAAAAAGTATAATTATACATAATAGGTAATATAATATTTAATCATCCTAAATGTTGTTAAATGAATAGCGTTGTAGATAGTTATTTTATTGAGCAACTTATCATAAACGCAAACCATATTTTAATACATATTTGCATTTTTTTTTGCCCCCACCCGTTAGAAATAGCACTTTTTTTTTGTTTCCGTTAAATATTTTTGCTTTTCATCATTTTAATTAATTATTAAAACTTAGTATTGTGTTTTATTGTAAAAAAAAAGTAATAATTTTAGATTTAAGTTTTTTTTTTTATTTTTGGTTTTTCTTTGTAGATTTGTAAAATGTTTTGAAAAATTTGTATAAACATATATTTATTAGGAATTATTACATTATGAAGTTAGAAATTATTTTACTTTGTATTATTTAAGGTTAATTATTATTCTTTTCTAAATAAATAGAAAATGCATGTTGTTTTTTTTTTTTCATTGAATAAAATTGATTAAAAATTAAATATATTTTTTTATTGATTGATAAACAATTTTTTTCTAAAAATGTAAAGATAAGTCCATCGAGACACAAGCATTATTGTTTTATCAGAGCGATTGAAAACCCAATTAAAGCGATTGCATAAAATAGAAAAAAATCACCAAACTCTTTTCGATTAAGTACACAAATTTTATTGATCAAATCAAAATAATTTATCGCCCGTAAATATCTACAAAGAAATTAAAACCACGTCCTGCTGCCGATGCAATTAATCGCAACGTAGCATTGCGTTGTCCAATTCCACCGCTGACCAACGATGCAAAACCACCAGTACCATTTAGCGCTTGATCAAGCGCTCGGATACGGGTTATATTGGCTGTACCACTGTAAATAACGTCACGTGATACAAAACCTCCTGGAAGACCGCTTACATTATACGTAACACTGGAATAAATTAAAAAATTGTATTATAGGTTGAATTTTCCTATTACCATAGAGACACCACTTACACGTGAAGTGCACGATCACTGCCCAATACGCTGCCAAGAATTAAATTATTTGCTGCTTGGATTGCAATAATTGAGAATGCAGCAATGAGTGCAACGCCAAAAATGATTGAGGATTTATTTATTTTCGACATTTTATTTATTCGTTATTAATCGTAATTCAAGACAGACTGTGCACAAACTGAACTAAATTTTGTTTGGGGGGACATTTTTATAATTTTTGAACGTTAAGTTTATTGTTGTTGTATTCTTGATAACAGCAAATTATAAAATCATTATCAAAACCAACAAACCAACTATTATTGACTATGAGTGATTATTTGAGATCATGAAAAATGTTGACTATATAATCTCACCTATTATGGAATTGATTAATACCAAGAAAGATTTTACAATTTACCAATTAAGAATAGAGAGGTGTTTTTATTTAATTTATAATGAACCATTAGCAAAGAAACAACCCATCAAAAGGTTTTCTGAAAAGTTTGGTTTGTCTTGCTATTCGCCACTAGATGTCACTATTATACAAAATCCAATTTAAATAATTTTGAGGGCGTTAATACTTCACAACACGTTCAACTAACAAAGATCAATATTGAATCGTATTCTGGTGACTACGGGTCTTGAACATCCTTTCACGACTTATTCAACCACATCATGCATACAAACCAAAACATAAGCAACGTTCACAAGCTTGAAATGCCAAGCATGTATTGATAACAGAAAACTATAATGAAGCATGGGATAAATTGTGCAGTCGTTACAATAAAATGAACCCGATCGTCACATCGCTTTTCCATACGTTTTTCGAGCAAAAACTATGTGCCCCAGCAAACGGATGAGACCTACGCCGTATTTCGGATACATCCGATGTACTAATTCGTGCACATGGACCAAACGCTGAAATAACAGATCCATTTCTCTCATTCATATAGTTTTGAGTAAAAATTATCATGAATCGAAGCAAATGTAGGTAGCCAAATCAGTTGGCCAAGACTTTCCTACGTTCCTGGATTTACTTGAATTTCTAAATAAGAGATGTGATGCAAAAAGAGTCAGTTATGCCACAACTTCTTGTAGAAAGGTCACTATTCTTGGGTTTCTGTTCTAATCATCAGTCAGATATCGTCGGGTTAGAATCTACCATAGAGCCAGTGTTTAAAGCAACCAACAATGAATTTCATCAACTGCTACAGAAGTTTTGGGAAATGCAAGAGGTACGAAACGAAGCCAGATCCATTCAATTTAGCCCAAGAATCCATGCGAGGTATACTACTGACAATTTTCTTAAACCCTGATAATACTAATTTCCAACTAACTCTCTGGTGAGACAATTTGCATGAACAGCCAGTGTATATAATTCTCACCGCGTGACATATTGACATATGGCACAGCTGGTGGGCCGTATCTAGCATTCAAAACCCTTCTTACATCAGCCGAACATTTTATATAATTATACCCTAATGCTGCACATGTGATTCAACATGATTTTTACATCGACGATCTGGTGACGGATTGCAAGACCGTAGCAGAGGCCGTACACGTATTGAAAGACCAACTTAATCAAATTTTGAATAAAAATTGATTCCAGTTACGAAAATGGAAATCCAATTCGCTTGAATTGTTGAGCTCATTTTCACAGAATGAAATTGAGAACAATATATGCAACATATATTCATTTAAGGTGCAACCAACTGATAAAAAATAATCTGGACTAAGCGTTAGATGCTATCAACTGCATCAAAAATGTAAGATCCGTTAGATTGGCGTGCGCCAACAATAATTGTTAGACTAGAAACCATGGTTGCTGCCGAGTGGGATGCCACTTTACCTAACAGCATCTCTGTATATTGCAAAGTGTTTATCGATGTTAAAATTTATCCAGATTCCTTGATGTATGACAATGATTCCAAATGCAACACATTTTCTGTTAAACACATTTTGCGATGCCTCTAAAGCGTCGTATAGGCTGTTCTTCTGTAAAATTATGGATTTAATGATTGTTCTTCCCTGGCTATCAGATGTTCCTAAAAAAAGGAAAAATTTCATAGGCAATAGAACAACAACAATTTTAGAATCTATTACGCCACAATCCAGCTGATGTCATATATCTAGATAACTAAAACCACAAGCGTTATTTATCCCAGAATTGGTGGCACGGCCCACAGTGGTTAGTGAAAATGAATTTAATTGGCCAACTCCTAATTCGAAGATCAACTCCTAATTCTTATTGGATACAATGAAGGTGAATGATATACGTTTAGATGAAAGATCCAAATGTCTCAACGTTCTAGCAGCAGGTAATATTTATGTCCACAACATCGTTCTCAATCTACTAACAAAATGTTCATCCTAGTTGAAAATTCTATAATAATTTTTGTATTAAGATTTGGTCGAGCTAAAGAAGCATTAAAACAATAAAACACAACTTAAGCAACTTAACATTTTTTCAAATAATGTATAATTCTTGTCAGCGGTCTCTGAAAAGAGGGCCACCATATGGTAGGCGCAGAGGTCGTTGCAGGCGACGATGGCTCCACGATGTAGAGAACGACTTGGCCTCTTCAGATTTTCTTAGACTGTATGAAGACCATGCTCAGGATCGAACCCGTTGCGCCAAATAGTTGACTCAGTAGGGGGCCAGTAATGACCTTTAAAAACTGTTTATTATTATATTCCTTGTAACCATCATCTTTTCAAAATATGTATTTCTAAAAATCTGCAGGAATGATTTAGATCCGTTCCTTATTATAGTCGGAAAACGGAATACATGGTTTATTCCTTAACCAACTATGTTGAAACTCGACATGTTAGATGGAAATAGGATTATGAAATATTTTTGAATAAGTTCTGGAATATGGCCAACTATCCCATTCTGAATTAATCGGCCAATTAATCACCATAATCGGTCATTAGATAACACTAACTATTATCAATTAAGTAAATTATGATTATATATATGATTCTTATTTTCAAAAGTTCTAAACATTCCAAATTTTTTTTCCCATCCCAAACAAAATGATAACTAAAATGAAAAGCAACCTCACGAGGTGGCTAAATTAATTAGTCAATTGGTAACCGCCAAGTCGTTAGTACTAAAATTAATCATGAATTTAGAAAAGTCCAAAAGATCGATTTAACCGAAAATTTTGGGGTGCAGTTCAGAATCCCGCTTCCATCAATAAACTCGATTTTCGTTAAAATTGTAAATTTTATTATATATTTATTGATCGGCGTATTTTCATTTTCGTTGAATGGTGATTTATGGTGAATTCTTGTTTTCGACGAATTACACATTCGATGAATGGTCGCTTTAGGTGAATTACGTTTTTGATGGTTTGAATTTTTCGACTTATTGTCGTTTTCGTTTAATTGTTTTTCGATGAATTGTCATATTACCAGTGTTTTAATTTGGTTTTAGTTTAAAAAATTGTTCAATAGATGGTTTTAGTATCTAACTAAGAAACAATCCACCAAAAGGCTTTCTTTCAAAACGTTGTTTTTATTTCCGATATTCACTACTAGAGAGCCCTACCGTTCCAAATAAATTGTTCATTTTGGAGCCGAATTGAATAATGAATATTCTAAATAAATTATTGGACAGTTTGCAAAGATTTATCTCATTTTCAACCTATTCAACCAATGCCACGCTTGCTACTTACACACACAAATTTGCATTCACGTTTTTATTATAAGTAATTCCTTAGCCCCGCATCTACCCGACCTGCTAGCAAATTGGCTTGATCGTCAATTAACATATGTAGCTGGGTATCATTTCCTTCAAACTTTATCACGTTTTTATTCTAGAGAAATAAACTTGAAATTAATATTTTTGCGCTCAATTGAAAATGAAATTTGCAATGTACTATGTATGTGTATGTACATATATAAATGTATGTACATATTAAAAAAATGAGAAAATCCCAACTATACATTGCATGACGTTATATGAAATTATTTTCTTGCCCTCGACGAAAGTATAAAATCAGTCTCGTCTGTGTACTATTTAACGTTGTGCGAATGTGAAATTGGTTTACTACATTGTTTATAAATAATTTTTAATTTTTTATATAAACTAAAAAAATGATAAATAAACTGAATCATTTAGTTGAAATTCCATCAAGCGATTGGATTCGATTACGTGATTCATACAAAATCGAGTGGCCCAAACATATGCTAGGCTATTATACAGTAGACAATTATATACGATGGATTGAAAAACTGCCCCACATAAAAAATTTAAAGTTTTGGAGTTTGAACGGTGATTGGATCAATGATGGTACGTTCATTGTCATTGTAAGTATATGGGAGATGTATTTTTTTTTTTTTGCGCCTCTCTAAATACGTTATACAATTCTAGGATCGATACCAAGTCTTAATAAATAGTTTGGATGATACCGGGTCACGTTTATTATTGGCCCTATCGCTATTAGATTGGTCAAAAGGTTTAAAAGTTTCGTCATACATGGCTAGACATCATAATACTGTACTGAATGTAATTGGTGAAAAAAATTTAGAAATTGAATACGATTCACCTGTCGAACTATACTATTTCCCTAAAGATCGAGCTGGCACATTGAATCTCAATCTACCGCAAGAAATTACACTTCATCCGCTCAGCATAGACGATGCGCAATTCGTGAATAGTGTATGGCCAAATAGACATATTGGTTCCCAATTTTTCATCAAGCGTGTGATAAATTTGAATCCAAATATTGGGGCGTATATAGCAGATGGTAATAACTTGGTATCGATGTGTTTACGCTTGCAATGTGGTGCATTGGGGGCATTACAAACTATAGAATCCCATCAACGACGCGGATTGGCCACAGTAATCACAATTGCAATGGTTAAAAAGCTAGCTGAGCTTGGCATGGATACATTTGCATTGGTCGGGCCAACGAATGTTAGTTCGAAACGTACATTTGAGAAAATTGGATTCCAGATTATTGACAATGCTTTTTTCACACGAACGCAACCAATTAAACAACCTTTTGTGTGGCAAGATGATTCAGATGAGGAATAAATCATTGATTGTATGATGAATATTTTATTAAGTTTGTTCATTTCTTAATAAAATATTGGCTTACGAGATACGACGTTATATCAAGGTTACTTAATGTTGCTGTTTTGTTAACCTATAAAATGCATATTCACGATCGGATCGCAAATAAACAATTTTTATCTTTATATTGGTCTTTACTTAAAGATAGGCCTCGGAATCAGTAAATAGTGTTCCGTGTTCATTATTTCATGGATAAACCCAGTGATATTTTTAAGATTAAATACTGTTTTTCTCCACTTTTGAACCATATTGATAAGACCTTAGCATCGCGTTCTTTGTATTTACCTTTTGCCATACTCGTGTTGTAACTTTAAATAACTAATGGCAACTGTTTGGCTATACAACTTAATTTTTGTGCTGTATAACGACTCGATTTGAGTTTAGAGTGATAAGCTTGCGGTTTCGGATTCAGTTAAATTTCTGTCTTACCCAATTTTATAACTTTTATCACTTCAAACTATATATTTCTTAAGATAAAAACTTTTACTACACCCAATTTCAAGAATTATTATTATTGTGGTCAAGAAAGCAGAGTATTGACTTTGGTTTCGTGTACCTTTGTGGAGTTCAAGACTTGTTTAGGATTAATATTTTCTTAATTTAATTTCTTCTTTCAAATTGGTTCAACTCAGGTTCTGTTAAAATTTAAAATCACCCTATTCAAATAGCAAGTACAAAAGATGGTTGTCCAGTCAACAATCCCTACGGCGGTGTTTAAGTAAGTAGCGCCATTGACATTGGTTTCGAGGACCTGAGTTCAAGTCTCGGTAGAGTTCAATTTTTTAAATAATTTTATTACAAATGGGCCACTTTCATTGAATTCCTCTCGCCTGTTACATCAAAACAAAAATATTTTTTGAATTGTATGAGCATTTTCATAAAATTCAACATTTTTTTTGTTTTTATGTAACAGGCGAGAAGAACCCAGTTCGATTTTTACGGTTGAAATATACATACCCGGGTATCCTGTGTTGACATGTTGACATTCTAGATGACTTATTATACCCAACTTTGTTACATTTTGGTGTACGGTCATTTTACATAGTTTTAGCAGTTGATTTGGTATTTCCAGATATTCTAACGATAGGATAGGCATAACTTCCATCCATCATATCACGTGAAAAAGTTCGAGAAAATTCATAAAATTTCTCCTTCGAATATTATTAAGAGCTCCGAATTAACACTCAATCCAGATGAATGATTCTTTTAATATTTTATTGGTTTTTGCGATGTCTATAGGATAGATCCTCCATTTACATCACCCATAATGATTATTTGAAGAATTTGCACCGTGGGCCGGTATCGAAACTCGATTTTACACTTCTCGTTGGGCTATATTTCGTTGCTCGAATACAAGACAACACTCTACATCCATCTCATCATTCTTGCATCTCTTTCTCGAACAAATTTGTGAGGTATTTAGAACTTCCTACAAACAGAACTTCCTATCTGATATAACTGATAAGAGCGCTCAAATATTTGAACCTTTTCGCTCCCTCATCACGTGTAGTGGCTACTACTAAAATCTGGTGTACCATTGTCCCTATACCCACAGAGATGATGCATTTTATTTTAGACTCATTGAACTCCAACAACAGATGCTGTAACACGTGATGTACGGGAACGGATGTTTCATAATATTTAGATAGAGTCATCAGCAACAAAACGACTTGATCAGTGATTATGATTGATTCGGACAAACTGCTCCACCAACCAAGCCGTCCGCTAGACAGTAAATTGTATGCTGTACAAAAGGAGGGCTATACCGTGATAATATATCGCGACCACTTTCCATTCATCAGGCATAACATTGTTTCACCATACTAAACGAATAAGGTCGTATAGACAGTTCCACAAAGTCTCCCCACCGAATTAACGCTTTTCCACTACACATGACTCGTCTACAATCTGTTACATATCAAACCGGTAGGTAAAGTGTCCAAAAACTTCCATCGTAGCTTTGCAACGACCAAATGATGATCGCTGCCTTTGTATTCGGTTGCTGATCTATAAGTTCTCACATCCTATAGAACCCGAGCTCGTCCATTAGAAATTAGCACGAGGTCTACGGTTTTGCGAGGAATAATTCATGTTTCCCAAGTGTATCAATTTCGTATCGAGGGTTCGGATCTATGTTTTCACACAATTCGGCCTAATCTCTATCAGCTCTCTAGCCTTAAAGCCTTCAATTTCTTCGTGTTCAAGTATAGATCCCGTCAGATCTTGGGGCTGACTAAATTCTGTGAGTACAAATTATCAACAGATTGGCTAATTTCATGCGCAAATCAAGCTTGCACAATTGGTTATTGACTGCTTGGAAATCCAAAACAGCCTTCCATACCTGCAGCCTAAGAAGAAATTCAGCTCCAAGATCTGCAAGCTCTGTGTGAACGAGCTATATGGCCAAAACTTTACTGCTGAATCGTGTTGAAGAATTAGCGGTAAAATACATCGTTATGAAAAATGTAACAAAAACCTGGGTCCACAACTGCAAATCATACATTTTTTTGCAAATGTATCTAACTTGAAACACATCCACTAAATTTTGTGAAATTGGTGTCATCAGTCTGACTCATATTTTATACAAGTGTTGGTTATCTCAATGATTTGGCTATTTAATAACTCAGTAGCACTCATAGCCTTCCTGAACTCGAATTCGTTTTACCATGGAGTGGGGTGTGCTAAATTTTATGACACGGTTATAGTTAAATTTCTCCGGATTATTTCTAATCAAGGTTATAAACATTTTTGTAAAGATTTCTATCGTTATTCAGCACCAATTTTTAATACGCCGATGGTCGAGTAAGCAGAGTTAATGCTCTTGAAATCGTGGACTCGAGTTCCAGACTCGTCAGCGCCAATAGTTTTTTAATTTAATTTCTGCTGTAAAATTGGTTCAACACAGCTTCTGTTGAAATCTACATTCAATTTCTGCAAGTATAAGAGCCATCTCTCGTGTATGACCGTAATGAATTGTCCATTCATTTTGCTAAAATTTTCAATTTTCTCTATTGAATAACATAAAAGATTTGTATAGCAACAACTTTATATACGTCGGTGGTCCAGTAAGCAGAGTCGTTGAATTTGGAATTGTGAACTTGAGTTCAAACCTCGGTTTTTCGCATTAAATAATTTTTAATTTAATTTATTTAATTTCTCCCTTCAATTGGCAAATATATAAAGGATGAGTATAGCGGCACACCTATATATGGAAATGGTGAGGTGGTAAAGTAAGCGATGTTATAGGATTTGGAATCGTGGATGTTGTTGTGCAGTGTTCGAACCTCGATATGGGTAAACAATTTTTAGCGAGCATCAACAGATTTCTCAGATAAATTTAAAAAAATCTCTTTTTATAAATATTACCAATTGCAAATTAAATTAAAAATATATATTGAGGCTTGAACTAGTCATGATTTCGATCCAATTGCACGTCTTCTTTTACAACCGAGCCACCGGGATTCATAGAAATAGTGATATTCTTAGCGTTTATAGCTGCCATTTGAACAGAAAATGGAAAATTTTAGCAACGGCAATGGACTCTGCTTATTTGACCTACGCCCTACAATTTCATTACCGCTCTATACCCATACCCATCTTTTATACTTGTCACTTTTACATGGAGAATATTGAAATTTTGAACAGAATCTGAGTTGGATTTGAGTAATTTTATTTCACCGTCACCAATTTGACAGAAGTAATTAAATCAAAAAATGATTGGCTCGTTCGAGAATCGAACTTAGATCCATATATCCAAAGTCACTGACTTTGCTTACTGGACCACCGCCGCATATATATTCTATACGATACAAATCTTTTATATCTGTCATTTGAATAGAAAATATTGAAAATTTTAGCAAAGGCAATGGACTCTGCGTTTATTTCACCATCACAATATACCAGTCTTGTATACATGCCACTACTTGAAAAATATGAAAATGATTAACAGAAGACAGCTATGTGTTGAACCAATTTGAATACAGAAGAAATTAAATTAAAATAATACCGTCGTTAATAGGACTCGAACCTAGTTCCTCAAATCTCTCAGGAAGTCATTCACTCTACTACCTCGCCCACCAACTTATATATATTTGATGTTATGAAAATCTTTTCTACTTTCCAATTGAATTGAGAAACTTGGGGGGGGAAATTTTTTAACAGAAGCTGAGTTGAACCAAAAATGTCCCAACATTAATATCGTTTGAAACTTAACTGAACTGCATAGTGCCAGGTGCAACATTTAATGCGATGACATTCCAAGCAGTGTATTTCGAAGAAGTTAAAAATCTGACAAGCTATTCATCCTTATGTTCTTAAAAATTACAATCCTTCCGTTCCAGTCAATGATGCTTGATGCGATTTTCTAGGCGGGCCACAATATTGACCACTGACCATACAAGTTTTAAGTTTAGGTTAGCACATGAATAACGTCCAAATAAAAAATTTCTTTTAACAAAATGAAAGTAAAACAAATAGGTATAGCTGAGTTTAAGTCTCGATTAAAACTAAAAACAAATTTAATTTAATTTATTACAAATTAATTCAATTCTCTATTCAAATGGTGAGTATAAAAGATGGATTTTTCAGTAATGAAAGCAAGTAAGCAATAAGTAATGGGCGTTTGATTAGTGGACGTGAGTTGAAGCGGCATTCGGGCTAACGTTTTTTAATTTAATTTCATCTTACAAATTAGTTCAACTCAGCTTCTATTAAAATTTTCAAATTTTTCCAATTAATTGTCAAGTATATAAAAGAGGAATGTAACAGCAATGAAAATGTACGGCGATGGTCAAATAAGCAGAGTCCAGAAATACTTTTGGTTATAAAAAAATCGATTAGGTCAGGTATTTTCCCTGGGTCAGTTGGCCAATATGTTGGTTTTCCAGTTGAAATGGATTCACATCCATTTTCTTTAATGGAAATAAGTAATTCTTTTCCTTTAGTTGTAGTTAATCAAGAACTCCAGTGAGTATTCTTCTCATTGAAGTCATCACCTATTATGAACCTTTTTCCCAGACGCTTGAAGAACTCTGAGTATTGTTTGTTTTTAATAGAATGTCTTGGTGGACAGTACAATCCTGCCACAATAATAGAAGAGCTGTTGGTTTTTATATACATGAACAAGTGTTGGTTATCTGAACGATTTGGCTTTTTAATAACTCGGTAGCACTTATAGCCTTCCTGAACTCGAATTCGTGTTACCATGGAGTAGGTGTGTTAAATGTTATGGCACGGTCATAGTTAAAGTTCTCCGGATTATTTTTAATGAAAGTTATAACCTTTTTGTCTGATTTTTTGTGAGCCACTTTTTCCGATTTTTCTGCGAGCTGTTCGTTACCGTTCCACCGTTATAAAGAGGGCCCACTCTATATAACGCTATATATCGTTGTTTTTGGTCAATTTAATTTTGTAATGGATAAACATGACGCTGAAGTAGATTCATGGTATTGGAGCTTGATTAGTTTTAAATTCCGCTCTTCTCGAAAAGAGATTTAAATGCATTGACGGACATAGAACTATATAGAACTATATAGAACTATAACCAATAACGCATTGTTCCTAAAGAAATTTGGTTACCCTTTAGTTTAGAACTAATTGACAAAAGCACTGTAGGAATGGTCTACTTTATCGAAGTTGTCTACTTTGTTGACGTTATCTGCGGGTTGTCGACACGTCAATGTAGAAAATAATGAATGACGCATATAACCGCCCATCCCTGATGATAAACCAAAGGTTAATTTTGTTTTTCGGACGCGGGTAGTCAATCCAGCGGTTCGTCTCCTACGACAAAACATACTGCGGTGGTATTCTTGGGAAACAGGTTTGTGCAATTTAGATTTACGGGACATGTGAGAGCCTCCCGACCACAATAAGGGCCACTACTATAGTTTCAAAATTTTGAATGATTGTTTGGTGTTGCTATTTTAGAAGACCGTCCGATGTCATAATGGAGGTTCGATTATCGATAGATAGGCAAATCAAGAAGGGCTTACACATCACTTTGAAATAAAAAACACACAACTAATTCTCAGGATGGTAACGTATTACATATAGCAAACCGCTTAATTCTTTCATACGCATGTCATTAAACCCACCTGGTTTATCTTTAAGTAACAACTTCGGGACTTTTTGTGAGATTCGAATTTCGAATTATTTAGACGTTTCTTATTTGTAAACATGGCATTTTTACAAATCGTAAGTAATAATCTTGATTGAATTATCTCCGATCACGTGTTTAATTAAAAATGCAATCAATTAAAAAATTAGATATTACATAAATAAAATAATTGTTGCTTATGACCTTGAGTTTTAGCATTCGAACAATCATAATTTCATTATTACGGTGACGAAAATTTGATTCTCAGTTCCTGCGACCAGCCAGTTAACTATACAAAATTACACAATTTTAGGCATTAAGCCCCTAAATTTGGTGATGCGAGTCTGGTTTGATTAATAAAACACGGGTACATAATTAATCGTAAAGATTAGGACTACGTACATACGAGTATATCAATTTGAGACAAACCACTTCTGAATTTTATAATAATCACTGGGAATTTTCCTGTTAGTATCCATCGAACGATTTATTAGGTATTATTAGCAATATATAAATGTACATAAATAACACAATAAAATGATTAAATTTATTTTTGTTTGGCTACTAATTTCTGTTATCGCATTAACACCTGTAAAATGTCGTATGGATTTTATTTCCGGCCTATATTTAAAAGATGGAGACGAATTTATTGTCGATACTCATAAATCATTCGTAAATTGACAAATCGTTAAAAAATCTAATGTACCTGTGAGGGATTCAATATATTTTGTTTCCAATAGAATTAGAAATAGTGGTGCGAGGTGTTGAGACAACGATACTATCTGCCGCACTCAGCCAAACATTTAAATCATTTCGTTTTCAGCTCTGCGTATGGAATCATTTCGAAATTAAAATTTATGGCCAACAAAGTATAAATTCAAATATCATGATTATGTATTATATTGAATCAAGATTAGTAGGTATACTGTTTTTATAAAATTTAACAAGACAAGTAGAAGCTATATCTAATCACCTCTGTCCACTTGTATTATGTTACTTCGGCGACTGATAACGGTTTGGTTTGCACAACTGATTTGTATAAATAGGTGATAACTTTAAAATTTAGATTTAGTTACATTTCAAAATGCTGAACAAAGTGAAAAGCTGGTTGTGCCTAGCGCTAATTTGTGGATTACTCGTTGATGGTGGATTATGTACAGTACTATTGAGTCCAGCACAGTCAGAACAAGTGAATTTCATTAGTGGGCGTATAGTTGGTGGTCGAGATGCAGAATTAGGAGAATTTCCGTACCAAGTTACATTGCAATGGAATTTCTTTTGGAATTTTCCATGGGGCACATCACAACATATGTGCGGCGGTGCCATTATTAATCGTTATTTTATAATATCGGCTGCACATTGTATTACTGTTGCGCCACCATTTGGCCGTATGGAAATCTTTGCTGGTCGTAATAATATCGCACAGCCTGATGCTCATGAGCTTAGTGTACAACAAAAAACCACAATTGCACGACAATGGTTACATCCCAATTACACCGGTGGTGTTGAACCTCATGATATTGCTGTGGTACGTATATCTCATTAAGTTTGTTAAATTATAGAATAAACTTATAAAATATTATTTTTTGTTTAGTTCCGTGTCACAACGCCATTCGTATTCAATCATTATGTGCAACCTATTAAGCTGCCCCCAAGCGGATATTTGGCCACAGGTGTAGGAACGGCGACCGGTTGGGGATCAATTTCGTATACAGAAACTCATATCAGTCCCACTCTATTACAAGTTGCCGAATTACCAATTGTTGAATGGAATGAGTGTAACAACTTACTTCGAAGCATTGGTGTTGCGGCCTTGGGACCAACCAATTTGTGCACGGGACCATTAAGCGGTGGATTGAGTATTTGTTCGGGTGATTCAGGTGGTCCATTCGTACAACGAGATGCGCATGGTAGATTAATATTACTTGGGGTTGTATCCTGGGGCTTTGTTCCATGCGGGTATCCAAATCGGCCACAAGTATTTGCTTACGTACCAGATTATATTGAATGGGTTAATCGGTATATTACATGGGAATAATATGTACTAATTGAATGTTTTACGTAATAAATTGTATATGGTTGCTCTCCTTAGTGAGACAAATACAAATTTTGTTTTGCTGTTAACATTGCTTCGAAAGCCTTCTTTATTTTAACTAAAGGAAATTAATCAAATTGTAATAAAATAAATTTCTCTCAGTACGAAAATTACGTCATTATTTTTTAGTTGAATTTCCCCTAGTTAAAAGGAAGATTTTAGTTTTTTAACAAGATTTTTATTTTTTTATAAAGATTATTACATTATGCTGGCCATCCAAAACTATCTAGGAATATCAGTAGAGATTCATACTTTAATTAAAGGTCATTTAGCCAAAATACACTTAAAATGTCATTCAAACAAAAAGATTATGTACATATACATACTATATTTATATATCATTTAGGAAAAAGTAAATTAAAAATATGTAAATTTAGCGCAAAAAATCAGAAAAAAATTTGTTGCCTTTGTAGTAAAAACTTAATAATAAAAATAATTTTAATAAATCTATAATAATAAAATTTGCATAAATTGTGTGTTAAGCAATAAATTCAAAATCTTCATCAGATTCATCTAACGGTTTAACATTGTCCAGCTGTTCAAATTCATCCGGTTGCAACAATGAATCTGGATCGGTTGACGATTGTGACACGTATGGCGTTTGCCGTGATGCTACAATTTCAAATAGGGGCTGATTTTCTAATTCGATTTCCTTGAAGTATTTACATAACGTTTCAAATTCGTCTTTTGTCCGACACAGAAAACACTAAAACAATAATATTGGATTTCATCTGAATATGTTATGATACTAGATCTATAGAAGGAACTTACCACAGCTGACGATGGATCCATAGAGCTAAAATTTATCCGCGAAGCATACTTAAGATGAAACGTTTCGTCTGCATCGATTTCGAATTCGTTTGATTTGCTGCCAACTGTTCCTGCTTTTTGTGTTGTATGTGGATCTAGGTATAGAGCCTCATTACCTACATATCCAATAAAATATAATGCCTGATTTGGGCGACCACCAATCATGCCCACTGTTCCTGGTATTTCAAAACATTTTTTTAATGCATTGAAATATATCGAGTTTATTTCACTTAAGCCTAAACGTAACGGTACAATAAGTAATAGTGGTTTCCAAGACGAGTCTTCTTCTGTGCACAGCTCGTAAATCTCATCTGTCGCAACCGTATTATCGAGGGCAACATGAATCGTGAGGGCACACCATTCATCATATCTGATTAGTTTTTTTAATACCTGGGCGACTGTATTCGGCCCAAACCATTGACCAACTTTTTTATCTTCCGAATTACCCATTAACGCTATTTGATGTATGGAGAATGAGGTCTGTCTCGTATCTTCGAAGCGATTTACAATTTTTAAATACGTCGGATCACGAGTTTCATGCGTCCAAAACCAATCACGTCCTAAATGTAAATCTATTAAGGCTTGTGCTAAAACCATCTGTCCACATCGTAGTGTACATCCCCAACCACGGTCGCTGGTCAATTGTGATTCCCCTAGTGGTACAAAACCTCGACGATAGGTGCACCATAGTCGTGACTGTACATCGCGTCTTATCAAATCCAATTCTGTAAAATATATAAATAAATGAACATTAAAGAACGTGCCATTTTCTTTATTAACTGAAATACAAAAAAATTCAATAATTTATAAGTTGAGTCATATTTATTGGCCTCAATAGACAAAACACAAAAATAAGCTCAAACTTAAATGTTGATAATATCGCAACATTCTAATCACCTTGAATCGCATTATACTTTTTTCCTAAAATCCATACTGGATCATTAGTTTTTGGTATATCGTCTGGTTCTAGTGTACCCTCAGTGCCTCCTAAATATGATTCAAACACTGAGTCCATTTTTTCGATAAAAACATTGAAATACAGAATAAATGAGTAATATAATCTCGTTCGATTAACTCGATTAGTAGACACGAAGCAGATGTAGAGTAGAGATAGAGTTAGGGAAATTATTCCCAGACCACTGATTATATCCACTTTTTAGATATTTTACCCAAAATTAAACGAAATTATTAAATAGAGACAAACACTTTTTTGATAAATGCGAATTATAAAGTTGATTTTCTTAATTTCATTGTTTGGATTATTGAACAGTTTAAAATAATGACAACTAAAATGTCAAATTACATCAGCTGTTTACAAAGAAATGAAATCACAAAAACAAGGAAAAATGGGGTGCCCGATGTTAGTGAAATCTATAAACATAGGAAATTATTTTAGTCTAGACTCAAACCTTTAATTGTTGCTATACCGTTTTTATTTGTTACATATAATTTTAATTTGTATGTTAATTATCATATTTAATTATTTGTTATAAGAAAATTATATTATTACGAATTCTGAATTTGAAATAATTAGGCTGTTAGAAAACCTATACACGCCATTTTGAAGTCTAGAAGTATTTGTTTCCGTGGCTGGTAAAATAAATTTCAATCTAAATTAATTGGAATGTTAAGAACAAACGATTTTAAACATGGCGAGTCTGCTTTTTGTTGCTTAAAATATATTTCCATTTAGGTATAATATTGAATATAAACATTAAAAATTATAAAAAACTAAATCGAAATTGTAAGGAAGGGAATTAAACATGAATTATTCTACGGTAAGCTGACATTTCATCGCGTTTGCTTCAAAAATGGTAAACAATAAAGACTTGAAAGAACCTAGTGAATAGTGATTCATCATTTTTGGTGTATGCAAATTCTAGAATATGATGATTGTATAGATTTCGAACATTAACATTGAACTTTAGGTAATCCAAACAAAAAATAATTTGAAATCACTATTCATCAAATCGCAAATTTATAAAAAAAAACATCGGCCGTATATGAAACAAAGATTTGCTTTTGAAATTTACAGTAGGAAAAATAGTAATAAACAGCTGTTAAAGGCTATTACTGGTTCCTTATACTGTGTCAACAATGTGACGCCAGCGGTTTTGATCCTGACCTTGGTCTTTATACTGCTTTAAACAACCTGAAGAAGCTAAGGACCCCTGCCCCTACCGTATGGTGGTTCTCCTTTCAGAAATCGCGGCACAATTCGGTCCGGATCCACACGAAAAACTTGACCAGCCCAGCGTACTCGCTGAGAACTTACTTCATGACAATTTCGAAGGTTTTCATCAGATCTGTACAGAGCTGGGTATGTACCACCTTGTTCACGATTCCGGCCGTAAATCACACGCGTGACTCTTATCTCATATGTAATAAGCAACCTCTCAAACGGGTCCGTCAGCGTCCACCTTTCACATCCATACATAACAACAACTTACAGTACGAAACAGGCTATTTAATTTCAAAAAGCACAAGCACTATATGAAGGCAGATTAGCAGATTTTAAGTGCCGCACAATGCCATACACGTGTCAAACAATCCATCAAGCTCAATTTATATAACGCGAAATCTTCTAAAAAGACAATTGATGGTTGAAGATTATTGGATTTTAGATAACAACTTTAACTGGTGTCCGTAATTAACATTAATTTTAATCGGGATTCCATATAAATATTACAAATAATGAATCTTACGAAAAATTCCGAACATAAATTTGATGAAATTTACAATTTCATCACATATGACTTGTCCGATTTAAAGACTATAACCGAAATTTTGAAAATGGGCAAAACAAACTAAATAGAGTAACAAAACTATAAATTTGATAAACGCCAGCCTGATAGAAGTTTAGTACTTCTTGCCGTAATTCGAGTGGCGAAAACCATAAACCATTCGATAGGAAATTAATTGAACTAATCATTTGCTTGTTGACGTGGTAATGCAACGGCTGTAAAGCTCTGAAATACCGATTTGTATTGTGGTCGTGTCTCTAATACAACTTCGTGGATTTTTCTAGCCGCCCTGTTATGGTTAGGAGGAATTCGAAATTTTTAGTTCATATTAATTGTCAACTTATCATACATTTTTATTTTATTTATTTTAAGCATAACTGATACGTGTTGCACAAAGACGGCAAATATTTGATAATTTTTTGAATTGATAAGTAAAATTTGATCTCTCTTTATACAACAGTTATCATTTATAAAAAGTATAGTTATCAATGATAATTGATAAGCATTGGTTTCAATGTAAGTCTGTAGATTCAAACTTGCTAGACTATCATATATACGACGTGCAGCTGCATGCATATACTCGTATGCATCTTAAATCTGTTTTGGGATTTATTCACTTTTTAATTCAAGCATTCAAATTTTATGGTTACCAAATACGGAGGAAATTTATTTTAAAATTCTAGAATAAGCTATAAAATTTGTCACGTATTTATTTTAAAGTTGAAATGTGTAGAATAGTTTAAAATTTTAATATTTTTGATTGCATCTCATAACTTAGCGGAAATTTCAGGGAAACTTTAAGAAATTCTGAAAAAGTTGTATCCTAAAATTTTCGGGATTTAAGGGGCCTTAAATTTCTGTACGACTCGAACAAAACGTTCGGTACATTTTAGTTTGATTTCTATGTTTAGAATGCAGACAATTTTGATCTAGTCATTGGTGCACGCTGGTTTGTCAACGTTGTCCCGGGAGTTATTAGTAGTGGGTAACCGGCGAATATTTTTATTGTTTCTCTTGTTTATGTTATTTTTATATATTTACAAGCAACTCTAATAATTTATTCATTAAGCCCGGTATTTATTTATAAATTAAGTCCGGTCTTGGCCAGGATGTATAGTTCAACGACTCTTGCTAGAAGCCAGTGCATGGGAGGTAGTTGTTCATCTTTAAGGATCACTATTTATCCCCTTTAAAGGTTAGGTTGTGCAAGTAACCGTTTTGGCCTATATGCTGCAATTGTTAGAGGTACTCAGTATGTCCTTTTTTACAAACTTCCGGGCTGAGTTTAGTTAGTAAATTCCGTTTTGTAACGGTCTGGATGTCTTATACTCGTATATCAGGTTGTAGTGTTGATATAATGGTTCTTCCTCATATTAAATGTGCTATAGACTAAACTTTTATTTCTCTTTTCGGGCGTCCAAGGGTGTTCACCACAATCAGGTTCGATAACATATTTTGATCACTCATTCGTCACAATCCCTAGATTGCTCGACATTCGATCTGCGTCTTTGCTTTTATGACTACATGTTCGTTTCGACAACGGTATTGCTATCAGCCACGGCAGGCACATACGGCTTTGCCTTTTTATCTAAAATCTCTTTAAAACTCCTACCTGTTTTGCTTCAAGCTACCAGAACTGTTAACGCCCAACTAAGTCGTATCACTCATAATTTGTTTTGCCAATTGGTTTTACCACAAATCTGTTTCTACCTAAAATTTTATTAATCTCAGCTCTCGCCCACCGCAATGATCTAAAGTCTTTAACATAAACCGGATCACCAACTGTACATTTTTTTACATTTTCAACTGTCTCCTGCGCTTCACTACAACTCTTTGGTTTTAGAGCCTCCCATCTAAGATTCGGTTCACGATTGAACATCAGTTCGAAAGGAGATTTGTTCACTGATGTTTGCACCGCATTTCTATACATAATATAAAACCCTACACATGATCTCTTCTACACTTTTACCCTTATTCCGGGAATCCGCTAAATTCTTTATCATTGCTTTCTTGAAAACTCTTACGGCATTCTCCGCCGGGCCATTTGGCGCTGGCTGATATGGGGAGATGTAACATGTTTAATATTATTTTTTTTACAAAAATTCTTAAATTCCACAGAGGTAAACGAAGGAACAATATCAGAAACAACCAGTTTTTGCAATCCCAAATCTGGAAAAAATTTCCTCCAACCTAGTTATTATATCCGACAATTTTATATATTTCATATGAAAAACCTCCTTCCATTTAGAGTAGGTGTCAATTACACAAAAAAATTGTTACCTATAAAGGGTCCACAACAGTCAATATGAATTCTTTCAAAAACCTTTTCAAATTTTTGCCATGCAATTGGTTTAACCTTGGGTAGATCATTTTGATTTTCTCGGCACGGACCACGCTCCTTAACCAAGTGTTCGATCTCTATGTTGTCTCCCCACATTAAGATGCTATTCTCCAACGTTAAACTATATTTCTTTGAGTAAAAACATTTCAATTCTTACTCACATTTTCTACTCTCCTGCCAGCCTTTTTTTACTAAATGTATTACTTTACCTAACACAGGATCTATTTCCGACTGCAACGCTGCATCTTTACGGTTTATTGGCCTTTGACAACTATTTTCAACAAAGTTCAAATACGAAAATTCACAGCTTGTGTCACTTTCCTAGTCCATGTTTGATACCAAATTGAAAATTTCAAAGATACACCGCAAACCTTTGCAACCGGCTAGCATCCATATTTGTAATTCCTCTTTTTTACCAAAAATTGCAACCAGTAGCTTGTGGTCGGTTCAAATTTCAAAACCTCTGCCCAATAAATACTGCTGAAACTTTCGTACACCATAGTAGATTGCCGGAGCTTCCATGTCTATAGCTGAATAATTTTTCTCTGATTTTGCTAATACCCTCGAAGCACATGCAACTGGTCTTTCTTCTCTTCTAGTACCAATAATTTGGGAAAGACAAGCCCCAATTCCCACATCCGATGCGTCAGTTTTAAGAACTGTGTGAGCATTGCAATCAAATTGAGCGAATACAATATCCGACACTATCATTTTTTTTACTCTGTCACTCGTTTCTTGACATTTAGAAGACCATCCTATCTGTTTACTGTTAATTAAGTCATACACTGGCTTTAAAATACGAGTAGATGACAAATTTTCCAAGAAACGTCCATAATAATTAATTAGTGCACAGAACGCTTTAACTTCGGACATTTTTAGGATAGCCTCTACTTTGGAATTATCTTTATGAATACCTTTCTCATCTATTATAAATCCCAGATACTGGATGCTTTTTCTAAAATATGCATATTTCCGTATATTTTGCTGTCACCACTACGTCATCAATGAAAACGACAGTACCATCACATCCCAATAAAAGCTTAAGATTATTAACTTAACTAACTGTTGCTGCTCCTGCTTGTCACTTTCCACGTCTTCATTTATATTAAAAATTGAAAAAATTCCATGAGATTCTTCATCTTCTTGCTCTACTTGCTGGTCCCGTTCTTTTTGTTCCATATTTTCTATCAAATTATTTCTTCACCTATACTATAGTCAAATGACCAACCTCTTTACATAATCGGCATCTATACCTTTTATATCTGCATGATGCATAAATGTGTTTTTTTACCGCACGCATTGCACATTTCAGTATTCCATTTTTGTTTGTATACATTAAAACGCAACCCTCAATAAAGCTTCCACACAATCGTTCGAAAATGGCACCGCGTTCCAATACACAGATGAACTTGTCCTTTAATATATTATTAAAATTCGCATCCGACCGCTAATACCTGTATTTGATTAAAATACTCGATGACTTTTTCACCGGTTACTTGGGCCGCGTTATACAATTTTCGCCTTTCTTGATTTGAACTGATTTGATAATAACTTCACTAATTCTTCATACGTTTTTGTTTGGGGCGCCTCTAGAATGCACATATGTCGTACTAGTTTGTAGGCGGCAATGAATAGTGATGTTAACAACTGAATTTTCTGCTTTTCCGGATCTTTCACCTCATTCGCCTCAAACCACAGCTCCAAACGTTCTTTGTACACGATGAAGTCTTCATTTAAATCAAAAGTTTGAAGGCTCCTTGCCGAACTTTCTTTTCCCATTACGAAACAAGTTATTTTAATTATTGCCTCTTAGTAATTTAATTTACTTCACTCACCATGTGCTTATTCTAATTACTTTTGATTTTCTCATCGCCAATTGATACGTATGGACTACGGATATAGAAACAACTTTGTTCTCTGAAGGTTGGTATTTATTCACAACCAAATGTACATCATTATTAACATGGACGGTACTCACGAGTGTACAACTAAATACATATCATCGTCGTCCGCATCTTTAGAATTAGGGGCCAGTATGGCCTAAAAAAAGTCAAAGTCAAGCGCGCTTCTATCCGAACTAGAAATATCGATATAGTTCCTCGTAAGTTAAAGCGTGAGTTCTAATTACTTTACGAAGATGTTCCTTATAGTTCATTTGAATCCGGTTTCCCATAATCCTCCAAAGTAAAGACACTAAATGTCTGTGCTATTTTGTCTTTAATGTCAGCCTCTTGCTGCTTTGCTTGGTTTTGTAGCTGTTTGCTTGATTCAACATAGTTTGTACCACAATCAAAGAATATTTTCAAATCAATCCCACTTCTCGATATGAACCGTTTATATATGCGGTTAAAATCGCATCTGTTGTTAGATCGGTTACAAGACACATGAATATGGCAATGTAGCCTTATGGGCGTTTTGTTTCAAGAGCCTTTCCACAACTGTATTGAAAATGAACCCGCCACTCCACTCTTTGTGAAGATAAAAGTTGTTGGTAATCAACTATCATTGGGTAATATAC
Source organism: Tipula unca (assembly GCA_951394425.1). Lineage (NCBI taxonomy): Eukaryota > Metazoa > Arthropoda > Insecta > Diptera > Tipulidae > Tipula > Tipula unca. The sequence continues at coordinate 137,256,824 of OX596381.1, forward strand.
TTATTAGTTGTTATGTATGCTAACGTTGCTTGATTGCCATCATAATATTTTCATGTGAACTTCTTTTAAGAGTGGATTTGAAATTCTGTGATTTCTCTGCAGGATTATTATAGGATATTATTATTATTATAGGATATTTTTCTTCAAGAGTTGAATTTGTTAAACGTTTTCTGACTCTTAATAGGCAACATGCCTATAGGTTCTTCTTCGCAGGGTGTTCGTTAGTTTTCAAGTGATGCCAGTGACTAGGATTAGTATTCGATTGTATTTATGTTATCCTATTGGCAACGAACATTTTATGAAGTTGTAGCTTTTAGTTCTAATGTTGGTAGTGTTAGTGTTTTTAGTGGCAACGTTGAAACAAGTTTTTTGTCTGGCTCTAAGAGACAGAGTAACTGGTTCCGCGCCATTATTGCTTCTGTTGTTGTATTTTAGGGCAATCTTTGAACCAATTGGATATTTTAACGCATCGTCTTTACCTACTTGATTCAAAGTTTTTGTAGGCCATTTCATGAGGTTATTATACATATCGATGTTTCTTCCAATGTAATCAATATGGAGTTTAAATTATTATTTGTATGGTTGGACCTATATACATGCATCAATGCATCAGTTCCTCAATGTTCAAAACCGTTACGTTGTTGTTAGCTAATAGTTTTGTAATTGTCTTCAGAACTAAAGCTTGTGGTTCCACCATTGATGGAAATCTGGGACATATGTTATGAGTTACTTGTTCGTATACTTTTGATGCTGAAATTTCCGAAACCGCAGCTTAAAAACTCGTTTTTGGTACGCGTAATTGTTATGCTGATTATCACAAATAATTAAATAACATTTGGCAATTTAGAACACTGAGATAGCTTGTTCCATGTCCTAATGTGACGCAGTGACTCAATTTAAGCTCATCTTTTTTGAAAATAATTGGCAAGAAGATGTAACTGTATTTAATAGGACAGTTTATACTTCTGTATTGAGGTAATTGTAATTTTGTAAAACAAACATTATGGCAAATATATTTTAACATAAATTGTGCAGATTACCTGCACAAACATCCAGTTCAGCCATTGGCAATCAATTGCTAATTTATTATTGGCATCTTTTTAATACATGTCATAAACGGGGACACACGTTTGTTAGTAGGTCCAGTAATGAATCCAGCAATTATAATTCGCTATAGCAGCACAGCTATCACCAACAAGCATATATCTTTAATTTAATAAATGAAATATGGTTGCACCTTCAAGTATCACACTTGAGGCATATTACCTGCTATCTGATATTTTTAGTGACATTTGAAATCACATTGTTCATTCCTTCTGCGGTAGGCGACTTATTCAAAACCCGATTACACGTTCATAAATCTTGTCTTGATTGATATTCATGATGGCTATGTATGATTGCGTAATCAGTGAATTATATAGAAAAATAATGCACATTACTCTTAACACGCTGTTGGTTGTGGAATAACATTTAGTTTATTCTTAAGCTTAGAAATTATAGCATAATGTAGGCTTGTAACGGTTGCCTGTCATCAACCGCGTTATCGCCCTGTCCCATACAACTTAAAATATAAATACAATTTTGAGGCCAATACCTATACTTTTTTTTGTTGGCAAAATATTGTGTAAAAATAAAACAAATTCCTCGTATATATATTTTTTTTACCCTTTCTTAACACAGGTTAAATGATGTCAAGTGGTTTTTGATAGATGGCATTTTTAGTTTTCTTTTATTTTTTCTCTCACTCTATCAACCCACCAAATTGGTATAAATACCCAAAATATTCTTACTTAGGGAGAGTTGAATTTTGTCCGTGCTACGGGTCAGACCCGTCCGGTTTTGGCCGTGGTACGGAATAGATGTGGTCGGACAGTACAATTTTAGGAGGAGCAAAGAATATTATACTGGTCAAATAAAAAGTAAAAAAAATCAAGTAAAATCGGGAATCAAGTTTTTTCTTTCTTTTCTGGAAACAAGCAGTGGAATAGCAAGCCAGACTTCTGGTAAGTATAAAAATAAAAACACACATTCCGCCTACTAACCTAAAAAGGCCCAATTGGTGACGGGTCTGTCAGTGGTCCCAAACGGGACGGTAGAAAGTATTGCGTACGCATTCTCTTCCCCTCTGCTGACAATGCGTCACCAACCCAACCATACTTACTAACAATTAAATGGGTAGAAGTAGAGTCTACCACTTCGATGATTCTGTTTTTACTTCTATTTTTTTCTTTTCCATTACCCATCATGGTAATGGATAGGGCCTAAGCCATTTTTTTTACGACAATGGTCGGATCACGTCCATGGAATCCACAAAATATTTGTGGGTCCGAATTTTACCCCAAGTGCCTCAGGTTAGGTTAGGTAACTGTAGCCGTCCTAAAGGACTAGCATAGACACAAAATTGGTCAATAGCTGTACCACATTCGAATTTCCTCCTCTTCACTCGCTAAACCATCCTGAGCTTACCAAGAAGCGTTTAAAGTCACGGATCTCGATCTTAATAAGATCCGTGAGGTCGTTCAAAGGGGAATTTCCCATAAATTTTGTTCTGCTGTACGCTAGACTAGGACAGGTGCAGAGCAGATGGAGTACATTTCCCCCCTCCTCCTTATCACCACAGCTGCGGCAGAAATCGTGGGCTGGGACTCCCCACAATGTCCCAGCCCCAATGTGTGACGCCCCTCACCTTCTGACGTTCGTTTCTTTTATGGCTTCTTCCTGAAGCAGCAGTGTACATGAAGCAAGCGGTATCTTTATATACCGCCCACTTTGGGTTATTATAAGCGTGTTGTACCCTTGCGGGCCAACTCATCTGCCATTTCATTCCCTGCGATATCGAAATGCCCTGGCACCCACGTCAAGCGGATGTTGAACTGATCAGCCATCTCATTTAAAGATGCCAGACAGTTCTGGGCTACCTTGGGCTGATTGTAGCGTTTTAATAGCAGCCAGGCTGTCCGTAAAAATGCGAATATCCCTCGTAGATATTACATTATACTTCAACCAGTCCATGACTTCCATTATCGCGATTAGTTCAGCTTGAAAAACGCTGCAAAAGTCGGAAAGACAAAAAGAGAGGTTAACCCCTACTGCCCCACAGAATACCCCGAAGCCAACCTCTCTATCCCTTTTTGAGCCATCCGTGAAGAAGCTTAGCGCCTCATTGTCCATAACCGTTTCGTTTACCCAGTCCTCTCCGGTGGGAAACTCAGTTTGGAATTTCATCTCAACAGATGGCAAAGGAATAGCGTAGTCGGTAGCTTCCGGAATACCCCTGTTGCATAGGATAGACGAGTGCCCTATATTGTTACAGGTCCACATAGATATGGATTTGAGCCGAATGGCTGTGCAAGATGCAAGCTGCTCGGCCGCAATATCCAAGGGAGTAAGATGAAAGAGAATCTCCAGAGCTTGAGTAGGTGTGCTCCTGAGAGCCCCACTTATACACGAGCAAGCCGTTTTTCATCAATAGTTTAAAGTTAGCCATAATTTTTACTGCTGGCCACCAGACGACAACCCCATACAGCAGTATAGGTTTCACCACTGAGACGTAGAGCCAGTGTACTATGTGGGGCTCCATACCCCATCTCTTTCCAATGGCACTTTTGCAGGAGTAGAGCGCTATAGTAGCTTTCTTTACTCTCTCTACGATGTTTGGTTTCCAGCTTAGCTTGCTGTCCAAAAGCAGTCCGATATATTTCGCTCTATCCGTAAAGATCAAGCGAGTACCATTTAATGTTGGCGGGTCACACTGAAGAAGTTTGTGCTTCCTGGTAAAGAGGACCAGCTCCATTTTCTGTGGGTTTGCGTTCAGTCCGCATCCGCGTGCCCACTCAGAGAGGTAGCCAAGCGCGCACTGCATGCGCTCACTCAGCGTACTGGGATATTTACCGAAGAGCGCAATAGCAACGTCATCCGCGTAAGCAACCACCTTGAAGCCTTGCCCTTCCAGGTTTAGTAACAGGTCATTTATGACCAAGTTCCAAAGAAGGAGGGATAGAACCCCACCTTGAGGTGTCCCTCTGCTCACGTATCTGCTGGCAGACGTCCCACCCAGATAAGCTGTCACGATCCTGCCTCTAAGCATTTGATCTATCCAGCCTCTGAGTGACCCGCCTACCCCCACGCAAGGGTGATTGCTCCCGGTCTGACGTTGCTAAAGGCCCCCTCTATATCCAAGAAGGGAACCATTGAATATTCCTTATATTCAAGTGATTTCTCAATCGGACCTATAAGGGAGTGGAGAGTTGTTTCCACCGATCGTCCCTTACAGTATGCGTGTTGAGATCCCGACAGCTCACCCGGCTTGATTGAACCTCTAATGTAAGCCTCTATTTGTCTTTCCAGTGATTTTAACAGAAAAGAGGATACGGTTATAGGCCTAAAGTCTTTGGGATAGCAGTGAGAGTTTTTCCCGCGTTAGGTAAAAATATAACTTTTACTTCAGTCCACTTTCTAGGAATATGACGGAGTTCTAGGCTGCCTTTGAAGATAACTTCCAGCCAGGGTAGGGTTAAGTCAATAGTTCGCTGGATATCTGCAGGGATAATGCCATCAGGTTTTGCCGACTTGTATGGCTTAAAGCTGTTTATTGCCCATAGGATATTCCGCCTATTTACTATATGACTTACAGAGTCTACACCCCTATTTATCATGGGTCTCTCCGGAGCTAGTGCCGAGCACTACGGGAAATGCGTTTCTAGTAATAGCTCCAGGGATTCCTCACTACACGTAGTCCATGAACCATCCGGTCGCTGTAGATAACTCGGGATGGAAGGACTGGAACATAGTACTTTGCGTAGCCTAGCAGCCTCCGTGGTCTCCTGTATATTGTCACAGTAGTGCCTCCAGGCCCTCGTTTTGGCTGCTCTTAGCTTATACTTGTAGGTTTTAAGGACTTCCTTATAACAGTCCCAATCTGCAGCAGCATTTGTATTCCTCGCTTTCTTGAACAATCTTCTGCATTTTATACGAGTACCTTGGAGTTCTCTCGACCACCAGGGTGGCCGAGACTTACCCAAAGGCCAACTGATAGGACATGCACCTAACATGGCTTTGTTAAAAGTATCAGATAGCTTGGTTACAAGAACATCAAGCTCCTGTGAAGATGCAGGTGGGTTTGGAACCGATACCGGTAATGAATTACCCAGAATGGTTCTAAAGTAATCCCAATTCGTTTTCTTCCTATTTCTGAAGGATGGTTTTTTAGTGGGTTTTGTATCCACTTCGTACTGGAGATAACAATGGTCAGAAAAGGATTGGTCTTCGGACACTTTCTAGTTCAATACTTTCTCTCAACGACTTTTCGTTTTTGAGCCTCTGTTATTGCACTACCCAACTTACCTGGTAGTATATTTTCCTCCTCATATGGTAGGTAGGCCGATATAAGCCAGAGATTTTGCGCACCCATCTCGATGCTAGCCACCACTATACATCAGCGTTGCTGTAATTTAGTAGTATAAAAATGTTCAGATTATTTCTAGCGAGAATGCAGGAACGAATCTTACCTTCATTTTAGTATCATTTAGTCGCATTTAGTATTTTATGTTTGGAAGTTTTGAGGCCCAGCACCCGGTCTCCACTGGCCCAAGGCTCCTGAACCAGAACCACATCAATGGACTTAGATTCCATTTTGAGCAGAAGGGCCGCCGAGGCGGCTTTACAGTGGTGGAGGTTGATTTGAAGAATCTTAAGCATTAGATAGTACTTACCTCCACCACTGTTGAGTCAGACTCCTCCTCTGACGGCTATTCGTCCATTTGGAGCGCACAGTGTAGCCCCATTGATCTCGACATCTCCGAGTCCAGGGATAGTGTCTCCTAAACGGAGGAGCAGCATTCGTGCCTTTGTCCTTTGGTTTCGAGGGGCCAGCCTCATTTATGGTTAAGCCCCTTTTTGCGGAGCTGGCAACAAGTACCAACTTGATTCCCCCAAGACAACTTCGCACCAGACCACCAAAAGCCACCCAACCATACTTACTAACAATTAAGTGGGTAGAAGTAGAGTCTACCACTTCAGCGATTCTGTTTTTACTTCTATTTTTTTCTTTTCCATTACCCATCATGGTAATGGATAGGTCCTACGCCATTTTTTTTGAACGACAATTGTCGGATCACGTCCATGGGATCCACAAAATATTTGTGGGTCCCAATTATCTCCTCAAAACCTTCTCTTTTTGTATGCTTTGGCCATATACCCAGATATTACCCCAAGTGCCTTAGTTACAGGCTTTACTTATAAAAAATGAATAAATTTTAATTTACATAATACATAAAATTTATATTTTTAAAATTAATTAAACCACTATATATGTGTGTAAACACGCATACATATATACAGACTCATAAATAATGGCATGTCTAGACAAGGTCAAAGTTTAAAATAAGTTTCACATTTAAGTCCGGTTTTCAATAATATTACAAAAAAAAAATAGCAAAGCTTTTCACCATTTATACCAAATACGAGTCTATGGCTTATTTGCGGGAAAGTCAGTTGATGATCGCTTGATATAAATAAAAAATTAATTCAACAAAAAATTGTTATCATACAAAAACACAAATCCATATGACTTGGTCAATATTACATTTTACATAGTATACATATTTCAAAACTTCATTACTTTTACAATATGTTATATTTTTGATTATATATGTAGATAACAAGATATGAATATATTTGAAACTTAAAAATACACAATATATTAAAATAACATTTAGTTTTCGTGTTTAAAGATCATATTTTGAAAAGGTCAAGTGTACGTAATCGTTTCATGATTTATTGTTGAATGAATTTATTTATTTGATTGAAATAAATAACGAAATATCCATTGGCCATTGTATGATCCGCAGTCTAATCATTTATATGTATACATATATGATTGTATAATGTTGTATTCCAAATATATGGCGAGGGTATTAATAAATTTGTAGAAATGAGCGGGAAGAGCATTCATTAGCTTATAAATATGAAAGTTATTGAGTACATTATAGTGCTGTTGCATACTACAGATAAGTTGTGTTGTTATTTTAACTCGTCTGCTAGTTTATGTTGACTCATCATTTCCAACATTTATGTTATTATCTTAACTCTTCCCTGCTATAAAAGATCTACGTCCCGTGGGTCAAAAGTTTAATCTAATTGATTGGACTCCTTGCTGGTTGCTGGAATTCTCTTCCTGGTGGGTTGGTTTGTTTATGAACAGCATTCCTCTTTGTCTCCTATCTCTTGCCCTGTTGACAAGAGCATGATGACTGTAGGCATATAACGACAGTTATGATACCAAAGTCGATGAAGGCAGCTTCCTTGTGTGTTTGCTGGTGGCAGTATTTGGGACGTTTTAACCTGCCTATTTGTAAACGTTGAGTCGTTGATTTTAATCGTTTCAATATGGTATTGTATCAAAAAACTCCAGCCTAAATATTTGCTGGAGTTTTTATAGAACTCCTGCGTTTATATCATTTAGTTCAGTAATGGCTGAATTTTTTATTTTGTATATAAAGCCCTCATGCCATACTTTGTCGAACGGTTGCGCAATGTCTAGGAAAACTGCCGAACAATATTTCTTTTCTTCTAATGCAAATTTAACTGTGTTAACAACTCTGTTCACCTGTTCTACAGTGCCATGTTGGTCTCGAAACCCAAATTGGTGGTCTGGTATAATCTGTCTTTCAGATAATATTGGTTTTAATTTTTGTAATACCATTTTTTCAAAATGTTTAGAAATCATCGGAAGTATACTTATTGGCCTGTACGATGCTTCTTGTGTTTCGTCTTTTCCAGGCTTTGGAATCATTGTAATTTGCGATATTTTCCATTTTTCAGGGAAATAAAAGCATTAAAGATTTAAGTTATGAGTTTTATACATTTATCAGGTAATTCTCTGATCATTTTTCCGGTAATAAAATCGTGTGCTGGAGCTTTCTTTGGATTTATGCAATTTTTAATTGTATTTTTAACATTTTTCCACTTAAATTTTAAAGGAATTGGTTTCGAAGGGTCCTCCGTAAACTTTGGTAGTTCACTGTTGCTACTTTTTTTGTTAGTGTGAATACTTTTTTCAAGTGGTTAGAGAAAGCAGTAGCCTTTTCTACGTCATTTCTGGCCCAATGTCCATCTGGTTGCCTAATTGCTGGATTCGATAATGTTATCCTCTTTAGTTGTTTTGTTGCCTTCCATAGTGAATAATCTGTCTTCTCGGTCGCCGAGAGTATAGAAAGGTAACTCTGGATTCCTGAGTCTTTTTCTTCTCTCAATGCTCGTTTAAGGACTTTAATAGCCCTATTCAATTTCCCTTTTAGTAATGGAGATTTTTGCTGCTGCCATAGCCGGCGTATTGTCCTTTTTTCTTGGATTAACTGCAGTATATTAGGTGATGGCTTGTTAACTTTTTCAGAGTTGTTAATATCAGGGGTGGCCTCTTTTGCTGCTATTTCTAATATATGTGTTAAACCATCCGCAGCCGCATCAATATCTTCCGGGGTGCAAAGTTGAATATCCAAGTGGCAATTTTGTTCGACTATATTTCTATATATAGAGCCCAATTAGTTAATTTTTATTTATTTGTTAGACGTTGAGTTGGTTTTGCCTTTAAAGCTCTAGTACTCAGAGTTATTATTATTGGTGAGTGATTGTTATCTATTAAATCAGGTATTTTATTTCTATCTGATGGCCAGTATGTTGGGTGTCCAGAAGATAAATAATCTAGAATTTTTTCATTCATTGCTTCATATAGTTGCTTTCCTTTAGGTGTTGTTAATCTCGAACCTAATTGCAGATGTTTAGCATTGTAGTCGCCTCCTGCGAGAAATTTAATGCCCAGCTGATTAAAATAATCGATAAATTGCTGCTTTTTGATTGCGTGTTTCGGTGGACAGTATAAACAGCCGATATTACACAGTTTCTAGACCATTCTTCTAGGCAGATATTAGTTGCTTGGATGTGATCTTTATCATATTTGTTGAGTTCATAATGCTTTAGTCTTCGTTTGATCAAAACCGCAGTGCCGCCGTGTGCTCTTCCATCTGGATGTTTGGTGTCATAAACTGAATATCCGTTGATTTTAAAAAATGTGTTTTTTGTAAAGTTTCTGATATTAGCATGATGTCTATATTTTGATCGACAAAAAAGGGCTGAACCTCAGCTTTGTGCTGTGAAAGACTGTTCGCATTCCATACAGCTATCTTTAGGAGCGTTATTTTTGGTTTTTGACGATAATTTGCATTAGGGTGTTCATATTTTGCATCATCATGCTCATTTGTCTTTCCATCATCATCAGGAAACTTTGGATCGTTTCGTATAAAAATAAAAGCGATACGTAAACTTCTCCATATAATCAACGCTGTGTTTGGACTAAGATACGTTCCAAGGCAATGGAAGGTGGCAGAGGTAATCATGATCTTAAAACCTGACAAACAATGTAACGATAAAAAGTCCTTCAGACCGATATCCATACGCCCAACCATACCCAACATTTTTGAAAAATTGCTCCTGAAGAGAATGAAACCCATAATGGTTGACAGAAATCTCATTCCTGACCACCAGTTTGGATTCAGAGAAAACCACTCGACTATAGAACAAGTCCATAGAATCACAGATATAATAGAGCTAGAGAAACTAAACAAATATGTTCAAGCGTTTTCCTGGATGTAGCGCAAGCATTTGACCGAGTTTGGCACAGAGAATTGGAGTTTAAGCTCAAGCGAGACCTTCCCAAACAATACTATGAAACTCTGAAATCATACATAACCAATAGACACTTCCGTGTAAAATATGAAGACGAATACCTAAAAAAAATTTCAGCTGGAGTACCACAAGGTAGCGTTTTGGGTCCTGTCTTGTACCTCCTGTATACTCGGGATATACCACCAATGGAAGAAGCAACTATAGCAACATATGCTGATGATACTGCAATTTTGGCAGTTGGGAACAATGTAGAAGAAGCTACTAACAAATTGCAAAAATCGACAAATTCAGTCAACAATTGGATCAAAAAATGGAGGATAAAACTGAATGAAACTAAATCTGTGCATGTGAACTTTACTAATAAAAATATTTCTAATAGAATCCCAATTATAATCAACTCTAAACAAGTTGTCTATGCAGATACGGCGAAATATTTAGGTATGTCGCTGGATGCCAAGTTGAGGTGGAAAGAACATGCCAAAAAGAAAAAGGAAGAGCTGAACATGAAGTATAGGAAGATGTATTGGCTCTTAGGTAGATATTCTGAACTATCTATACACAATAAATTGCTTTTATACCGGCAAATACAGAAACCGGTATGGACCTATGGTATACAGCTTTGGGGCTGTACCAAGAAAACGAACATCAAGATGATACAGACGTTCCAAAACAAAGTACTTCGGAATATTGTAAATGCTCCATGGTACATTAGAAATGAAGACGTCCACCGAGATTTAAAGATGGAATACATCAATGAAGTTATTACGTATCATGCTCTCAAGCATAATTCACGCCTCCGACAGCACGAAAACATCGAGATATGCAATATGCGGGACAGACCGTTGGCAGTAAGACGTCTCCAAAGGACCAAAACATTTGATCTAGTAAATGGAACATAAAATTGCTATACTATTATAGGAAATATTGCTCTAGGTTTGCTCTGCGGAGAGTATTTTATTTCCTCCTTACCCTTCTAAAATCGTGGAGATTGACGGCCACTCCCATATCCGCCATCTGCGGACGCGTTCCCTAGCGGTTACACACTCCGTCGAAAGGGGAATTGCATACATGACCTATAGGACAAACAGAGTTATCACTTTTCAGTTCTGCTCTGAACATCCATGCATGGCCCTATGGTTATTACCAGTTACTATACCTTTCCTAATTATGGTGCTACTGCAACCATGCCATTTTAGACTCATAACTGAAAACACTAAATATTGGTCTGCATCCAAAACATCCCCTATACCCCAAACTGAGAAACGTACTAACATTTTATTATCAACGAAACTGATAATAAAAATGCTGTATGTATAGTTTTTACATTAAATCTACAGCTTTTTTATTTTTTATATTTTTCAATTTGTTGTTGTGTGAACTATCGTTGAGCAAATAATTTTTTTTATTATTTTCTTTTAGTTCTCTCGATGTGCACATAGAAGAAGCACATAATATTTTTTTAGTCTACACAGTGCTGTGTGCGACCGAGTACTTTTCTTATAGACATACAACTTTAAGTTTTTTTTTTACTAATATAAAGTTTGTTTTATTTTTTGGTTTTGGTTTTTTATTCAAAGCATTATAATATTTTGCACTCAGTTGGGAGCCGTTCTTATCACACAAAACGAAAACAAAAAATAATTGTAATGAATAGTCTCCCACACCCAAATCGTGAAATTTTACACAGAAAATAAATAAAACTATTTTATTGATTGCCGGTTTCGTGTGTTAAAGTTATATTACCAATTTATAATTTAATTTAAAAAATAAAAACCTATAACCGTATATTATATGTATATTAAATTAAATTATAATCGGTTTATTATTTACTATTTAGTATAAATTGGTTTGTTTACCAATTTATTCACACATGCTCGCATTCCTGTGACAATTTTAGTGCAAGTGTTTATATTTATAATAAACGCAACATGAATTGCGTTACAAAGTGGTTTTTGAAAATTTGTATTTCAATAAATTTAGTTAATTTTATATGGTGCGAGACAATTGTATTGCATAATAATTGGGATATACAAAATTCGAATGGAAGTGAGTATTAATACAATAAAAATTCAATTGTTAAATTTAAATTTACCAAGCAATTTTGCAGTGGGAACCTAAGACTAACCGGTGTGCTTCATTTATTTATAATTGTTGACCCGTCCCACTGAATTCCGATAATGGGTTTTACCTCATTTTGAGGAATTGGTTAGGCTTTCTAATTGTAATTGGGGAAATACAATTATGTATGTATGTATTCTGGTTGAGTGGGCATAATAATGGAATTTAAATTATACATAATGGTTGTTAAAATTTTAAATATGTATGTACATCATTTTACCGTATACAACACAAATTACTATTGTACTCTTAACTATTATAATCCAAACCACCAAATTTAAAATTATCGTTACAAGATTTTAAATTAAAAAATGTAATTTATTCACTAAACTAAACGATCAGCCTTTAAGACTTAGAAAAGCAAAACCAATATTAATTTTAAAAACATATTTTGTTTGAATCAGCGCCTCAAGCAAGTATTATACATATACATATATTATGTACTTACTATAAAGATGTGATTATTAAACACTCTTATATGACTCTATTCTGTTTTCGATAGACTTTTTGGCGGCTGGAATTCAAACGCACAGACATACTCGTATATATATATAATAATGTATAGATATGGATTAAATTGCAAATGTTGTATATTTCATATATAGAATGAGCTGAAATCAAATATATTTCAAAATTTATTATTATACATACAGCATATACGTATACATACATATTTATATACATTACATGTGGTTTGATATTGAAACTTGCCTTTCATTTAGTCGAGTTATCGACTGGAAATAACAAGAATGAGAAATTGTAGGATAATGTCAATTGAACCTTTGGTTGTATTTTTTGGTGAGTTCTTATCATATAAAAATCAATAATAATTTTTTTATATACTGCAATTTAAGACAAGAAATTATGCTGGCGGCCGAAGAGAGCGCCTTCTCGTTTAAGCAGTTGTGCAATATCGATATATCCTTCATCGTATCGAATTTATTGAAATTACTACTCCGCTCGCTCGTCGTTCACATACGCCATTCTTTCCAATATTGTATTTTTACAATTGAGAAACCAAAATGCCCTTCTTTTTGCAAGCAGATTACAAAAAACACCACCGTTGCACAAACCTAGAAATGGAATAATTTATGACCACTCTTCATTGAATATTATAGTATCACTGTCATCGACTGTAAACGAGTGGTAAATTTAAAACTATGGCCCAAATGGAATTTAGGGAATTTCAGCATTATCCGATTTCTCCGAATTGCCTCAACCCGTGATATATAGTTTGTTTCGGTAGAATATATCTATACCATCTGGAACCGCGTTGTCAACCCAAAGCAAACGCAACTATAGTTATATATCATTCCTAGCTGAAAACAACATTATTATTATTATTATTAAAATTGGCTGGAACCCACGAGGATTCCGCACTCAATGCCACAAAGGCCCATGGTGCAAACCCAGGATTCTATCCCAATTCGCAAACGCGCACTGCTGCCTTCGCAAACTGAACAAGTTTAGACCAAGGCAGAGAGGACAACTGATCTAAATTCAAAGACCTAAAGTTGAATACCCGAACTCGTATAGAACTGAACGCAGGACAACTGCACACGAAGTGGAGGGAGTCATCATCCTCCTCAAGGCAGTCCTCGCAAATAACATCATGAGCTAAGCGCATACGATGTAGATGATCTTTAAAACGGCCATGTCCCGTAAGAATCGCTACCAAGACTCTTAACTGGCTCTTTTTTAAAGATAAAGCATACTTCGTGGACCTCAAATTGAGCTCCACAATGAAGTATTTCGCCTTACGACAACCAAAAGTCGCAAGCCACTGAGACCTTAAGTCTTTCAAAGCGTAATCTTTAATAACTTTCTTCCCGTAGTTGAAAGATATAGGAGTAGCTGGTTCAGGACCAATTAAAGTTGATTGGGAGCCAGCTTTGGCTAAACAATCCGCGATCTCATTGCCTATGATGTCACAATGAGCCGGAACCCACATGACCGTAACTTTATTGTTAGAACAAAGAAGGTTCATGAATTGTTTGCATTCCCTGACGAGTTTGGAAACAGTCAAGGGATTTCTTAAAGAGTTAAGTACAGCTTTACTATCTGTACACAGTAGAATACTTTTGTTTTTAACAGCAAAATTCAAAGCCTCAATAACACTACGTGTCAGCGCTATTAGTTCCGCCTGAAAAACAGTACAATGCGAACCAAGACTACCGCAAAGTCTCAGATCCGTCCAAGGACAGTAGATTCCAAAACCTGCACTGAGGTTAGAACGAGAGCCATCGGAATAAATGACAATGGACTCATCTAATTTATTGAGAAAAACATGCGAACTCCACAAATCTCTCGAGGGATAAGCCACCGAGAAAAGATTTGAGAAATGGAATTCGGGTAGTAGTCTGTCGTTAACCATATCGATCTCTGGTAAACATGAAGAATAATTACTAAAAATTTGTCGATGTCCCACGATAGAACCGAATAGATTCCATGCCCCAATGCACCTCAGACGATAAGCTGCAGAACAGGCTGTTCCTAGAATAAAGGTGCGTAACTGAGGCAAGGAAAGAATGGATTCCATAGCGAGAAGTGGAGTCGAGGACATAGCCCCCGTAATGGCTCTGCAAGCAAGGTTTTGTAGGCCATTAAGCTTGGCTACAGAAGCCCTCAGGTCAACTACTGGCCACCACACTATAGAGGCATACGATAGTAGCGGTAGGACCAGTGATTTATAGATAAAAGAAAGCATCCTAGGGCTTAAGCCCCAGGATTTCCCAAAAGCTCTTCTACATTGCCAAAAAATGGCAGTAGCTTTTTGAAGCTTGTAGTCCAGGTGATTCTTCCAGGAAAGTTTACTATCCAGGATAACACCAAGGTGCTTGACGTGGTCACATTTTGTGATCGTTCTCCCAAAAAGGGAGGGAACAGAAAATTCAAGAGTATTCCTCTTCTTTGTAAAGACAATTAAATCAGTTTTAGAAGGGTTGACGTGAAGACCCTTCTCAACACACCATGCCTCCACAATAGTCAAAGCATGTTGAGTTAGGTCGGATAAAACACTGAGATGTTTGCCTGAGACTGTCAGAACAAGATCATCAGCGTAGCTCTGAGCAATGTAGCCAGATTGCTGCAGTTTCACAAGCAATTCGTCAATGACCAAAAGCCACAGCAGAGGTGAGAGCACACCTCCCTGAGGACAGCCTTTGGTGACCTTAACAGAAACTAACACACCATCCAGCTCCGCCTCCACAGTGCGAGACTTAAGCATGGATTCAATCCATAGGATAATGGTGCGATCAATACCAAAATTGGTACAGGCAGTAGTGATCGTAGCAAACGAAGTGCTATCGAAAGCTCCCGCAATATCCAGGAAAGTACCCACAAGAAACTCTTTATTATAAAGGGATTTTTCAATCCTGATTACAAGTTCATGTAGGGCGGTTTCACAGGACTTACCGACTCTATAAGCATGCTGCATGTTACTGAGTGGGGATGTGATTAGAAAATGATCTCTAATGAATCTATCGACAATTCTTTCCAGAGCTTTAAGAAAAGTTGAGGATAGACTAATGGGCCGAAAGGACTTAGGATCCGTATAATCGGACTTACCAGCTTTCGGGATAAAAACAACTCTACTTCTGCTCCAAGAATTTGGAACAGTGCTAAAAGCAATGCACGCTTGAAAAAGGTGGAGCAAATGATCCTGAATTTGAGGAAAACCCCGCTGTAGTTCAGCAGGAAAGATACCATCAGGACCGCCAGCCTTATAAGATGCAAAGGAAAATAGGCTCCATCGCAAGACATCATGATTGATCAGCTTGTGAGCCAAACTCCAATCGGGACTCGCAACAGACGTCCTAGTGAGATCGGCTGCAACATCATCCGAGTTGACGATATCACAACCAGGAAAATGAGCCGAAAGGAGCAGCTCACCAATTTCCTTGTTGGAGTAGGTAAGCTGTCCGTCCGGTAGACGAAGAGAATCCAGTTTACACGTACTGTTCTTAGCTAAAGCTTTATTGAGTCCAGCGAAAGCAGAAAGACTGTTAATTTCCTCGCAGAAGTTCAACCACGCGGCTTTTTGAGCGGATCTTAGACTTTTTTTATATTCCTTTTGAGATAACAAGAAGTTATCCCAGTCAATCTGTTGCTTAGACCTTTTTGCTTTGTTCTTCAGTTTCCTAGTAGATTTCCTTAATTTCTTAAGGTCAGAGTTCCAAAAAGGTTTGTTCCGAATCTTTTGATTAGTGATAAGAGGACATGATTTTTCAAAGGCTATCGTAATTGCCAATGCAAGTGACGATGCTTGATCCTCAATGTCCTTCCTCGACCGAATAACCCTCGGTGGCGCAAGTAAAGAACCAAGCTCGAGAGAGAAAAGACCCCAATCGGTTAATTTCCGATTACGGTAAGGTTTAAGAGGTGGTCGTTTAAGGTTGATATTAAACGAAATACACCTGTGATCAGAGGTGAGGATGTCATCCGTCACTCTCCAGTCTAAAATTAAATCAATAATGGACATGGAGCATAAACTAATGTCAATCACCTCCTGCCGGATAGAGTTGACAAAAGTAGGCTCACTTCCAGTATTGAGAATCTCAAGCTCAGAGGAGCTTATATAATTAAACAGCGAAGAACCCCTGTGATTAATGTTCGTACTACCCCAGATCGAGTGATGAGCATTAGCATCACAACCGATCACCAAAGGGGTACGCTTGTTCTTACACCATGTCACAAGATTAGTGAGTTCCTCAGAGGGAGGAGGTGAAGAGGAGTCATACGGCAAATAAACTGAGGCGATGACCAATTTAATGCAGGAATTAGCGGATACCAGAGTAATAAGTACAGCCGTAATATCGGCCGAGCTACACTCGTGAATAAGAACTGCATTGATATTATTGCCAATAAAAATGCACGCTCGGGTTTTATTGACAGAATTCTTACAGAAGATTCTGCCATTAAATAAGTTCAATCCAGAGACAGCATTATCAAGAAGATATGGTTCCTGGATTAGACAAATAATTTCTGTTGTTTTAAGCCAGGATTTTTAACCAAGCCCTCGGTTGAACATTTTTCTCTGAGTGATCAACACCGTTCTCTATATTATTTACACTTGCTATGTTTCTTTAGCTTTATGAAGAATCATACGGCCATCATGAATTTTTAAAGTGATAATTGACAAATATAAACTATAGATGCAAAGAAACATTGTCAAATTGTGCAGCTTTTCAGAGGAACGAAAATTACAGAAATCAAAGATATTATTTTTTTTACTAATGTCCGCTGGTTGAGTCATGAGGAAAGTGCTAATACAACAATTTAGTTCTCTGTTCAATCACATCAATCATAGATTTTCTTGATGAGAAAGAAATGCCCCCAAATACGCGATAGGTTCGCAAATTGCAAGTCGATAAGTATAGCCACTCGATCCAGTTTACCATGTACATTTTATTTTCAAAATTTTTATTTAAAAAATTTATATATTTTTTCGAGTTTACAGCCGAAAAATCGATAAAAGAGTAACTGCTCGATGGACTAGCAAGCAAACCACTTGCTAGTTAAATATAACACTACTCGATTTTATTTATTATACGAACTTGAATTTAAAATATTTTTTCTTTAAATTTTGTTTGTTTTTGCGATTGTAAACAGTAAAAAAAAAACACAGTATTTTTACACAGTATATACCCCACTTTTTGGTCCCTGTGGTCCGGGGGCACTCACATGTCTCGTAAATCTAAATTGCACGAACATGTTTCCCAAGAATATCACCACAGTATCCTTTGCTTGACGTAGGAGGCGACTAAACGGTTGGCTCGCTGGGCTGACCACCCACATCCGTAAAAAAAATCAACTGTTGATAGAGTCAACAAAAAGAAAAATGGATACCGCAAAAATACACCGGACCTCCGCTTAAGTACCTGGATACGAGATTTAGGATCGGCACGTGGAACGTGCAATCACTTAGAAAACCAGGTGCGTTGGGGGCCTAATCACGTGCATGAAGGAATATCGGCTGGAACTCGTTGCTCTTCAAGAAACTCGCTGGCCTTAAAGTGAAGACCATGTGTTGGAGCTGGATTTCTTCTTGGGCCGCAGGTAAAGAACGCTGTTTTGGATTTCCAAGCAGTGAATAACCGATTGTGTAAGCTTCGCTTGCGCATGAAGTTAGCCAACCTGTCGATAATTTGTGTACATGCGCCCACAGAAGTCAGCCAGCCCCAAGATAAAGACTCATATTTTACAATGACTTGGACGATCTGATGGGATCTATACCCGAACACGATGTTAGAATGGTAATTCGGAACTTTAATGCTAGAGCTGGCAGAAATCAGACCGACTTATGTGAAAACATAGGTCCGTACTCCCGACACGGAACTGCGATCGATAATGGTGAGAGAATGATGTACTTTAAAATTATCAATTGCTCATGATCTTAAAGTAGCAAGAACGTTCTTCCCTCACAAACACATGGACACTTCCTCGCGGAACTTCCCACAGCCAAATTGACGATGTGTTACTTTCTAAAGGACGGGCTCGGGTTGTGCAGGAAGTGAGAACTTATCGGTCAGCAACCAAATACGTAGTATCTTGTCAGCGACAACATTGATGAAGTTAATTACCAGTCTGACTGTGTGATCTCTCTCTGGGAGGTAGTGAAAACTGCGGTTGTCAGTGCTGCTCAACAGACTTTAGGTATAGTAAAAGTCAGACCCAAGAATGATTGGTTTGATGACGAGTGTCGTCTTGCAGTTGAGCAACAAAATATAGCTCATAGTGAAGTGCAACAACGTCTCACAATCGCGAGGAAAAACAAGGCTGCTCTTGCAAGAAGGGCAGCTAAGTGGATTTGTAGACGGAAGAAGCGAGAATGGTGGAAGGCCGAGGTTCTGAAAGTACAACAACTCAGCAATGAGCGCAGTGAGCACCATACTTTCAGGCCTACTTCAACCGCCATTCGGGACCGGGATGGAAACCTCTGTGTCAACATCGACGCAGTACTTGACGCATGGAGTGGATACTTTACTGACCTGCTTGATGTTTATCATGCGTCACAGACTGTTGTTGAGCCACCTCTAATACAGACTGCGGAGATTTGCACTGAGGAGCCATCTCATGAGCAATTCATCAAAGCCATACAGAGATTGAAACGAATCCGCTCACCTGGAGTGGACTGATTTAATTGGGAGCTCTTGATAATCGGAGGGGATACTTTGTGGAACTGTCTTTTCGACCTTATTCCATTAGTATGGCGAACCGAAGTTATGACTGATGAATGGAAAGTGGCCGCGATATGCCCCATCTTCAAGAAGGGAGACCGCTTGAAGTGTGAGAATTATCGCGGTATAGCTCTCCTTTGCACAGCATAAAAGTTTTTGTCATACATTTTATTGGATAGAATCACTCCTCTAGTCTTTTAGCTTCGAATGATTCTATCTAAATATTATGAGACATCCATCTCCGCACATCAGGTGCGGCAGGCCTATGACTCGATCAATCGAGAGATTTTGTGGTCTGCCCTGGAATACCTAGGAATGCCACCAAAATTGGTACGACTGTGTAGGATGACAGTGACGCAGTCTTAATGCTGTGTTAAAGTTGAGAACAGGCTATCGAAATTTTTTTTTAACTCGGGTGTTCGGCAGGGCGATGCTCTGTCCCCGATACTCTTTAATCTCATATTGGAGTTCATCTTTCGTAAAACTGAAACACCTCAACGCAACATCTTATATCGCCAGTCCAATCAGGTGCTTGCATATGCAGATGACATATGCGTGATTGGACTGAATAGCAACGGAGTGAAAGAAATAATTGATCCGCTTGCAGAGTTTTCAGCTTCAGTTGGACTTCAGATCAATGAGTCCAAAACGAAATACCTGATCTCTGGTTTTAGAGACAATTGCACACCAGATTTTAGTAGTGGCCACTACACGTTGGGGGAGTGAGGAGGTTCAAATATTTAGGTTCTCTTATTATTCACAATAACAGTGTGGTTGAGGATATTAAAGTGCGGCTGGCAGCTGGCAGTCGTTCTTTGTATCCTCTAAGGCCACTGATAAAATCTAAACACTTATCAAGTGTGTGAAGCTGTAGCTTTACAAAGCGTTGATCAGGCCCGTTGTTATGTTTGGATGTGAAAGTTGGGCGCTGACGGATGAGTACGAGAGGTGGCTCCTTGCATTAGAGAAGATTCATGCGTGTGATTTACGGCCCAAAACGCGAAATAGATGGTACATACCGAGCTCTGTACAATGTCGAGATCAGAGATCTGATGAAGATCACCGATATTGTACATGAAGTAAGATCTCAGCGAGTACGCTGGCTCGGCACGTTCTGCGTGATTCGGAACGAATTGTGCAGCGATCTCTGAAAGTAGAGCCACAATATGGTAGGCGCAGAGGTCGTTGCTGGCGACGAGGGATCCGCGATGTAGCGAACGACTTGGCCTCTTTAGATTGTCTAGGACAGTATGAAGACCAAAGCTCACGATCGAAACCGTTGGAGCCAAATAGTTGACTCAGTAAGGGGCCAGTAATGGCCTTTAAAACTGTTTATTATTATTATTATATACCCCACTAACATTAATCGTCAGCGCTATTTATTTTATTTTGTAGCCAACAGAAATTTCGAAATTTATTAATGTGACCACACTAAAATAATGTTGGACTTTGCTTCAGAATGTTGAGAAAATGTCAAGCAAAGCCACTTAATTTTCAAATTTCAGTATCAAAACGAAGTTTTAGTAAAGGGTAAAGGGTTTTCCAATAAAAGGTTTGAATTGAAAGGTCGGTTGACAAAAGGGTTTAATCAACATAAAAGAGGAAGGTATGACATCAACATATGAAAACGATATCAGCCAAATGGCCGCCACGGCTTCGCTTGCAGCACCATATCCTTTTCATAAAATTTCCCATGACCATAATTCGTACATTTGCGGCTGTATGTCCTCGATAACTTCACGAATTTCATCTATTTAAGGTTTTGAATCGATTGTGGAGCATTGGCGCTTATCTTTCACGTGGCTCCAAAGAAAAAAGTCTAAATGTGTTAAATCACAAGATCTCGGTGGTCAATTGTGAACACCTCACACCATCTTGCTGTAAATGTGGAAATTAATCATAGCTCGGTAGCTCAATCCATTCACCGTAACAGTTGCACCAACCTCATTTTCGAAATAAATTCCACTATATGCTGCGATTGCTTGAGAGAAACGTATGTCAAGGTATAATTTTTTTTAAAATTTATCGCATACCAGTATTTTAAACGGTTTAGTTTCAAATAGTTGATATTGACGCCATAACAAGTTCTTCCATTTCATTTCTTTTTTCATCTAGTATATATACGCATATAAATCTTTATGCAAAGTCTTTATGCAAAATACGGTGTAATGTCGTTTGTGGAATGTCTAATTCCAAAGATCGACGAGGAATCGACAAACCTGCGTTTTCCTCACAATACGGGTTACAGCAGCAATATTCCAGGTGTTCTTGAGCGACGCACACGGTTTCGATTCTTCACATCACCAACTTGTCCCAACAGCTCAAATTTTGGTGCTTCACGACGACCAAAAAGTGCTTTAGTTTTGCGAACTGTGACTGCAAAATGTTCACCATTTTTGTAGTGAATTTTAACAATTTCAATGCGTTGTTGAAGCGTGTATCGTACCTTTTTAGTAATGGCGTAGTTTTTACTTTTCAAATGTCTAAAGATGACAGCTTTAAAATTAACAGCTGCCCAAATAGCAGGCTATTCAAAAGGAAACCACTTATTGGAAAACCCTATATAATCCTAGAAACTGATCTCAAATATATGATAATCATAGTCCTGAATTTTTCTCTAGCGATTATATATTATGTTATATATTGACATACCTTTCTCTTAAACAACCACGGCATATAGTGAAATTTATCATTACCACCACAAAAACCATAGTAACACACCAATTTGATCCTGTTCTGGCAGCATCGGTGTTCCTTAGGGATCTCATTTTAGACCTTGGCTTATACGATATTATGAGCTTTATTGACGACATCACAAATATAGTTCAACATTTTTTAGTCCTCTTGTTTGTTGATGATTTTAAATTTACTTCGTCCAATTAATAATATACACAATATGCAAACTAAAAGAGTTCAGTTGAATATTAGAGAGTTACACTAATCATCCTAAATTATACTATTAATGGAACATTATTACAACGACTCATTCAAAATATGCTATTTTCACACTTTATATTTACATACGTTCGATTCCAATTGGAATATGCAGTACCAATTTGTTGATTTTATTCCTATATTGTCGTTTATATAAAGAGAATTGAAGATGTTCAAGAACGAATCCTCCTAAAAATAAAAATCGTTTTATTCCACATCCGTACACCGAAAGCAGCCACACTTTAAAATCATAGGCAATAACATACTACTAGCCTGAGCATTTACAATCTGTTAAATAAAATTTCCAGTTCATATAAAATATAGTTAGGTCGCTTGTCCTTTATAAACTTGAAAATACTAGGAGCAACCTAATAATAAATTTGAAAAATTAAAGAAATGGGATATTTTCAAAATTTTCAAAATTTTACTTTTTAACAAGATCTTATAGGCCGTGTGTCAATTAGTTAAAAAATAGTTATAAATTAAAATTTTCACAGTTAATTCAAATTTTTCGATTTATTTGTTCACTTTGTGATGAACAAATAAAAGATAAATTTGAGTTTTCTGTAAACATATTAATTTTTAACAATTTGTATAACTAATTGACACATGTCCTAACTACCTAAAAACCTCCTATGTATAATCCAAGGAGTTTAATTCGACAAATATTCTGTGTAAATGTGTTTTATTTTAATACAACATCTCAAGAGAATTTATTGAGCCCAAAATTGATGCGGTCATTAAATTAACAAATTATATTTTTGCAATACAAAATTTTGTTGGGGTTGTACTTTATGTATTTATTTTATTTGTATTTTCTGAATCTTCATTGGAATATGCGATGCGGTCAAAAACGTTTTCCACCTATTCCAGTGCGTTCCGTTTATTATATTTCGTTCCGCATCTTCCATAAGGTCACGTGACCAGTATTCTAGTTCTTCTGTTCTATCTGCAGAATGAATTAAAGAAAACACCCATGGAATGAATAAAACGTACCTATTACTATAATACTTGAAGTAGCAATTGCTAAGTATAGCAAATGCTACGAGGGTAAGCTACTGAAGTGTATAGCATTTGCTTCTTAGCAATAGTATTTGAACACTTATCAACACTAAAGTGGCTGTTTTTTAAGGGTTTTGATAATTTTTGTCAATTAATTTTCTTTATCCACTACTCCCCTGCCGTATCCGTATGGCATTAGGACTGTCCTTAAATTCTAGATCAGTAATAGTTACATCAAAATTATCGTCTGAGTCGTTTAAATATTTTGCAATAGTCATAATATCGGTAATTTTTTAATTATTATAATTAGTTATATTTAATTTAATATTTAAAAATAAACCAAGATGTTTTCGAGCCCAGCTTCAAAAAAAGTGAAGTATTTGCTTCAAGTACGTGCTCATTTATATTTTATACCAAAGCGAGTTGTTGTAGAACTTGCTATAATACATAGGAGTTTTTATTGAAGCGAATACTGTTAAGCAATTGCTTGTAGTATTAGCAAATACCACGTGTTATTCATACCGCGCATTTTCATATTTCTAGAGCACATATAAATACATATCAGATTCGCAGTTTGTTCAATCGTATCTAAAAATCTGCATAAAAACGTTTTTTATTTGGAATCAAATTATGAACAGTTTAAGTCTTAGTTCCGTAGTAAAGGATTTAGTCATGCTGTAAAGCATTTTTCAAGTAAGTAGCCAAAGAGGAGGATCAAACGTTAACGTTAAATCGAAGTTAATTTATTGCTCTCCGAATGTCATCATCTCACTTGTGGTAAAGCTGTGCTATAAGTACTGTATGATGAGATCTTCAAGTGGAAATTGATATGCATTTAACGGATTGGTCGATTCAAGGTAATCCAAGATTGGTTGTTGCAAAATTCTTTGAAATACCCCGATATAAAGAAATAATAGTTTAATGAATTTTTTAATTGAAGATACAGCATTGTAAATATCGATGATTTCAATGCATTTAACGTACATATTTGATGAGCTTAATAGAGAATTTTTCTGTTTCCATTGATCATAAATATAATTGCGAATTTGTTCCACTATTTGTTATAATTATAGTAAATCTAAAATAGGCGATGAATTTTTTAACTACCAGCAGTAATATTTTATTGAATCCGACAGTGATTTCAAATAAAATCACTTCGCATTTGTTAAGGTCAGTTTGAAACTATTGTGCAATGGTATATGGGGTAGAATATCGGCCAAATTCAGTGCTCCAGTTTCATGTTGTCGCCTCATATTTCCACCACTGCGCTGTTTATAGTAATCACCACTACTGTTGATAATGTATATAACATAGTTTCCCATAAAAATACCAGTACTAAGCTAAAGGATGAACCATAATTAATTGAACGATCAATAGGCGATCAAAACGAGCTTGTGCCAATGCTAGAGATGGCAGACAATATTGTAATGATGCCAATAAAACACATTAATCGTAAATTTGAAGAATTTTCTTTTAGTTACTGAGTCACCAAACAAATCTTTCACAAAATCATGGCCCACCCTACCTACAATACTATGTTTTTCACCCTAGCCAATTGATGAGGTTTCTACCATTTTTTCTAAATTTATGTCACAAACTGAATATAAGAAGTATAAACGGGGTATTTTTCGAACAAGTAAAAACAAAAGAATCTAACACAAAGAAATACATCTTTAGGGTACTTATAATTGTTAAATAAATTACAGAATATAAAAAAATCCTCTTGATGCATTTTTCTATAGAAAATTATGTATGTTCATATATGTACATATGTTCATTTATGAGTTGTGCTTGAAATCCTATATTGATTTAAATGTGGTGGTTTTTGAGGTTTATACATGAACATAAAATTGCATGTTTATCAAATGAATTTGTTAGTACAATGCAAGTCGTCGAATCGATATGCATGGATTGTTCGTGATGATGATACTCAATATGTATTATTTACTAGATACGAGAATACTATTTGTAGTTTGTATACCTAATCTACTACTGATCTGAAAATTGATGGGGTACCGTACAATAGATTCGAAATTTAGTTAGTTGTACATTCATATACATAGATATGATGAGGTTTCAGAATTTAAGAAAAGTATTGTGTAAACGAAATTCTACCTTCGGTTTTCGTATATATACTGGCTAATATTAAATCACACAAGATTGCACACAGTGCGAAAGAATTGTAAATATTATGGAAGTTAAATACTAAAAAATAGTTGTTCTCAACACTATCTCGGATCAGTACGAAATGAGAATTTAACGAAATTATGATTAACGCTCTGTTATTATAATTAACGCTCTGTTATGTGATAGATACATTAAATATGTATATTGGTACGCGGTGAATCATTGTGCCTCAGCAGAACGTTTGCTATAAACAAAGTTTCTGAAATTTGTGCGGGATTCGTATATAATCTGTGTATTCCGATTGATGAAGATCCTAATCCCAATAGTTCTTTAACATATCATGTACTGGCTATATCTGTGTCCTAAGAATGAAATCTATATAATTCACATGATTTTAACGTTGGATGAGCACTTGACGTTCCTTAGTAATTGTATATTTCTATAGTGGTGAATCTACAACTATACAACCTTTTGCAGTTTACTAAATTCACTTTAGTGTGTGTGCCAATCGAAGTTAAAAAGTTAAAAAGTTAAATTTTTTAACTGTGGTGAAAATAACAAAAATGTCCTTACTTTTTAACTGGTTTGCTGTGCCAATTGAAACCAGTTAAAATTTATGACGTTTAACATTTTTTGCTGTCGGCGCAATTTCGTGAATTTATAATTTCATTTTAATATAACATTTTTAATAAACATTAAAAGGAGCAAAGGTTTTATAAAATATTTGCCTAATTGGTGCAAATTATACAAAAATTTAATTGAGGTTCTGTCAAAGTATCAAAAAAAAACTTTTATCGCGTACAAAATATTTACAAGTTGGCGTGGATGTAGCTAGCAACCAAATCAAAAATTTTAACTGGTCCTGTTAAAAGACCAGTTAAAATTTTTGTGGTGAATAAATTTTGTTTTTTTTTAACTTTTTAACTTTTTATGCGCTTTTTACTTCGTTTGGCACACACACTTAGAATCAATTGAGTTTACAACCCTAAAACACCCAGGTTGATGTAATTTATTTACTTTGAATTCACATAGAGCATACAATTACTATATACAAAAGCTCGCTACAATTGGATTTGGTCTACATTTTCTGAAATGGTTGATTCATATCTAGTCGGTAGATACCAATATATATGTTTTCTTAAATCAGGTTTCATCAGATTATATCTAACATCATTCTGGACTGGAGTTCCTAAAGGATGCCAAATAACGTCCAATTAGTTTTCTTTTATTTGTTAACGATATCTCAGATATTTTTTAATGTTGCAGTTTCCTTTCATTTGCTGATGATCTGAATTCATGCGAAAATGATGCTTACTTATTGCAATCTGAAATTAATAATTCGTTTAAATGGTTGATCATTATATGCAAATAAATGTAATATCACATCTTTCTATTAAACATCTACTTCTATCCGTTTGGATTATAAATTCGATGGTAATCATCTCCTCAGAGTAACCTCAATTGCTATTTCAGGAGTTATACGTTTGATCATAAATTATCTTTTACGTTACGTATCGATAAAACAATATTTAAAGCCATAATTTTATGTTGGCTGGTTTTATTTACAAAAGATGTTGATGACATTTTTTATTTGATCAGATCTTATCTTTTCATACAGCAACTTTAAAAGTAATATCTGTTTCGACTATCACAACATCATATAAGCCTTTTGAAATATTTCACCTCACAATATTATTAAATATTTAGTCATACAATTCGAGCTGCATTCTAGTCAAATCCAAATCCTTGTGATGTCATTTGAATCGTGGAGACGTAACGGTTTATCGGAGGATAGGAATCTTCAATATAATCATCCATTTATATATATAGATAATGTTAGCCAACGGCGTTTGTAAAACTGTTGCTATACGTATACGATTCAATTGATATTACTTGATCATTTGTATCGCATATAATGGCTACCACTCGAACCAAACCGTAAAAGCTATAATTTTTTTTTTTTTAGGAAGGACGTGGTAGACACTTTTTTGGTCCATAGCCTTACCTTGCATTCACACAACATTCATTCAACCCATTCATTCATCCCATTCACACAAGTACAGTATACCACCTGCGCATTGCATAGCACCATGTCACCCTGTACAGTGACATGTAAGATGGGTCGGCCCATGAGTTCTACATTCCAACAGAGGGTCATATATGTTTTCAATTTAATCACCGATCCTAATCGGGAGATGAAAAATCCCTTTTGCATCCCGCCTCTGTTGGGATTCGAACCTCCCGATCCAAACGTCGCAGCTTTAGCCACTACGCTATATTTGCTCGGTAATATTGAGATTTTTGAGCACGATTTTTAACCGTGGTTAAATAAAGAGTTGATAAATCTAATAAATAGAAACGATAATGCGAACAATAAAGATCTGGAAATTTCTGTTGCACTCATGTTGTTAATAACAAATCGTTTAGTGCGTCACGAATGAAATATGAAATATATACATACGTAGCTCAAAATTTCAAAAATGTTCATTGTTTGGTCTGGAAGTTGTTATTATTTTATCCGAATTGTTAAATCTTGACATTAACCATCTAGAGTGTCGATTTTGATTCTATTCCTGCTATTTTCCTGAAGTTACGGTAATTCAATTGCGGACCCTAGTTTTACTCTATTTAGTAGTAGTCTTTCAGATGGATAGTTCTCTATTTTAAGGAAACGGTCATTTATTAAGCCAATCAGTCATATTGAGAACTATATAGAGGTATTCGCAATTTTTTTCAGTTTTACTAACGCGTTTTGAGAAGCTGGTTAAAGATCAATTATTCTTTCGCGTTAAGATATTAATTTCGTCCAACCATTACTAACTAAGATTTGCTGAAACTATTTGGAATTCGGAATATTGACTGTGCAAATTAGTTTCTCGTCTAGAGTGACTGACGTTCCTCGCATGGTATGTCATTTGGGTCCCATGCTTTTCATCCACTTCGTAAACGAAGTGAATTGTTTGAGTTACACCGTTGTTCTCATTGATACGCCGATGAAATGGACGAAATATGGATGCTGTTCAGGAAGTTTACTATAAACATCGCTAAATGCAAAGCTATGTTTTTCATCCATGCAAGCATGACGGATAAATACGATTTTGATGGCTTTATTATTGAAATAGTTGATGCGTTTAATGGTTTAAACCGAAAAGAACTGCTTCAAAATATTGTAACTATAAAATATATGTAGATTCATTATTCATTTAATGTTATTAACTAGAGAATACAAATTGCTATTTCGCAATTGAAGATTAAAAGGGCAATGGTCTCTTAGGAAACATTGAAACTGACTTGGTCCGAATGAACTGCAAATTCACAAAAAATATTTTCCAATTCCTGTAATTTGAAAGAAAGTAGATATACATAGAGAAGCCAAACACAGGATCTTCCAAAATCTATACCATAAAGTTTCATGGGATGTAATAATATTTTGATAATCTCCTATATTTAACTGGTTGTCTACATACCTACATAACTATATACAAACATATACAGCCAACAACTACACCGTAATATTTCAACCTTGTTGTTCACCTTTAATTTATTGATACACCAAATAGTTTTGAATATCATAATATGGCATATTAAAATAATTTATGTACTAGCTAGGGAAATCACCAATTATTTTACAAATTATTATTCAACGCATCCAATTACAATTATATATACATACTTATATATGTATAATTAATCAAAATAACAAGCTACCGGCGTTTTTCGATATGAATGCGATTAAATTAATTTAATAAAGTCATTCTCGTTGACATACATATAATAATGCAACACCTCGTGTATAGAGTTTAAATCGGATATAAGTACAAGACTCATACACCCTAATTCAGTAAAATCTTAATTTATTTCGATTTTTGTCCAAATTTATTTTTATACAACTTCAGCATCATCTTCAAAATCTCTGAACTGATGACCTTATTTTGTGTTTCGATTATTTTATTCCTAAAATCTTCTTATTGTATAAATAATATATAATATACTTCTTTTGGTTTCAAATTTGGTCTATGCCATTGGCGACAAATATTATTGATTAGCAACATCATTGTCTGGAGGAGAACACACAAAAAAAAAAAATAAATAAATAAATGAATTGTTGACTATACATAAAACTATATATTTTATGATCTTTGGTAATATTGACAATAAATTATTACTTATGATTAAGTTTTGGGTGACAATGATATGATGCACGCGGGAACCCAATGCTAATACGTTAAAGTATTTTCGGTTGAGTGAACACTCGCGTTAAACTAAATTGTGCAAAAACCAAAAATGAAGAATTTCCAAAATATTTTCTGGGCGATTTTGGGCGAGACGTTGAAAATGAAAAATTATCCGAAAACTTTATTTTGTGAGATTTTTTATTTATCCATTAATCGCACAATTCAACTGTTATAGCTGCTGATTTATTTAACCAATATTATGGATAGTGGAATTTTAGTGAAATACATTAATATATAAGATGATATATAGTAGAGGGTTGAATTTTATTTTCTGCTCAGGGACGAATTTCCATATTCTAGAATTGTGTGACCTCTATGATACGGCAAAAAACGAAAAAATTCAATAATTCTCGTATACCCATCGTGTTTTTAATTTGATGTTTATGATGGGAAATATAAGGAGAATATTTGTTTTACACAGCACATAACTTTGCCATGCCACTTGAGAATATTAATAGATAATTTTGTACACAGAAATATTTTTAAAAATAATTATTGTTGTTAATAAATGGTATTTCCCGATTGTCGTTTATTATTTCCTAGAGGTATATAGTGCAATGGGCTGAATGGTCATTCAGTATACCGAGAACTATTTAACCTCCTTTTTGATAACCTAACCTAACCTGAAATGGTTCTGGTAGAAATCTAACCAAAAAATTCGTGAAATATTCATGTATCTCACATTTAAAACTAAAAAGGTTTTTTGCTTCAAAATGCATTTACAAATAATCATGGTGTTTTTTGACTTGTTTGAGGCTGGTTTGGTATGTTCCAAGCTAGGACCGCGCCGTAAATATTATCCGCCTGTGTCCTAATTTATAGCGAAAAATGTTATTATACGTATAGTTTATGCAAACTTAAAAAACAAAATTTGTACTGGATGGTCACTCTCTCTCAAGACGAATACAACAAATAAAATTACAAAAACTGTATGAAAGAGCAAGAAAACAATATTAAAATTTCAGTAAAATATTGTGTTTCCATCGAAACTAAGAAAATGTAGACATTTTCAGACAAAATTTAAATTTTTGTTTTAATTTGTATGAGATCTCTGTGACTCCGAGGTCGGATTCCTTTAAAATTATAATGCAGGACTTAATTAATATAAAGCTTGTTAACCGCTTCCCAAAATTTCCAGTCCAAATTTCTTGCTCCTTGAAACTGCGGATACCAGGAAATACCAGGAAAATGATACATTGGTTTACAATTTGTCAACAATTAAACTTATCGTTCGATGAACTGGGGTCATCTTCTTTTATTACACTTTGCATTATTTCGATACACAAAACACATGCGGTCTCCTTTATAAGCGACCAGACTGGCCCAAGTGTTAATATATGTATGTTTTTCCACACGTTCTTTTCTACAAGGATGATTCGCACTGGTTATTTCTGTTATATGCCGGTGTTTAAAAATGTCTAGTCTTCACATCCCGCACATACTTACATAGCTTCCAATTTCTTGACTTTATAGATCGCACGAAACATAACTTGGTCTTTGATGCTATTAAAACATCGCTTAGACAGTTTCGTTTTGCATGTTGCTCTAAAAGATATGCAACTTCGTCTATAGTCGTCTCCAATAGCTTTATAAATTTTCAATTGCTATTCAAAATATTTTCTTGCGAAACTTACATCTGCTTCTAGTTACTGATAGCTTGGCTTGTCATCGGGTCTACAGATGAATTTTAGATAAATATATAGTTGTGAATGATCGCACATTTCTTGATGTCACACTTGCTTTTATTGGATGTGTGAATCTTTATAACACAGCTCAAAAAGGTTCTTGTCCTTCAATTCCACTCGCAAATTGTTTTGAGTTCCATTTAATATTTTTGGCATTTTTACATCAAATGTATATTTGAATCGCGGGTGTGCCAGGACAATGTATCCCGCCACCCAATGCTGGAGGTTTCTTATAACTTCAAGTTTTTTTCGAATTGCTGTTGTATACGAACTTCTTGTATTGACGTTTTAATATTCCTGCGATTTCTAGTGCACCTGCGATTGCTGAAATGAATTGTTGTCGAATTTTTACAGCAACTTATTATAATAACGCATGAAACGTTGTTTTCAAGAGCCTAAAATCGAGTTATTTGCTATTTGCCAATTTGTCACGGTTATATAGCGCACCATATTATACCATGCACTAGTATGACGCCAATCGGAGCAATGTTAAATAGAATCATACGAATATGAAAAATATTTCCCCTCAAAGTTTAGTTGAGCATAGTTCCGAATTGTGGATATGATATGGATATGGAAAGGCTCCATTTTAGGATTTTGATGTTGGTTCGATTATGTCGGTAGCCACTATAGTGTCATGAAAATTCGGCTTTATGCTTTAGTAAAGCAGCGAATCTCCGTTATCAGATGCGGCTGAACCGCTACTCAACATTGGAGCTCCCTATGACTATGACCTTCTATAAATCTAGTTACACTTATATAAGGTAGCATTTACTCTATATAGTGAAAGATATGTCAAATACCTAAAATATGATGGTGTGCTCAGAACTAATCAGACATTTTATGATTATGGCCTTCGTATATTTATCAGTTTTATTACATACATTTTACCGTGACATTGCAAGATAATCAATAATAATGCTATACATTTTTTTATACAACTTTTACTACAAATTGTCAGATCAAAGGCTAGCCTGTTTCAATATTTTGTCAAAATAACCAATCAAGTGACCAATATAGTATCGTAAATGTGTTTGCCAAATTTTTTCAATCAGTGTAACGAACCAACAACTCGCATCACTTTACGTCAGCTCTTTAATCAATCTCTTCAAACTGCGGCGAGTTGCCAACTCAATAGAAAATAACATTTTTAAAATGATACATTTTTAAAGCTGGAAAGAGATCTTACATATCTTGCTAAATATGAATTTCATCATTCTCGTCAATCTCCAAACTATTTGAATTGGCCATTTGCAACCCATTTAAGACGATTTTACCACTGGTATGATAAATTTCCCAAGAAGATCTACCACGACTAATCTCGCTGAATTTACTATACATATATACAGACTACAGTAAAGATTTGACTCGATCGATAATCAGTTCCACTCCAAAGCATTTGTTCTGCACGATAAGATGATTTAGTACGAATAGCTGGTGCGAATCCAATTAATTACGACTAAATTTAAATATAAGTGCAAAATTATGTCCCGATAATCAATTAGCGGTTCTAGTGTGGTCACAAATATCATCATAACAGTCAAATTTAAAGCATTCAAAAAACTTTTTGTTGGTCGGAACGATATGGCTGAAATTTTGGAAACAATATATTATGTCGGTTACCACCTTACATTGAAAGTAGTCAAAAATATATAATTACAACACTGAATAACCGAAGAAAACAACTATGGGTGATGGAAAACGTTCTGCTGGGGTACAATTGATATGTGTATGTTATTGTAGAATTCTATTAAATTATCTAGATTAAATTGCGGTTGAAGTAAACCACAGCTTTTAAAGCTTTTAATATCGATTAGTTCTAACTGAATTTTAGGAAGAAATTGTGCTACCAATGCTACAAATATAGAGATTAGCAAATACAACCATTTTCCACTTTAGGTTTGTAAATATTCAAATCTGTCTTAAAATGACTGAAAAGTCGGCCGATTAACTTTTCGTACTGGGTCATTGAGACTTGTTTATATTCGAACAAAGCGTTACTCATTAAATTTTAGAAATGAATTAAATTGTTTTGATGGATCCGAATCTTAAAATTAAATTTTTCTATGACGGCTTTAATATAATTTGAAAGTTGCAGCTTACTAGTTGATGTCGATCTTGCAATTTTAATGTCTGATGTCTGAATGTTATTTATATACTCGTAAAATGTTCTTCAATATTTTTATTTGTTTAATTATATTCATGCAGGTAATCATATGTTTGAATAATGTATTGTTGTGGGTTTTTTTTATACTAAACTTTTGAAAACCAATTTCAAACTAGCGATGCTACTGTTACAGAGATAATTCGTTGCGTTTCTACTTCGGTATAATGGAGTTATGCGTGTAAAAGCGACTCTCGTTACCTATCGTATAATTATTTTCGTATCGTAATTTTTGACATTTCAGTAATAAAATGGTTCTCTCTTATATATAGTAAAAATGAATACGATTGTACGATTGCAAAGTTTAGCAGAGGCATACACATACCAATTATTAAGTATATTTGAGGGAAAATTCTAACACTATACTTAGGAGAAAGTTTTATAGTTATAATGTCAAAAATTACGATACGAAAACAATTACTATAGGTCTCGGATACAGTCATTTAAATATAAAAGTATCTTCAAAGAAGAAATGTTCAATCATGTAACCAATAATAATAATAAAACAGTGATTAAAGGCCATTACTGCGTCAACAATCTGGCTCCAACGGTTTCGATCGTCGACTTGGTCTTTATACTGTCCTAGACAGCCAGAAGAAGCCAAATCATTCTCTACACCGTGGAGCCATCGTCGCCTGCAACGACCTCTGCGCCTACCATATGGTGGCTCTTCTTTCAGAGATCGCTGCACAATTCGTTCCGGATCAGCACGCAGAACGTGACCGAGCCAGCATACTCGCTGAGATTTTACTTCATGCACAATATCGGGAATCTTCATCAGATCTCTGATCTCGACATTGTACAGAGCTGACTCTTATCTCTCAAATGTAAAGAGCCATCTCTCGTACTGATCCGTCAGCGCCCAACTTTCACATCCAAACATAACAACGGGCCTGATCAACGCTTTGTAAAGCTTCAGCTTCACGGCACTTGATAGGTGTTTAGATTTTAGCAGTGGCCTTAGAGGATAGAAAGCACGGCTGCCAGCTGCCAACCACACTTTAATATCCTCACCCACACTGTTATCGTGAGTAATAAGAGATCCCAAATATTTGAATCTCCTCACTCCTTCAAACGTGTAGTGGCCACTACTAAAATCTGGTGTGCCATTGTTCCTGTAACCAGAGATCATGTATTACGTGTTTGACTCATTGATCTAGAGTCCAACAGAACCCGAAAACACTATAAGCGGATCAAGTATTCCGTTGCTATTCAGTCCAATCACGCATATGTCATCTGCATATGCAAGCACCTGATTGGACTGGCGATATAAGATGTTGCGCTGAGGTGTTTCAGTTTTACGAAAGATGTACTCCAACATGAGATTAAAGAGTATCGGAGACAGAGCATCTCCCTGCCGAACACCCGAGATAACTGCAAAAATTCTTGATAGCCTGTTTTCAAATTTAACACAGCATTGAGACTGCGTCACTGTCATTCCACACAATCGTTCTATTTTTGTTGGCATACCTAGATATTCCAGCGCAGACCACAGACCCTCTCGATTGATCGAGTCATTAGCCTGCCGGAAATCCAGGAATACCTGATGCACGGGGATGGAAGTTTCATATATTTAGATAGAATCATCCGCAACGAGAAGACCTGATCAGTGACTGATCGATTCGGACGAAATTCTTCTTTATAGTCATCAACCAGGCCCTCCGCTAGAGGGGTGATTCTATCTAATATAATGTAGGACAGTAACTTGTATGCTGTACAAAGGAGAGCTATACCGCGATAATTCTCACACTTCAAGCGGTCTCCCTTTTTAAAGATGGGGCATATCGCGGCCACCATTCGTCAGGCATTTCTTCGGTTCGCTATACTAATCGAATAAGGTCGAAAAGACAATTCCACAAAGTATCCCCTCCGAATATCAAGAGCTCCGAATTACCGCAGTTCACTCCAGGTGGGCGGTTTCGTTTTAGACTGTGCATGGCTTGGGTGAATTCCTCATGGGATGGATCCTCAATGCACATCTCCGCAGTCTGTATTTGAGGTGACTCAACTGCAGTCTGTGACGCATGATGAACACCAAGCAGGTCGGTAAAGTGTCCATTCCATGTGGCGAGTACTGCGTCGATGTTGACACCGAGGTTTCCATCCCGGTCCCGAATAGCAGTTGACGCAGGCTTGAAAGTATGGTGCAGGTTCCTCTAAAGAAATTACGTGGACTGCGCTCATTGCTGAGTTGTTGTAGTTTCAGAACCTCGACCTTCCACCATTCTCTCTTTTTCCGTCTACAAATCGGCTTAGCTGCCCTCCTAGTAAGGGTAGCACTGTATTTTCTTGTGATTGTGATACGCACTTCACTATGGGCTAACTTCATGCGCAAGCGAAGCTTACACAATCGGTTTTTGACTGCTTGGAAATCCAAAACACCTTCTTTACCTGCGACCCAAGAAAAAATCCAGCTCCAAAATTTCCGAGGTCATCTCCACTGTATAATAACGTATAGCCCTGGGATACATGGTCTCCTCTTTTAGGCCAGCTAGTTTCTTGAAGAGCAACGAGCTCCATCCGATACTCCTTCATGCATGTGATAGGCACTCTAACGCTCCTGGTTTCTTAAGTGACTGCACATTCCACGTGCCGATCCTAAATCTCGTGTCCGGGTACTTGAGCGGGGGTCCGGTTGTTGTTGTTTTGGCGGTATCCAATTATTGTTTTGTTGACTTTATCAACAGTTGATTTTTTTACGGATGCGGGTCTTCAGCCCAGCGATCCAACCGTTTAGTCGCCTCCTACGACAAGCAAAGGATACTGTGGTGGTATTCTTGGAAAACATGTTCGTGCAATTTAGGTTTACGAGACATGTGTGCCCCCCCGACCACAGGAGCCATGTGACCAATAGATATTCATTATTAATGCATCACGTACAATTTACATGGTAGCATGAATTGTGTGCGATCTGGTCGGTCCTATATTGAAACAATCTTGTTGATTAATATCATTCACCAATAATGATGAAGCACTGAAAGAATTATAAATTTCGGGGAAAGGTCCAATGGACCACAGGTTTACTTGCTCTCTTTTTCTCTATTTAAAAATAATAAAGAAATTGGCATATACAGTGGTACATAAAAGTATTCTTACAAAGTTCACATTAGTGAAAAAGGCGATTTTCCAGTATCTAAATTCATAAATTTTTTCTTACAATTATTTTCTTATCTTTCCATCATCCATGCACGATTCAGGAAAACGGAAAAATTTCACAATTTATAGCAAACAATGAAGAAGAAGTAACGAAACACCCAAATTTTGAATACTGAATTAAGTTTCAGTGGCAGACCCACCCATCAAAATTGTTTACAGAATGTTATCTGTGCCTTTAGTATCTGTTTACTAGTCACTTTATGTTGACGGATTTCTATATAATAAGCTGTAGTATGCCCCCCCCCCCCCACACCATAATACATCCTTCATGCTTAATAGTAAGATTTAAATTCACTTTCTGAATCGTGCATGGAAGTACGCAGATGTAAGAAAATAATTGTACGAAAAAATGTGTAAAATTTATGAATTTAGATACTGGAAAATCGCCTTAGGTTTCATTTTGAAAAGCCTGCTGTTTGGGCAGCTTTTAATTTTGAAGCTGTCCTCTTTTGGCATTTCACAAGTAAAAAGTACGCCATTACTATAAATGGTACGATACACGCTTCAACAACGCATTGAAATTGTTAAAATTCACTACAAAAATGGAGGAAATTTTGCAGTCACAGTTCGCAAAACTAAAGCACTTTTTGGTGTTCGTGCGGCACCTTCTCGGCCGGCAATAAAGAAACTGGTGGAAAAATTTGAGCTGTTGGGACAAGTTAGTGATGTGAAGAATCAAAACCGTGTGCGTCGCTCAAGAACAACTGAGAATATTGCTGCTGTAGCCCATAGTGTTGAAGAAAACCCAGGTTTGTCGATTCCTCGTCGATCTTTGGAATTAGATATTCCACAAACGACATTACACCGTATTTTGCATAAAGACTTAGGTCTTAAGGCTTTTAAAGTTCAGTTAACACAAGAACTCAAGCCGGTCGATCACCATAAACGTCGTATCTTCGCTGATTGGGTCCTTCAAATGCATCAAAATGATCCGGATTTTCATCGAAAAAACATCTTAAGTGATGAGGCCCATTTTGTCACATTTGGGGCTCAGAAAAACCACGAATGATTGTTGAAAAGCCTCTCCATCGTCAACGTGCCACTGTTTGGTGCGGTTTTTGAGCTGGCGGTGTAATTGGACCTTAGTTCTGGATTGCCCTACCGAGCTATGATTAATGATTTTTTATGGCCGGTATTGAAAGATATTGATGTCGACGACGTTTATTTTCAAGACGGCTCTATGTATAAGCCCCTGTGGTCGGGGGCACTCACATGTCTCGTAAATCAAAATTGCACGAACATGTTTCCCAAGAATACCACCACAGTATTATTTGCTTGTCGTAGGAGGCGACTAAACGGTTGGGTCGCTGGGCTGACGACCCGCATCCGTAAAAAAAATAAAATGTTTATAAAGTCAACAAAAAGAAAAATGGATACCGCCAAAACAAGAGCGGACCCCGCTCAAGTACCCGGACACAAAATTTAGGATCGGCACGTGGAATGTGCAATCACTTAGAAAACCATGAGCGTTAGAGGGCCTAATCACGTGCATGAAGGAGTATCGGCTGGAACTCGTTGCTCTTCAAGAAACTCGCTGGCCTAAAAGTGGAGACCATGTGTCCCAGGGCTATACGTTGCTCTACAGTGGAGATGACCTTGAAAATTTTGGAGCTAGATTTTTTCTTGGGCCGCAGGTAAAGAACGCTGTTTTGGATTTCCAAGCAGTCAATAACCGATTGTGTAAGCTTCGCTTGCGCATGAAGTTAGCTAACCTGTCGATAATTTGTGTACATGCGCCCACAGAAGTCAGCCAGCCCCAAGATAAAGACTCATTTTACAATGACTTGAACGATCTGATGGAATCTATACCCGAACACGATGTTAGAATGGTAATTGGGGACTTTAATGCTAGAGCTGGCAGAAATCAGACCGACTTGTGTGAAAACATAGGTCCGTACTCCCGACACGAAACTGCGACCGATAATGGTGAGAGACTGATGTACTTTGCGGTTGCTCATGATCTTAGAGTAGCAAGCACATTCTTCCCTCACAAACACATACATCTTGAGACATGGACACATCCTCGCGGAACTTCCCGCAGCCAAATTGACCATGTTAGTTTCTAAAGGACGGGCTCAGGTTGTGCAGGATGTGAGAACTTATCGGTCAGCAACCAAATACGTAGGCAGCGATCATCATTTGGTCGCTGCAAAGCTACGATGGAAGTTTTCGTACAAGTCTGGGAACACAGCGAAACGCATGGTACGTTTCGATTGTGAAGGTCTGATAAATGAAGATCAAAAGAAACGATATCAGGATCTTGTCAGTGACAACATTAATGAAGCTAATTACCAGTCTGACTGCGTGAACTCTGTCTGGGAGGTACTGAAAACTTCGGTTGTCAGTGCTGCTCAACAGACTTTAGGTATAGTGAAAGTCAGACCCAAGAATGATTGGTTTGATGACGAGTGTCGTCTTGCAGTTGAGCAACAAAATATAGCTCATAGTGAAGTGCAACAACGTCTCACAATCGCGAGGAAAAACAAGACTGCTCTTGCAAGAAGGGCAGCTAAGCGGATTTGTAGACGGAAAAAGCGAGAATGGTGAAAGGCCGAGGTTCTGAAAGTACAACAACTCAGCAATGAGCGCAGTTCGCGTAATTACTTTAAAGGAATTACTGGACTGCACCATACTTTCAGGCCTACATCAACCGCCATTCGGAACCGGGATGGTAACCTCTGTGTCAACATCGACGCAGTACTTGACGCATGGAGTGGACACTTTACTGACCTGCTTCATGTCCATCATGCGTCACAGACTGTTGTTGAGCCACCTCTAATACAGATTGCGGAGATTTGCACTGAGGAGCCATCCCATGAGGAATTCACTAAAGCCATGCAGAGATTGAAACGAAACCGTGCACCTGGAGTGGACTGCGGTAATTCGGAGCTCTTGATATTTGGAGGGGATACTTTGTTGAACTGTCTTTTCGACCTTATTCGATTAGTATGGCGAACCGAAGTTATGCCTGACGAATGGAAAGTGGCCGCGATATGCCCCATCTTCAAGAAGGGAGACCGCTTGAAGTGTGAGAATTATCGCGGTATAGCTCTCCTTTGCACAGCGTACAAGTTACTGTCATACATTGTATTGGCTGGAATCACTCCTCTAGCGGAGGGTTTGGTTGGTGACTATCAAGGAGGATTTCGTCCGAATCGATCAGTCACCGATCAGGTCTTTTCGCTGCGGATGATTCTATCTAAATATTATGAGACATCCATACCCGTACATCAGGTGTTCCTGGATTTCCGGCAGGCCTATGACTCGATCAATCGAGAGAGTTTATGGTCTGCACTGGAATACCTAGGAATGCCAACAAAACTGGTACGACTATGTAGGATGACAGTGACGCAGTCCCAATGCTGTGTTAAAGTTGAGAACAGGCTATCGACAAGTTTTGTAGTTAACTCGGGTGTTCGGCAGGGAGATGCTCTGTCCCCGATACTCTTTAATATCATGTTGGAGTACATCTTTCGTAAAACTGAAACACTGCAGCGTAACATCTTATTTCGCCAGTCCAATCAGGTGCTTGCATATGCAGATGACATATGCGTGATTGGACTGAATAGCAACGGAGGGAAAGAAATAATTGATCCGCTTCTAGAGTTTTCAGCTTCAGTTGGACTTCAGATCAATGAGTCCAAAACGAAATACCTGATCTCTGGTTTTAGGGACAATGGCACACCAGATTTTAGTAGTGGCCACCACACGTTTGAGGGAGTGGGGAGGTTCAAATATTTGGGTTCTCTTATCACTCACGATAACAGTGTGAGTCAGGATAGTAGAGTGCGGCTGGCAGCTGGCAGTCGTTCTTTGTATCCTCTAAGGCCACTGCTAAAATCTAAACACTTATCAAGTGCCGTGAAGCTGAAGCTTTACAAAGCGTTGATCAGGCCCGTTGTTATGTTTGGATGTGAAAGTTGGGCGCTGACGGATGAGTACGAGAGATGGCTCGTAACATTTGAGAGAAGAGTCATGCGTGTGATTTACGGCCCAAAACGCGAAATAGATGGTACCTACCGAGCTCTGTACAATATCGAGATCAGAGATCTGATGAAGATCCCCGATATTGTACATGAAATAAGATCTCAGCGAGTACGCTGGCTCGGGCACGTTCTGCGTGCTGATCCGGAACGAATTGTGCAGCGATCTCTGAAAGGAGAGCCACCATATGGTAGGCGCAGAAGTCGTTGCAGGCGACGAAGGCTCCACGGTGTAGAGAACGACTTGGCCTCTTCAGATTGTCTAGGACAGTATGAAGACCATGCTCGGGATCGAAACCGCTGGAGCCGAATTGTTGACTCAGTAAGGGGCCAGTAATGGCCTTTAAAACTTTTTTAATTTTATGTACAAGCAACGAAACAATCGCTCTTTTACAAGAAAAGTTTCCTGACCTGTTATTTCTTGAAGATGTGATCACAATTGGCCACCGAGATCTTGTGATTTAACACCTTGAGACGTTTTTCTTTGGGACCACGTGAAAGATAAGGTCTATGCCAATGCTCCACGATCGATTCAAGACCTTAAAGATGGAATTCGTGAAGTTATTGAGGAGATACAGCCGCAAATGTGCGAATTGGTCATGGAAAATTTTATGAAATGATATGGTGCCGCAAGCGTACCCGTGGCGGCCATTTGGCTGATATCGTTTTCAAATGTTAATGACATATACTTTCCTCTTTACAATGAAATAAACATTCATTGGAAAACCCTATATATTCTGTTGCTATATCATATATTTTTAGCAGTTTTAATGGTAATACCTTCTTTTAAATAATTTTTTATCTCATGCGGGAATAGCGAATCTTGATAATTTATTTGTCCACTAATCTGTTTTACACATTCAATTCAAGGTCATTTTTTTACTACAAACCACGTGATTTTAAATCACATGTCATTCAAAATTTTGATTTTGGTTCTAACAGATTATAAATAATACACTTGTTCCTGGCGTAGAGTCAAGTATTATGTTTTATGTGAAATAATTAATTTATGTATGCCGTTTCATTAAAATTTATAATTAATACATTCATCGTAAAATATTATATTCCCGCTCCTATACCCAAATATAGCAATAATAAAATGCGATCTGGGCCGACATAATTTCGCAAAACAAAAATCAACTCAAATTTATTGGTTTTTGATTGATTAAATGTATGTAGAATGGCTTATAATTATTCCAAAATTTAGAATTAAGCTTTCACACTGCGGGTGATACACAACGAGAATTAACAACAAATTATTACAAAATAAAAATAAGTATGTTTTATAAAAAAAAGCAATAGTTATGTTCATATATATTTATATGTACATATGCATGTTAGTAAAATTTGTTAAAACAATTCGTAACTATTTCTCTATATAAATAGATTAATAGGCCAATGGTTCATTATCCTAATCGTCTAGAATTTTAAATAGAATTAAAATGTCACTTGTGAATAATAAATTGTAACAATCATCTAAATAAATAATTATTCATATAGGGTATAGGGATAGTCTGCCAACAGCTTCGGTAGAATATTGATGTATTTTTGTGTGAAACGAACTATAGAATAATGACGTGATGATATCTTTATAAGGTGATACGTGATACCATGTTCGTGTTATGTAGATAATTTAATTCTTA
The DNA here is from genome assembly GCA_951394425.1 of Tipula unca. Taxonomy (NCBI): domain Eukaryota; kingdom Metazoa; phylum Arthropoda; class Insecta; order Diptera; family Tipulidae; genus Tipula; species Tipula unca. The sequence continues at coordinate 137,298,730 of OX596381.1, forward strand.
TTTTAGACACATTCAGAATAATAATATATATACATATATATATATATATATATATATATATATATATATATATATATATATATATATATATATATATATATATATATATATATATATATATATATATATATATATACATATATACATCTATACTATCAATAGCATCCATTCAACAAGTTTGTTTTGGCTAATAATTCAACATTAATTGGCATTCAAAAGACATTTAAATTAAAATCGCGCAATACATAAGATCTCAAAATTTTAGAAATTGGGATCACAGACAATTTTTTATTTTGTCATGTAATACGGATACCTATTGGCTGTTGTAACCTCTCGGTATTGATTAATTTAATAGCAATGTATCAGTATTCAGGCAAATACAATTGAGTTATTGCGGTAATTATTTATTTATTTATGTTATTTAGTTACCTACAGCAAAAGTGTAATCGGTAATATAAGCACATATATGTACTCGTATACATAATTAATTGAATTGAACTAACAAGACCAAAATTAATTTAAAAACATTTTTAGCTAACTCCATTCTAAACGAACTTGACATGTTAACATCAAAACTATTGAACACAAGATTGATGCTACCGACTTGTTCAAAACAGGTTCCGAAAGACTGAAGTTTGTAGACACACAGTTAACTATATCTGGGCTTGTAAATTGCGACGAGACAGCAACTAGGCGAAATCAATACGAGAGAGTAAGACATCACGAACGAAGAGTGCAGCTACAATGTCTCGTCGATATGGTGACCAAATCCGTGAAGCGTATTCCAGAAGAGATCGAACAAACGATTTTAATGTTAACGTGTCGTAGAAATCTTTACAGTTCCGCCTAATAAAACTTGTAAAATGTAAAATCACACGAGAACTTAACACCCAGATCACACATGAACTCGACTATGGCGATTATCTTGCCATTCAGGTAATATTGAAGTAATCAAAATTGGATTCGATAGAACAAAAATATCTTACATTAACTCACATTTAATAACCACTTGGTTGACCGTGCAATCATCAAGCTTGTCCAGGTCAATTTGTAACTTCAAACAATTCAATATGTTAGTAATCGAAGCGAACATATTCATGTGATCAGCATAAAATACGTTATTAATGAATAGCGAATATAAAAGTGATTCTATTTGGCTCCCTTGAGACACCTCAGAGGATGCGCAAAACTAATGAGAACAGGAATCATGCATCTTTACGAATTGCCAAAGATCTGAGAAATAGGACTGTAACCATAACCACCTGACTGTTTATAAGGATTAAGTGAATAGATAGAACGTAGTAAGTAATATATAGAACGTAGGAATGATATTTTCCACTTTAATCTGGAAAAAATGGTGTTCGAGGGCTTTGATTAAACATAAAAGTAATAGGGGCAGCCAAACTCTCAGCGCAATTTCTCTAATAAGAGTGGATGACAATGAGAACTTCCACCAATATGAAAACTGAATGAACAATATTGTATAAACTTCATCTACTGAAAACCACAGTTATGTGAATTCCTGAAGGTTAATGTGACCAAGTGATTTGGTATGTGCGGTGACTGATTCGAAAAAATCACCGTAATTTACAAAATATAACAACGGGAAGCCTGGCTAAGGAGTTCTGGTAGATCAAAGAAGAGAGGATCACTTTGATGTTAATCAAGTTTCAAAAACCTTGCGGTTTAGACGTCAAGTCTTTCTAAATCTGCAAAATATAGTTATTATAAAGAAACCAATTTAATAGTTTGAATTATTTGCGAGCTGTTGTGAAATATTAGAGGCCCTTGTTACGATGATATTCAAGGCGCGCTAACTCGTAAAATTATACCATAGTGTGCGGAATTTTGGTTTCTTTATTTGTTCGATACCTGTATTGGAACGTTCACTGAACCGGGATATAAGAAAGTTCCAATCCGAATAAATGAAAATTATTAGTAGAAAAAGAAATGTCGCATCCGTCATGAAAATATTTATTATAAGTGAAGTGTGGTATAGATGTCCGTACATCCGGTAAAGGCATCGCATTGCAAGTTTTCTGAGTACATATTGTCTGTTGAAAAAATCATATCCAGAAATATTCCTCAACAGTTGCACGCCCGGTACAATTCTATATGTAGTTGAGATTCTGGCGAAATAATCGGTTGTAACATCATAACTTATATCTGGGCGATAAAAGTATCCAATGAACATAATCTGCTCATCGTCAAGCTCAGAACATCATCTGCTCATCTCAATTAAGTTGAAGGATATTTACACTTCATCTATTCGAAATATTCACGCGAACAGCAATAACATCATGAGATGACTAGAATGTCAGTTGATCTCATTCGACAGTGTTATCGGCTATAAATACGCCATCGCGTTTGAAACAGGTGCTAAAGCCATACCGGTTTTTTCTAAAGACGACATAGCCCATCGGTAAATATTCTTCAGACTTAAAGGATCCCTCCAGTAACCAACCGCAAGTCAGTGATCTTCGATATGAACAATGTCGTTTGGTCCACCTCGGGTCTTGCTTCGGGTCTAGCTTGTGTGATTCCGATGTTGAACAGCAAATTGGCTTCCAGTTACGACCTTCGTCTAGGTTGTATCGGGGACGTGAGTTTGGTTCCTACCCTCGATTGCTTCCTTAGCTTGTAATCATTATTATGACTTCTATGGTTGTGCTAAAACAGATCAACTTACACCATAGCAAAGCTGCATGGTTTGAGCTTAAGTTGCTGCTCGCTAATTCACAGGTAAACATTTCCTTAATTCAGGAACCTTATCTGCTTGACGGGGTGCTTTCTGGTTTGGATCCTGTAGGTCAGAATCCTCTACAGAGGGTCTAATGATAAGGCAAGAGCCTGCATGTTTATTTCTAACAATCTTACTGCTACGCTAATTCATGAATATTGCTCAGCGGACGTTGCAGCTGTGCTCGTCTCTCTCAAATCGTCGAGCTCAGTCGGATCACTGGTGGTAGCATCAGTGTATCTGCCTTAAGATTCGGTGTCACCTTCTCCCTCGGAGGAGTTCAGCAACCTTGTTTCGTGGAAAAGGACAAATCATTTACCTTTAGTGGTAGGATGCGATGCTAATGCTCATAGCACGTTATGGGGTAGCACGGATATTAATGATAGGGGTTTATCTCTACTTAATTACCGGAGCACATCTGGGCTTGAAATCCTTAACAAAGGCCTACCTTTATTAATTCAGTAAGGAGGGAAGTGATTGACATTAGTTTGTGCTCCATGTCGATTATCGATTTGATCTGTAATTGGAGGGTAACCAATGACATTCTCACCTCCGACCATAGGTGCATCTCGTTTAATTCAAATCTTAGAAGACCTACTCTTAAACCTTATCGTAATAAGAAGCTTACCAACTGGGAGTTATTCTCTCTTGAGTTGGAACCACGGCTGGTTTCGTTGGGTGAGATATGTTCGACTGAGGATATTGAATTGCTAGCCTCATCTTTGTCGCATGCAGTCACTTGAGCTTTCAAAAATCTTGTCCTCTTATTACCAAGCAAAAATCTCAAAATAAGCCTTTTTGGTGTTCTGATCTTAAAAAACTGAGGAAAACTGCTAGGAGACTCAAAAACAAAGCCAAAAGATCTGATCTTCAGGTTAATTGGGATAACTTTTTGGCAGCTCAAAAAGAATATAAGAAAATGCTGAGATCCGCTCGTAGGACTTCTTGGATTAGCTTCTGCGAAGAAATTAATAGTATCTCTGGGATCGTCAGACTTAATAGGTCCTTGGTTAGAAATGATTCCTGCCGACTCGATGAGCTGCGACTTCCTGATGGCAGATTAATCTCTTCCAGGAAGGAAATTGTCGAACTACTACTTTCTGTTCATTTCCCTGGGTGCAATGTTATCAATCATGACCATGTTGCTGACGCCCAGCCTAATGATACTGATTATTCACCTGACTGGGACATAGCCTGTAGGCTAGTCACCCTCAACACCTTGCGCTGGAGCGTTTTCTCCTTCTTCTTTATAAATCAGGTGGTCCAGATGGAGTTTGTCCTGCTGAATTAAAGCATGGGTTTCCCCTAATTCAGGAACATTTACTTCGACTCTGCCAAGCGTGCTTTGCGTTTGGTTATGTTTCCACAGTCCTGGAGCAGGAGTAGAGTTGTGTTCATCCCGAAAGCTGGAAAGACGGATAATACCGATTCCAAGGCATTTCGCCCTATTAGTCTTTCTTCAATTTTTCTCAAAACTCTGGAAAGAATTGTTGACAGATATATTAGGGATCATCACTTATTTGTCATCCCACTCAGTAGCACTCAACATGCTTACAGAGTTGGAAGATCATGTGAAACTGCACTGCATGAACTTGTTACGAGGATTGAAAGATCGCTTAGTATTAAGGAGTTTCCTGTGGGCACTTTCCTCGATATTGCGGGTGCTTTGATAGTACTTCTTTCGCTTCCATCACTGAAGCCTGCTCAAACTTTGGAATTGAACCATTGTTACTTAGATTGGATCTTTGCTGCGGTCGCGCATTGCTGTGGCCGAGCTGGACTCCCTTTCCATTTTGGTCAAAGTTACTAAAGGTTGCCCCCAGGGAGGTGTTCTGTCACCTCTCCTGTAGCTCTTAGTTATCGACGAATTACTTGTAAAACTACAGCAATCCGGCTTCACTGCTCAGACTTATGCTGATGACTTAGTCGTTCTGGTTCAGGGTATATCCCTTAATGTACTATCAGACTTAACGCAACGCGCCCTCCAAGTTATAGAAATGTGGTGTCTAGAGAAGGGGCTGTATGTTAATGCATCGAAAACTAGTCTGATAGTCTTGACCAGACGTAGGAATACTAGAGAGCTGCCTGCTCGTTCTCTTTTTGGAGAAACGATCCCTAGATCCGACACAGTAAAGCATCTGGGTGTCATTCTGGACAGTAAACTCTCCTGGAAATCTCATATTGAAATAAAACTGCAAAAGGTCACTTCCATTTTCTGGCAGTGTAGAAGAGCATTTGGGAAGTCCTGGGGTCTGACCCCCAAAATTCTGATGTTTATTTACAAATCTCTAGCTTACCCTATGCTATCTTACGCGTCTGTTGTTTGGTGGCCTGTGGTTCAGTCAGTTTCTGTCATTGCGAAGCTTAATAGCATACAAGGTATGGCATGTCGAGCTATTACGGGTGCTATGTCCTCTTCTTCTATACTTGCTTTGCAGGCAATTTTATTTGGGCCCTCACTGCAGTCGGTCATCCTAGGCACAGCATGCTCCGCTGCCTTTCGCCTGCGGTGTATTGGTGCGTGGAACGCTCTCGGCCTGATTACAGGGCATAGACTAATCTACAATTTATTCAGCTCGTATATATACCAGAAATTATTATGGTTAATGACAAATTGTTGCCAGAATTCTGCTTTGATATCTCTTTCTCGGTGGTTTATCCAACGAGGAACTCGTGGTTGTCTCAAGAATTTAAGGACTGAGTGGCTCAGTCGCTCGTGTTTTTCGCTGACGGGTCTCAATCGAATTTTGGTGCGGAGCGGAGCTGATTGAACTCACACGTTGTGCGATTGACGCTTCTAACCTCGCTGTTGCCGGAAAAGACATTATTCTATGCAGTGATAGTAAACCTGTTCTCAATTCATTATGAAATCCTATGATCACTTCCAAACTGGTCAAGGACTGTAAACATTTTATTGACGTCCTTTGCTCTAATAATCGTGTCAGAGTTATGTGGGTTCCGGCTCATTGTGGCATTGAAGGTAATCCAGATAGCTGATGTTTTAGCTAAAACAGGCTAAAGGATGGAATTCATTGGACCTGAACCGGCAGTGCCCCTGACCTTTAATTGTGGTAAGGAAGCTATTAAGAACTACATGTTTTTGCAGGCTAAGTGTAATTGGCTAGCTTCTACTACATGCCGAGTGGCTAGCTTCTACTACATGTCTAATCTGAGGCTCACAAAGTTTGCTCTATCTTTGAAGAAAGACCAACTGAGAGTTCCCAGGAATGATGAATCATGATTTATATTTTGAGTTGAATGAATTACTTAGCATAGCATTAGCGTTTAGTTTAAGCTAAAGAAGCAATCAAGTCTGATTATACCAGGTTTTTGAATTACTGCAATACTCTTTAAATCTTATCAATAGTAAAAGAATTCAAGCTAAAGAGAATTAATATCGTTGCTATTGTAGGACCGATAGGAAGGAACATTTACTGTCATCTGAAACATACTGACTTCTAACAGACAAATAGAAATTACTTCAACGCAGTTTTTGAAAACGAAAAAAATTTAATTTTTTTTTTAGAGACAAAACATATATTTAGAGACAAAACATATTTAAGAAAATTAACTCATGATCAGCAATCGACGACATAAAAACCGTGGGTCGTAATCCATTCTAAACCATTCTGGTCGTTAAAGTGAGCCCTTTTAAAATGACATATAACATGGCATATAAATAAAATACAATTTTTTGGTACTTACATTTAATTATTAATTAATATACTTTTTTTTTATTCTGAAAGAATAGTTGAATTATCTGTGGATTAAGTGACTGAATGTACATGCAAAATTTCATGATAGTTGAAAAGTTATTAGCCTGTGACAGGCTGGACAGACGAACAACGGAATGAGACCATAATGATTTTATATTAATAAGTACGGATCTCTAAAATGACGATAATTTATCGAATGAATGTATAGAAATAGAACAGAGATTCACATCCATGATTACAATAAAAATTGAAGAACAGGGGCCCTACTATGACTTTCGACAACGATTTTCGACGACAGTCGTTTTCCTATAGTAGGCAAAGGAAGAAAAAGGTAAACAATATTATTGTTTTCCTTTTTCATCCTTTGCCTACTATAGGAAAACGACCGTCGTGGAAAATCGTTGTCGAAAGTCATAGTAGGGCCCCAGAATACGTATTTTTTGATGTTGAAAAAAGAGATCCAATAACGAGTATCGAATATCGAAAATGATGATGTTACAACATCTCAGCCCAGAATAAATAATAAGTTTGAACCTCCCGTACATTTAATTTGAATACAATAAAAAATTTTGGAATTCAAAAATAAAATTAACTGTGAATAATTCGATGATAAAAGAGAGTTTTACACAAATCCTTGATATAAGTGCGAAAAGCTGGTGTTATATATACAGATGTATATATAACAACCAACAAAAACTGGTTCTGTCCAATAAGAATTTCACAGGCTAGGGCCTCAATCTTTCCATGCAGAATAACATGTATGGATCTATCTTGAACCACTTTAAAGTTTTAATACCAAAAGGCTAGCGGGATTTGACAAACGATTGCTGTGAGGAACTTTTCGGTGATCGAATTATGTATTTTAAATCGATTAGCTTGAAAGATCAACTGATTTGTTGGAGACTGATTTCTTTATGTGCGGCTATTTAAAGGGTTTACTCGTATTACTGATAAAACGAAAGGAGAAAAGTAATCTAAAATTCCATTACAGTGAAAAGGATACATTTTTGTTGTTAAAAAATATAAAAATTCAACTGAATCCAGAAAATCAAATTTTTTTGGTTCCCAACTCTCAATAGACCAACTATTTTTTGAACCAGAAAACAAAAATTGCATCAAATAACAAAATTTTTCGGATCTTTTGGAATCTCCAAATGTGTGAAATGTTAAATAAAAATTTTAACTAAATCTAAAAAATTGATTGTTGGTTACCCAGAAGGAAAGAAAATTGCTTCAAATAACAAAATTTCTCTTTCACTCCCAAAAAGTTATGAAAGATTTTCTTTTTTAAATATTTATTTTTAAAACGTTCTAGTGAATTCAAAAAATTTGAATTTTCTTGTTTTAATAGGTCTCCAATTTTCTAATAATAAATATTCAAGTATCAGCTTATGTTTACGTTTAAGAGTAGCTTATTGTATAGAAATTTATTTTTTGTTACGGGGTTTTAAATTGTTCCAAAGAAGGACGGTTCATCCGGACGTCTGGCAGCTTTAGATTTGAAGAAAATACTGTTATAGGATTTACATTGAATCAACGCCATTACCACAACTTCTAAAGTCAGTTTGAAAAGACAGTTAGTTAGTAATACAACAAGAGATGTTATACATTCTGATGATGGTTTCGATTTTCTAAAACCAGAAATATAAAAAGAATTTGGAAATTCATCAGACCTTTCGCCGTGTGGTTTCTTTCTGTGGGATTATCTAAAAAAATTGTTGATAAACAAATATTAAAAACAGTCCCTCAACGTGAAAACCTAGATTAAGACAGAGGTTCAAGAGCATCTTGGTTGAAAAAACATTTAAAATGCATTTTATAAAATTCCGTTCAGAAATAACAAATTAAATCTACTTTCCAGGTATTTTAATTAAAAATGAATCAATCCCATCCGGAATCTACACAGCATTGGAAAAAAATAAAATAACAGATTCGATTTTATATTCGTATAACGATATTAATTTAAATTGGGTTGGACTCGACTCATGGACATATTCATTAAATTTTAGTGTTGATCGTAAGTATATAGATTCGTTAAAAAATCTTAAAATTTTAATATCAACATGAGTAATCTGTATTTTTTTTATTGTCTTGCATTTACGCAGATAAGGTACTAAATAGGCGACATATCGTACTAACATTTAAAGGAATTGATACAATTTCAACAATTTTTCTAAATAATGTTAAACTGGGCGAAACAAATAATATGTTTGTACGTTATAGTTTTGATGTTCGTGGAATTTTAAAAGAAGCAAATCATTTAATAGTTTCTTTAAAATCGCCTATATTAGAAGCGCAACGAATAGCAGCAACGATGAATGCGACAATACCACCAGAATGTCCGGTAAAGCGTTACAATGGTTTTTGTCACATGAATATGTTACGAAAAATGCAAGCAAGTTTTGCTTGGGACTGGGGATTAGCTGCGCCATCAGTTGGCATATGGAAACCAGTTATACTGGAGTATTACGATGCGATATTTATTCGAGATATAAACTATCAAATAATCGATATGAATGAAAATTTTGTTGTTAAATTAAAAATTTATATTGAAACAGGATTTGATAGTGTTCACGTGCTGGGTGATTTGGTTGTAGAATTACCGTAAGTATATAACGATATACGCTATTTAATACAGTTTTTATATAGTTATAATTCACATTACACAGTGACATCGATAAAATATTTGAGACCAAAATTCAAGAACAATCAGTAAATGGACTAATTGAATATGAAATGAATTTAAAGATAAATAAATTTGATGTAGATTTATGGTGGCCAAATGGACATGGCTATCAAACTCTTTATTATGTACATGTTATGTTTGAAAGTGAAAATGAATACCATCAGCAAATACGATATATGAGAGCGCAAAAAATAATTCGAATAGGTTTCCGAACTGTGGAATTGATACAACAGCCGCTTAACAATGGTTTATCATTTTTTTTCCGTGTGAATGGTAAAGATATTTTTATGAAAGGCACAAATTGGATTCCATCTAGTATTCTACCAGAAAAATCGAATGATCATAGGTATGTTCAACATTTGATGAAATCGGCTAAATATATTCATATAAATATGATGCGAGTTTGGGGTGGCGGATTATACGAACATGACCATTTTTATGACTTAGCTGACACATACGGTATATTAATTTGGCAAGATATGATGTTCGCATGTGCTATGTACCCAGCAACAAAACCATTTTTAAAGTAAGTAAAAATTGTTTGTAGAAATTTTAAATTTTAAAACTAAATTATTAATTTTTGAATAGTTCAGTTCGTGAAGAAATCCAACAAAATGTCAGGCGATTACAATCTCATCCTAGTGTTGCGGTTTGGGCGGGTAATAATGAAAACGAGGCTGCATTGGTCCAAAATTGGTATGGCACAGCTAGCGAACTAGATCGATTTTCAGATGAGTATCGTGAACTTTATGTAACTGTGGTCAAAAATGCGGTCGAGTCGAATGACAAATCACGGGAATTTTTAACCTCATCACCATCAAATGGAAAAAAAAACATTATAGATAATTTTATATCACGTAATCCTCAAGATGAACACTATGGAGATAGTAAGTAATTCCACAAACTGTTTCTGCATGTATTAAGTTTAGTTATTTTACAGAATATTAAAGAAATCTTTATTTTTAGTACACTACTATAATTATGATTTAGATGGATGGAATCCAAACATTTACCGTAAACCCAGATTTTGTTCCGAATACGGATTTCAAAGTTACCCAGCAATACATAGTTGGAATGCAACAATTAGACAAAATGACGATCTGCGTGATATAATGGTTCATAGGCAACACTTTCCTTTTGGAGACAATCCTATTATTATATTGATTGAGAAGCATTTAAAATTACCAAAACCAAATCATCCTAACTATATAGAAATATTTATATATTTTAGTCAGCTAAGTCAAGCTATGGTCGTGAAAACTGAAACGGAAGTATATCGGTAAATACCATGCGGTCATCATGATTGAGATCTTTTTTTTTTTTTGATTAATAATAATTTATGTTACTTGATTGCAGAGGATCTCGTGGCGGTATTATGAATACCATGGGTGCTTTATATTGGCAACTTAATGATGTTTGGGTAGCCCCATCATGGTCAAGCATTGATCATTTTGGCCTGTTTAAAGTAAAATAATAAAATTTTGGATATTTGCAATTAATTTAAACCAACTTTACGTTCCAGATACTTCATAACTGGGCAAGAGAATTTTTAGCTCCAATTTATGTATTCGGGCATATAAATCCTCAAAACCAATTATGTTTTAGTATTATTCGTGATGACGATGAAAAATCACAAACCGAGTTTACTATAAAAATAATAGTATACAAATTTAATGAACTTAGTCAACATGGACAAGTTGATATAAAAGCCACAGTAGTAAGTTAATACAAAGATATACGTACGTTGATTAATTGTTATTCTGTAATTATAATTATATTTTCCAGCAACCAAATTCAGCATTACAACTTAAACCAATTGCTTTAAGACCACTACTTGATGGTGTTATAACACGACAAAATGGTTTCCTAGAACTGCGATTACAAAACGAAGCAAACAAAACGGTTTCGCGAAACTTTGTACTACTAGATTATTTAAAAGATGCGATTGGAATTGAAGATCCTAAACTAATGGTAATCGGACGTCGCATGGTAATACTATTATTGATTTAAAATATATTAATTCATTTCAGTTAAAAATCGCATCCGAAATATGCTCATTGAATGTTTCACATGTAGTGATTGAAAGCCGAGTTGTTGCTCCTGCCTTATTTGTATACTTGCAATTAAAAGTGCCACCTACTGTAAAACATATATTTTCTAGGAATGGTTATATTCAAACTATTCCAATGGAAATTATAGGTTTAGAGTACACTAATGATAATTGTACGAAAAAACTAACCGTTAACGATCTTAATGTACTGCATGTTAACGAATTTCATATTTAATTATAATTATTAATAAATTGTTATTATTAAATGTTGTGGTATAAATATATATGAGATACATCTATACAGATTATACCATCAGAGGCCAGGTAAGACATTTGTTAAAGGGAATCATTTAATTAGATTTAAATTTAAAAAGTGAAGCTTATTTCCCACGTTATCCTCATATAATTTGATGTTATGTTGCAATACAATAGATTGGGATTATAATCTGACCATTCAATATATGGTAAATGCAACTGACAACCAAAATTACAACATGCCTGTATGGCCATTTAAAATCATAAATGAATTGCAAAAAACATCGAAATACACGTATTAAAACTCCCGTGCATTAGCTTATTTGATAACAAAACACAAAAAATAATAACGAAATTTGTTTAAATACGATAGCCACAATTTTGTTACGGTATTGTATTGTGCCATTGTCTAAAATGCAAATAAAAAAAAAAATTGATAAATGCTTACAGAATCTACATACGCTTGATACAATTTATAACTATTTTTTGGAGGTTTGCTTCTTGGATAACTCATCAAAATTATGGACCATTTATAACATATACGTCCTTTACCAATGCATGTGTAATTTTTTAGAAAATGAATGGTACCTGCTAGTTAAAAAAAACAAACAAAGCCTACCAAAGCCAACCAAAAATAATCTACTCAATGTAGACTGTTTTTTTTTTATTATTTTTTTATTTTTTAAAAGGTCTTGGCATAGACACTTGTAGACAATGTAGACTGTAGCTTTTAGTCTACTTAAAACATATAGATTCTACATATTTTTAGTAAGATTGTTTACATCCAGCTCATGTAGATTTGTAGAGGCTCCGAATTTTTGGTAGACTCTACATGCGCTGCATGAACCCAATTTCTGTAAATAACTAACTAGTTTGAAAAATAATTACAAGTATTTGAAGTTACTTTTAATCGTTCTTTATCTTCTAAAAAACTAGCATGACGACAAACGTTTTTTTATGTTTTATTCTATATGAAAAACATAGACACAGAAAAGAATTTGAAAAATACTGGACCCTACGGCTATCGTTTTCCTACTCTCAGAGTTTATAAAAGAGACGAGGCTGCAACGCACTCAGGGAAACCTGGAGAAGATTTCAACCTGTACACACAAGAGGCAGATGCAACAGGAGTGGAGACAATCCAACCAATGGAGCTTTCCGAGGTGGCTGCACTAGAAGAGGATATGGGCAGCCGCCTTTACCTAGTATCAGACGGATACTAGGATAACCTATCGGACTAGTGGGAGGAGGGGCTCTCAGCATCTTGGAACCACGATTCAGGGGAAGCGATACGGGCGGCACCGGCGAAATCCACTGGACCCAACAGACATTAAGTGGGCTCAACATGATATTATGCTTAATATCATACAAATCAACCTGCACCATACAAAGGCGGCGTCGGCCGCTTTACTCCTCAGACTGACTGGATCAGGAGGGGACGTGGTCCTTATTCAAGAACCTTGGATAAACAGTAACAATAGTGGTGGGAGAACAGTCCTTCTCTAACCGTCAATATGTAACACTCAGCCTTAAGCCGCAGCCACACGACTCGTAGACGAATGTCATTTATCAAATGTTCGACGAATTTTCGAGTCGTGTGGCTGATACACGAATGTATAGACGAACATTCGTCATTCGCGTTGATATTCGCCTATTAGGCGAGCGCCCACAAATGTAAACATTCATCATTCGTGTTCTGTACACACACGACTCGTCATTTGTACAAATGACGAACATTCAAGAGTTGTGTGGCTGCGGCTTTAACGTTTCCCCTGCTACCCGGAAAGCTTTTAGGAATCCCAGAAGGGCAAACTGGAGCAAGTATAGGGAAATGCTAAAAGAGATATTAACGCCGGAGCCCCTGAGCCGCCAGCGACAGTCGAGGAACTGAATTCCATAGTGGACACTATCACTAGTGCCTGCAACCGATCCTTTAATGCTTCTTGTCCAATATTTAACTGGGGACCTACCGAAAGACTTGCAGGAAATCCTTTAATAGAGCCAAAAGTACGAGAGGCCCAAGATTGGGACTCATATAAGGAGGACTTAAAAGTATACAAAAAATAATTAAAGAAGGCATAAAGGAGGTCGTGGAGACTCCTCTGTGATAAATAGGAAGAAGTCTCCGAGACCTCGCGTCTTAGAAAGATACTGTCTACTAATCCAACCAGTCCCAGTTATTTAATTAAACTGGACGGATCTTGGACTGCTTCTAGTAAGGAATCTTTGAAACCTCTAATCGAAATCCACTTTCCAGGAAGCTTTGACGACCCGACAGAGACTAGTACTCATCAAGAACCACATTCATTGCGCATAGTAGATATCGTAACTAAAAAACGGATCCTATGGGCACTTCAAATCTTATAAATCGGCTGGTCCTGATCGAATTATACCAGCGCATATTCAAAACAACTCGTCGATTATTTTCCCCTGGGTGGAAGTAATCTTCAAAGGGCGTTTGTATGTATGTAATTGGTCTGTATTCCGAGGAGGTGGACAGAGGTCAGAGTGATCTTTATTCCGAAAGCGGGTAAAAGCGCACGTGGCTACCCAAAGGGCTCAAGACCCATAACTCGATCATCCTTTCTGTTGACAACCTTGGAAAGGCTGATAGATATTTATATACGATCAAAAATGAAGCCTAGTCACTGGGCACAAAAACGAAAATCTATGGACACTGATCTGCATGCCCTGGTACGTACGATTGACAAATCAATATTCTCGCAAGAGTTTTGTATAGTGGCGTTCCTTGAAATAGAGGCTTAACAATGTAAAGACTGAGGCAATTCTGGAGGAATTGTTGATCCTTAGGGTGGACTACGTAAAATTGCTCAAAAAGCGAAACTAAGTGGTCCATCTAAATCTGAGAATGAGAAGAATAAAGGCCGATCAATGTTTAAAATGATTATATTAAATATGTCGACCAGAATTTTTGATTAGTTTTGGTCGTTTACTCGGATGATATTATGTTGACATTCTGGAAAGGCTAGGATTACTAAAAAAAAATTTCAAGTCATCAAAATGGAAGATCTCGATGGAGAATGGTGAAGCGAGGAATTAATTCATTGATACAACAATGGATAATGAAAGTCCCTGATATATTCAATATGATTAAATGTCATCCGGCTCTCCTATCGCTCATGATAACAGTGTGGATGAGGATATTCAAGGGTGGCTGGCACCAGGCAGTTCTGCTTTTTATCCTCTAAGACTACTGCTAAAATTTAAACAACTATTAAGTTATGCATGTATGTGAAAGTTGGACGATGGCGGACGTGTACGAAAGATGGCTCCTTACATTTGAGAGAAGAATTATGAGTGTGATTTACGGTCAAAAATGCTAAGTAAATGGTACATACCGAGGTCAGTATAATCTCTAGATCAGAGATCTGATGAAGACCACGATATTGTGCGCTGAGCGAATTTTGCGGCATTCTCTGAAAGGAGAACCACCATATGGTAGGCGCAGAGGTCGTTGTAGACGACGATGGATACACGGTGTAAAGAACGACTTCTTCATATTGGGGCCAGTTGTCATACCTTTATATTTAAACCAAGAATTGTCTAAAGAGAGTGTCAAACATGTGTTTTGGTTAAGCAAAAATTTCTGATACCGTTGGTGAATGAGACTTATCACCCTCCTCTATAATAATAATCATATGCAACGAGATAATCAACACGCATTCGATATTCCATTATGAGATGGTTTAGATAATCATATTTAAATCACCTATCAGATCTAAATTGACCAAATAGATTTGCATTATGAACACACAATTTACTTAGAAGCAATAAATTGGCTAGACGTGTTTTATTTATTAGTTTGATCTAGGAACATTTAAATAAATCTAGTTTCAGTGTTTTTTATAGTAGACGTTTTAAATATAGTTTTGGATATAAATACATTTTGTATAATATAATCTCGTAAAACGAAATTAGTAATTCTATAGTTAGGTTGGAAATAAGGCTAAACCAAAACTAAATTGAACGGAATTTATGACGAAATTTTGGGTTCAACATTCTAAATAGGTCAAACAAGAACATTTTTTTTCAATAATTAATTAGTTTTCTAATATCATGATACACATGCGTATATGTCACCTATATTTAAATATAAGACAGTTCATGAACTAAGTTAGGTAAACATAAAAAAAGTCACGTCAACAATTATTTGTAGTTGTGTGAAAAAATATATATTAAACACCCAAATTAAGCTATCAAGTGGACAAACATATCCCCGAAAAATGTTGAATCTTCTCTCAAAACACCAAAAATATTTTTTCAAATATTTTATTACAAACTAGTAAATTTTTCTTTGTTTTAGCATTTTTCTTTAGTACAGATTCATAATTTTTACCATTTTTATAAAATATAAAAAAATTTAAAAGAAATCATATTATAATTTTAATTTAGACAAACGAAACTGAAAATTAATTATTTATTTCAATTATAAAAAAAAAATATTATATTAAAAACAATAATACAATATTATATAAATTAACAAGATTACTAGTCCACTTATATTAATTTAACTATAATTTTTTTACAATTGAATTATATAAAAATTATCATAATAAAATTAATTAAAAACCATAGATGCTTAGTTATTTTTATATTTGTTTTTTAATTTTATGTAAATTAAATTTCTTACTGTTTTTAGATTTTTTTGTTTATAAAATATACTTCTTTTTTATTTATACGTATATAATTATCCTAAGAGTATTCTTACTGTTTTCAATTGTTTTAATGGAATTGTGATTGTGTAACAAATTTTAAAAAAAAATTGTTAAACGGATTTATATTATGTAAAAATACATACAATTTTAATTTTGAATAATAGGAGTAGAATAATTAATAATTATTAATAATTGAAATAATAAAACTTTAAAAATTACATGGACCTTCTCTAGCATAGAAATATATAATTAAAAATCATCACCACATTATATTATATAAATCCGATTTAATTGAAAGAACATTTTTTTAATAAAACAAATTATTTAAATGAAGCTCGTTTAACGTATGGCAAAACAAAAATTTCTGTTGCAAAAAGTCATTGTTCAATTTTTAAATGAGATTCGAAGAATTCGCACTCTGGTTATTTTGTGTAATTGTTTGCAGCAGAAATTTATTTTCACTAATTGTGGCGCGAGCTTGACGGTGACTAGAATTCTTAACTTCCTATTTGCTTCTTAATTCATTTATAGTAATAGATTTCTAATTTTCGTATTTTTTAATTAACTTAAGAATACAAAAATTAAATAACTTTGGTATTAAGCATGTTTATCTCATAAAAAAATATAATTACTTTTCTCAAAAAAGTTGCTGCTGATTTTTTATTATTATTTTTTGTTTTATTATAGTTAGCTTTAATTATTTATACTATTTTTAAATAAAATATTTCATTGTTGTTTCGTTAAATTTGTTTGCATATATAAAATATGTTTTTCTTTATGTTGTGGTAGGAGGATAAAAAACATACAATTAATAAAATAATTCCAAAATAGTCAAACTCATACTTATTAAACTTCCTAAAACCAATATAAAAATTTATAATGATTAATTGACAAAAATTAATTTATATAAAAAATAGAGAATATCAGAAGCAATTCCTTAAACTACGTTAACAAAATTGTAATATGACTTAATTTGATGATTTCATAATTCTTTATAAAGCGTATCATTATAGCAAAGTAAATTATAATAATAATAATAAATATAACTTTATTAAAGAAAGTGTGTTTGCTTAAAATAATTTTAAACAAAAAATGTTGCTGCTTACATCAGAGATTCGCAAATAAACAATGAATGCGTTATTATATAAACGAAATTAATCACTATTTATGTTTTTTTTAAAAAAAATTCAAGTAGAAAATGTGTGATGTACTGGCTATCATATAAAACTTTATTTATATTTAGCTGCCATTTATATAATAAAATACTAGATTTATACATGAATAAAAATTTTAAAATATACCTACTCTATTCGAAGCGAGCGAAATACATTTAACCCACAACGTAGTGAATTTTTCTTATACTTATTTTCAGGTTTTATTTAATTCGCGTTCAACCTTATATAAAACTAAATTCAAGACTAACATCTAAGACGATTATTTCTTTTACCCTGTCATGGCTTGTATTAATATTTATTCCGCTCAACATGTTGAATGCGTTGAAATTGAAAAGAAATATTTATAAAATTAACGTTGTCATTGTTTGGTTGTAAATTAGGCAGAATGTATAACATGACACAAAAATAAAATCTAACAAATCTGATTTTTTTAAATCTCAATTCTTGGTTTGACAGTCTTTCAGCAAAATTTCGTAATATAAAAAAGACTTAGTGAAACTGTGACAACATAATAATACAGTATTTAGAGAATGAGTGTATGCGACCAGTGACAACCTAAGAAATGTTTTAATGCTTCGTTAGATTTATTTGTCATTTGACGGAACGGAATTATTCAAAGAAATTCAGAGAATTGTTGAAGCAATCATCTAAGATTCTATGCAATACCATGCAACTATAAAATATAATTTTATTATCACTAAATAATAAAAAAAATTGTAACATTAGGCATGCTTAATTGAGCCGAATTGCAGAAAGTAGTTGTACTTGAAGTAATTGAAGTGAGGAGTCTATTCTTTCTTCTTAGTTCAAAAATGAGCAACTATATCTAAAGAATTAGTGGGTAGCGTTTTTATTTTTATTTATTTTTCATACTTTTTATTTTTAATTTTAATGGAAAATTCGAGTATTTTATTTACCATTCACATTTATTTGAAATGTAGGTGACTCATGAAACTGTCTAATATGTACTATTTAGAAATGCTTTAAATTTTGATAGATGTTTTTATCTATGTTATTTATGTACACGTTACAATTATAGCCTGAACTACCATTTCAATAACTCAATATCAAACAATGAAATTGTTAATATAATAAATATTAGGGTTGTACAGTGAGCACGAAATCCAACCAAAATTTAGCTATTAATGCAATAATTGAATATAATTCACCAATAATTATTAAATATCTTTTAGTTAAATACAAATCAATAAAATTTTAAAATTTTTATCCATGTATGACATGTATAATATAATCTATGCATATTTCAAAAATATTAAATAAGCTGCAATAGAATTTAAATTTATTATTCAACATTTTATATCAACTTAAATTAACATTTAAAATGAATTTTTTTGTGTTTGGATGATCGAGTTTTTGTTAGTAAATTTAAAAAAGATAGAACATAATCAAAAATAAAAAAACAAACACAAATACATTATTAAATAAACAATATAAAACTACTATAATTTTAGTAGATAAAAAAATTAAATACATAATATTGTTATAGGTTTAGAATGAGTTAAATTATATATGTATATAAAAAATTAATTTAATTAAAAAAATATATATTAAATGCCCAGTATTGAGATTTCTAGATTGATTTTTTTTGTGAGACAATATGTTAACTTCAAAGTTACAGTTTTGGATTAAAAGAAGATAACTTCTAAAACGGATTTAGAAATTATTTTCCCTTATTAAATGGATCAAATGGAACATTTAACTAGATTTATTTTCATTCAGTCAATTTGTTTCTTTTTATTTGTTATTTAGGCCTAAAAATTATATAAAACATTTAATTAAATGGCACCGCAATTTGAGGTTAATAATATCATTATGTATTACTTTTGTTCTTATTTTCTTTTTTGTAAAAAAATGTATATAAAATAATCTAAAATATTAGAAAAAAAATGTCAGTTAAAATAACTAATATATAAAGTGTAACATTAAAATAATAATAATAAATCATAATTGTAAATTTTACATTACAACACATTTTCGTTGACGGCGCTTTTGTGGTTCAGGTCGTAGTACTGCTCGTACAGCTTCGTCAAATACCTGCTTTAGTCCACGTTGTGTTAGTGCGGAACATTCCATATATTTTACAGCTCTAATTTTATTTGCCAATTTTTGCCCTTGTTCACGTTTCAATGGTGATAATCCTTGTTCGGCTAATGCGCTTAATGTTTCTCGATCTTCTCTTAAATCAATTTTTGTACCTACTAATATTATTGGAGCATCAGGACAATGATGTTTAATTTCTGGATACCATTTTGATGTAACATTTTCAAACGATGAAGGACTAGAATACAAACGCTTAAAATTTTTAAAAGGTTTATTTAATTTATAGATTATAAATTTTATAAACTATTCAAGGCATTCTAACTAACTATTCAGAAGTTCACTATATCATTGTTCAGATAATTTAAGGCAAGGTTTCAAAATAATAATCTGCAGCATAAAGAAATGCACACTGAAAAAAGGAAATGTTTTCATTGGCATATTGATGAGTATTTTATCACAAAAGGCACACTTAAAATAAATTGTCACTAATAAAATAAAAACAATCTCGGATTTTCTGTTTTAAGTATTTGTCAGATATTTGGAAAATAATAAGAG
Organism: Tipula unca; assembly: GCA_951394425.1. Lineage (NCBI taxonomy): Eukaryota > Metazoa > Arthropoda > Insecta > Diptera > Tipulidae > Tipula > Tipula unca. The sequence goes on from OX596381.1 coordinate 137,318,644, forward strand.
CTTTTGACTAAATTTTAATTTATAAAATTTCTGCAATATTGAATGAAATGATATGTATATATAACATTTATCATTATTTTATCTCAGTATGATGTAGCGTTTAAAAAATCAAATGTACGATGACCTTTCTTTATACTCGTAGAATCCATAGAAACTATATTTTTGATCAAATTATATTGAATTTTTAACTAATATTAATATCATATATTTCTTAATATATTATAAAATTGATCATATATAGTTTTATCCAACACACATTTGGTTTATAATCACGTCGTAAACATTTTTTCAAATTTGAAAATAATCCTATAATCAATAAGGTCATATCCAGGCTGTATGGTGGATGAGCAATATATGCCAAGCCGTACTTACACTGCGCAGCTTGCCTAATTTGGTTTTTGTGAACCATTGCTGGCCAAAAACCAAATTCTATACAATTCATTCAAGTTTTGACTTCGCTGTCCAACGATGAATGCTATAAAATTATTTATAACATGGAATTTTCGTGTTCCATCCTGTACTCACTTTGGACAAACGAATCGAATAATCGCAGAATTGTAATAGCGTTACAACTTACAATAGATTGCGTAAATCTTTCACCCAAGTTTGAAATTTACACTCGACGGCTATTCACACCTTCAATGTGATAGTGTAATATCCTGCGCCAAAATAGCTTTGGAAACGATGCGACGAGTTGGTCGTTCTGGACAGTAATCCGCTAACGAATCTCGATAAATTTAGGAACATTTTATCGAAATTAAAGCACATATTCTTTGTAAAATTTTGACTGGTGATCAAAGATATGTTTAGCAACTTTTAAATTTAATTTTTTGTTTAAACGAGCGTAAATAAAATATCAATTTAAATCACAACTATAGTTGTCTGTGTTTATATTGAAAAGGTTATGACTGATTTACCATTAAATTTTTTCTTCTATTCCATAAAAAAGAAAGTAAAAGAAACAACTACATGCATATATGTATGTTTTCCATGAATAAAAATGAAATATACATAATCAAATAAACATTATCTTTAAAAAAAATGGACTTGTTCGTCTTATCAAATCTATTATATGTACATATATTAAAGTAAATTACCAATTTAAACTTTCAAATACCTCAGGCAGTTATTTGTATGAAAATAACATAAATGATACGATATTTTTCGTCTAGCAATTTAACAATATGAAATGACTTAAAAATAATAATAAAATAAATTTATAATTACAGTTCTATAAGCAAACGTATTGGAACCACCCATATTATTTGTATCGGGAATCTCCAAAACAGTTGTTTTGATTTAAACAATTGTCTTGTACAATTTCCTTAACTATAAATACCGCAAAATCGCGTTAACTATATAAAACACACCACAGTTCAAGATAAATTATACTTTTGAAAAACTAACATAATTCAGTACAGAAATAACCTTTAATATGATTTTCTATCCGCATTCATTTAAATAAGGAAGATGGGCGAATATGTTTTAGCATTTGAGAAATTTAAGTGGCTTAGGAGCGCGGATCATTGGACAACCCGTGCTCGTGCATTCGCTTTAAATGTTAACTTCTTTATGATTACCAAACAAATAAACTCAATAGATTTTATAAACTTAGATATTATCAGATATTAACATAAGCTGGATTTGATCATATAAATTGAAGAAAGGATCATTTCACCTAGCGAATAATTTCTGAAATGAATCACTTTTCAAACTAACATTGCCGAATGCATCGGTTCCACGCTTTATACCATCTATTTAGATTGCTTGCTTTTTTGTAATAAATCAGCAATTATTGTTTGTGTGATATCGTAAATAAGAGATTTCTACAGAAAATTTAAATCAGAGCGAAAGTATATAAATTTTGTATTATATTGAGCTTTCTGTTGTGATTGACTAAGTATATGAAATTCAGGACATGAAAAAGAACATATGCAAATCTAAACAAACAACTAAATGACATCATACATATATTCTATTCTTAACCATCGTTGCGATATTCATGGTTTTGCTGTGAAATATAGTGTGCTCTTTGAATTTCAAACATTACTGAAATTCTAGTTTATTAATTAATCAAAAATCGATTATTTTTTTACGAATAGCTATGTGGTTACATAATCTTTCTTCAGATTTTATGAATATGTCGTCACATAATCATTCTTCATATTTTCAAAAAAATTAGATAATTTACTGACTAAAACTTTTCATACAGATCAGTTACATTACATAAATTCGAATAACGTTTTAACGTATGAAATTGTTAATTTATTTGACTGGAAAGTATTTAATAGTTCAGTATGACTGGCTAATACCTCTAAATTGCTGTAAATATCCTAATTTTCAAAATGTAATAAAATTATATTTACAATGCAATTTTAAATGAGAAATTGATTTTCTTCATGAAAACAAATTTTCAAGCTGAACGTTATTTTTGACCACCGTCAAGTTGCGATTCATAAAAAAGGTAATCGATTTTTGATTCATCAACGGTTATTTGGCTTTTTTGGTAATAAGTGCTTTAATTATCAGAGCAATTCAGTATACTATCCTTATTTTATAGCAAAGCCTAATCAGTTAGAGATAAGATATAGACAGTTAGAGATAAGATATAGATAAATACATTAGTTTCATTTAAGGTAAGCAACTTTCCGTAATCCATTACAGTAGACCTACCTTGCAACACTAAAACATATCAGAAATACATCTGTTTGAGGATATGATAATGGTCTAAGTCTATCATAGTCTTCTTGACCTGCGGTATCCCAAAGACCTAGTGATACTTGAATTCCGTCCACAACCATTGGTGCCGAATAATTATCAAATCTGAAAAAGTAAGTTCAATTGATATAAATTAAAAATAAACGGTAAACCATCAACACTTACACAGTAGGTACATATTCACCAGGAAAACTATCTGTTGTGTATGAAATTAACATACATGTCTTACCAACAGTACCATCTCCAACAACAACACATTTAATTGGTCTTCCTGAAGACATTTCTAGAAGAGATAAAGTCAAATTAAAGAATATTTAAATGATATACAAAACAAAAATATAAAAAAAATTAATTAATATTTTTTAAGAAATTAACACCAAAAAAAAACTTCATAATATGACTATTAATTCACTGTATCAATTATAAAAGAAAAAAACGAAAATGAAATTAAGAAAATTTCAGAATGACAACGCCTGCATCAATCCAAAACAAAACATTTGTGACGATTAACTTACTTTTATCAATGAAAAAATAATTTAATAAATAATTCTATACTAAATTTATTAATATCAACTGTAAAAATATATTTTTTTCTTATTTATAAATTTAATGGCACATTAAAGATGATGGAAAAAAAATTAAATCTTTTTTTTTCGATTTTATAAATTAATAAAAAAAATTTGTCTTGTCACTTTTTAGCGAGATTACTAACACCACTGTCAAATCTGAAGTGTGGATAAATTAAAAGGTGGTGCTGCCCGATTACAAATATTGTATAACAGTGTTATTTAAGTGATAGCTAGCACGAAACTTTTGTTCCGTTTTCCACAGGTTTTATTAAAATATACATTGACACCCTTTCGATATCAAACAATATATGTATATATTTCGCTCTTCCAAAGTTGATGATCGAATCAAAAGAAAATTGTAGAATTTCAGCGATTCGTAAGAGTATCGGGTCATAGGAAGATCTATACAATAATTTATTTTTGATCGTTTGCGCAATCGCAGAACTAATAAAATAAAATTATATAAAATGGAAAAGGGTCGTAAACTCTTAATAAATGTTATTATTGTGGAAAAATGTAGTCCAATGTCCAATAAGATACGATTTAATTTATGAAGTTTTTCGTGATAAATGAATATTTTGTCGCTATACATCTAGCCGCTAGTATTTACTGCAATAAAAATTTTTTGTATGTACATAATACATAAGTAACAATTTATAAATCCGCGATGGTCAACATCATGTAACAGAAATCGAAAACATATCGCATTGCATTGTTTAAAGGGCATGTTACTAAAATTTACTGTTTTTAAACTTTTCAAAAATGCCAAAATCTGTTCTAATTTCTTTTGCATCAAATTTAAACAATGTCGCTAGTCCTCTTAAAATAAAATTACCGTTCTCTGAAATTCTTTACTATTTAACAACCATATACAAAATCTTAGATTTCATGTTAATTCGTCGTTATATCACCTAAAATAGATATAAATTACAAACATTAAAAATTCCAAAAATAAAATTCTACTTCTTTAAAAATATTTTTGTTTTTTATTTTACAATGTATTTTCTGTTTTTAACATTATTTTCGAGTTCTGAATGAAATGTCTTTCAACTTTTTAAATGAGACGAATGCAAAGGAAATTTTAATTTATTTTGATTTTGTATAAATTGTCAGAATTTTAGTTTAGAAATTTTTTGTGTATTGTTAGTTAAATGGCTGTTAATGTTATTTTGTAAAATGTTTCAGGTCTTCATATTTATCTGGTTTTTTAAATATGTATGTACATATATAAATTTTCTATTTGCTTTTGTATGGTTTTAGAGTTTTATACTTTTATTAGATGAACACAAATCCGATTTTTCAACTTTTTAACATAGTTTTAGATGCTCTGCAAAGAATTAAATTAGAATAAGACTAGTGCACGATGAAAAATTATAACGTATACTTTAAACTATCACAGTGTGTTTTGTATTCCATTAAAGTCGTTGGAGGTAAATTTAAAATTCTGCGCAGCGTGTCTCGAATTCGCGACGTGCTCGCTTGATCCGTTGCCGTCTTATTCCAAATTGACAGTAAATCTTCCTGGAACTCGAATAATAATAAGAAATATATAATCTTAATTGATTGTTCCGTTTATGCGACGTAAGAACAAGCTTTTGTGGTAACTTACCGGAAATTTTGTAGACAATACAACACCACATATCTCTGGTCCAACTAGAAATTGTTCCCCTAGCATTGCCATACAAACATTTTCCCATGCACGATCGATTTTCGCTTTACGTAATCGGATAACCCATTTTCCACCTTTAGCATTTCCTGGATCTTCCCACATCGGCTTGATACCACTCTAAAATAGAAGAATACGATAAGTAAATGTAACAGTCATATTCATAATTACTATTTGATACCTTAAATAGATGTAGTTCTCTATAAGGCTTTAACGCGGTAGGCCGAACAAGGTGAGTATATAGAGACCACCACTGCTCAACACTGCCGCAGCGGCCAACAAAATGCAACGATTTACTATATTCCTATAATAAAAATTACAATTAACCAACCAAAAATGCCGAGAATGCTCTATTTAAAAGCTAATACATACTTCTGTCGCTTTTATCTGTGTCCCTGATTGTCGATGAGGACCTTTCTTCGAATACCACAAACAATAACTATATTGTAATTTATGTTCACCCGGTCCAACCTCAAGCGGCGGTAATTTATCGACATCAATTTCTTCCGTGTCGCTATCATCACTATCACTAATATATGTTTTTGTTCTAAAAGATAAAAGAAGTATCGCCTTAAATATATTTTTTAAGCTCTCCTTTAAAGATCATTATTCGGAGACCATCCAAAAGAAAGTAAGGTTATGTTAAGCCTAATGTTTATCATGCGAATTTTAAATTGTTTCACATTTTTCCGACAATTATAAATGTAATTATTAGAAATGCCGATAAATGTACGCTAAATTTGCATAATTCATCTTAATTTTAATTGATAAAAATGCGATTTAATATAAAAATAGAAATTTAGCACGTTGACATTTCCTCACAAAAAAAAGGAAAGAAAAAACAGAATTTTCTTACATCTCAAATTTGCTAGCCATAATAATAGTTAAAAAAAAAACTTCTATATTTATATTTATTATTTACTTTAAATTATTTTAAAATTAAAATTATAATTTATCACAGACTTCTTTTGCAATTATATTTTATAATATAAAAATTATTTTTTTGTGTTTATTAAATTTTTTTCTATTTTTTATGCTCTTCTAAAAACTCTCGGTAGTAGTATGTATGTAGTATCTTTTTCTTTTTTCTTCTAATGAAAATCGACCGACCGACAATATATTAAACACATAATTTTGTTTACAATGCGTATCCATTATTTCGAGATTAATCGATATTGAACGACAATCGCGACATCTTTTATAGGTTTAAATCTTTATATAGGTTTATGTCAAGAGCTTAATGCAATAATGGTTCGTTGGGTATGAATACCAAATAAACGCATCCAACAAAGCAAATTCAATTCATGCCTACTTTCCATTACGAAATACGACTGATAGTAAGACCACAATGAATGATTCGCTTGATATATGAGAAAACGCATTAATATTTCCAGTAAAAAATACTGGAAAAATAATTGTATATCAGGTAGTAATTTGAGTATTTCGCCATTTTTATTTATTTATTTAGCCCAATGGGGTATCACAGTGGAGAGCATTTCAAAGAATTAAAAAACAGGAGATTTTTAAAATTTTTAAAAAAATGGTACAGTAACATTTTGTTTGGCAGTAAAAAAAATGTATATGCCAACCTTTTTTGGTGTGAAATTTAGTAAAATAAATGAATAAATTTCTATTTAGATTTTGTTAAGTTTGAAAGAAATTAATTAAATTGATATTACAAAAAAATCGTAAGAATTTATCTATAAAAATTTGCCATTAAAAAAAAGATTGTCTTTTTTTAAAATTTTTTACAGATTGAAGAATGTTTAAGATTGAATTTTTAAAAAATTTAAAATCCCATTAGAACAATCTTGATTATTAATTTTTTTTATGGCAACATTTTATAAATAAGTTGTTTGTAATGTAACTATTTAATTTTGTAAATTTATTTCAATCTTAACAATATCTAAATAGAAATTTATTTATTTATCTTATTTATTTATTTTATTAAATGTTACTTTACCATAAAAATGGCGAACTACTCAAATTACCCCAAGAAAAGCGAGAGAAATATCTTATCCATACACAATTTCTACGTAGATGTATTGGAATACTGCCATAAAAAATATTTGACTACCTATTTCTCTCGTACATCAAGCGAATCTGTATTTTTGTCCCAGTCTGGTTTTACTCAGTTTTAATCAGTAAATTATTCGTTATGGAAAGTTTACTTAAGCGGCGTACACGAGAATATGAAATATTGACCTTTATTTTCATCACAATAATTTTAGTAGCTCCTGATAAAACACAACTGAAGAAAATTGAACGATTCTATACTTATCAATCATATTCGTGCATATGACTGTGAATCTGTGATTAGAACATGACACAAGTTCCTAATACCATTATGACACTGGCTAGTTTTGAAGTGCAATAAAGTGCTGTAAAGTGTAAACCAATTTTTGTAAGAAAGAGAAAGGAACAGGAGACAACATTATTATAATGGAGGTCACGTGCGTCAGCATGTAAAATATAAATATAAACAAAAATATTAATTTTCCTAATAATTTTTGGAATTGGAATTTATATGGGATTTGAGTTAGAGTTTAATTTGATTTTATTAAATTTTATTAAAAATTTGATTAAAATATATATTTATTTATAATTAGTTTTGTTCAAATACAATAAAACTAGCAACATATTTTTTATTTAAACACAAACTGTGTACTGAAATTGTACCACTCGACTTTGGAATCACTCGCACTTGTATTTGGAAAACCTAAAGAGTAGTCTACAATTCTTCCAGCTTCTCGAAGTTCACTTAAAAATGCACCATGCACGGTAGCTGAATAGTTTCGTATTGTGTGTTCTCCAGCAAAAAATAACCGTGGTAATTCTTTATCGTCATTCTTCGAATCGGTTTGAGATGTTAGTGTTACAGGCGCGGCGAGTAAATCATAATTTGAACCGGATGATCCAACTGAGACAAAACTGTAAGATCCTCGGGCCCAAGGATCAGCATGCCATCTTGTTACTAGTTTATTTTGGTTGTGGTACTGCCGAATTTTTGAAAATACCTTTGAGTACGGCAATACAACGTCCTACAATTACATCATCAGATACGTTTTCCATAATTGCAGCGGACTGTCCAGCCACAAGGACTAACAATACCGGTGATTGCGAAATACTCCAGAATAAAGATAACTCACCACGACTTGCAGTTGTACTACCAACATGACCAAACAAATTTGACGAAGTATCCCAAAATATTCGATCGAAGCACAGCACAACTTTATTTAAATTTCCGAATCCCAAACGTTGAATGGCCGCTTGTTTCCACTTCAGAAGAGGGAGTGTTTAATTGATTGGATGATGGAGATACGGCAATTTTCAGTACGCCTAACGTAAGGGTACATAAGACTAGATCAGCTTTATAAGGTACTGATGAATTATTGGTTTTAACATTTTCCGAAGTAACCTCCACACCGCCAGGAAAATACTTTATCCAATCCCTCCGGTAACGCGATTGGAACACCTGAATATCCATTTCGCACAGTTGTATGATTGCCAATGCATTCAAAATCGTCATCTTGGTCTCAATGTTTTAAGGACAAAGTGTTTAGTGGTGTCGCATTAGCGAATTCTAAATTTGCAAAGTGCCAATCTAAAATTTGACGATCGTTTGATGACAGATATACATCAATTGGAGGATTCATTTCCATTTCTTTGAGTTTTGATTCCATTTGATTTAAATTCAACTGTTCTACGTCAGCCCAAAGAACATGCAATTGACGGTGAGCTAAACGTACATTAAACTCATTCTCAATATACATATTTTTATGTTGTTGGATCACATTATTTAAATGTTGCACTGGTGTTTCTTTAACATGTTTTTCTTGTAATCGTATAATCCATTCCAATGCTTGGCCTAATGATACTGGATTATTTCCGGCATAATTAAAATCTAATTGATGGGAGAACTTGTGAACTCGAGCAGTCTATTAAATTCTCTTTCAACCATTTCATCTTTATGATTTGGTACTGATTTTCCTCCAGCCCCGTACATTGGACAAGCTTGTTTTATTGGAGCCATTTCCATACCAGTTTGTCTGCTCAATATAGTTAGAGGTTTACCCCATATTCCAGTAACCACCATTGCACCTAGATCAGCAATGTAATTATTATTTCGAAATGTGGCAATACGCCCTCCAACACGATCTCTTGCTTCTAACACAATAACATCCATTCCAAATTGTTGAAACTGTTGCGCTGCTGCTAGTCCTGAAATTCCCGCACCAATTACAACCACTTTTGCAAATTTTTTAAGTGGTAATGATTTTTTTATATGCTTCAAAATACTGTAAGTTTAATTAAATTTTAAGTTTTAAGTTTTAATCAAATTTTATTCTTACAATGTTTCCAATGTTTACAATTGAAGATGTCAAAAAAAGTGTGAATGTCAAAAAAAAAGAATCAAAATGTAATTCTTTTCTGCTAGAATTGCCCACTTTTTTTGCTAGACAATTTGAGCTACGCTGGTTTTTTGACATATAACGATTTTTTTACGTACTATGTCGTATTCACCCACACATGTGTATATTTTGTATACATGTTTTTTTCTCGCTCGGTTTGTCTTTTCTAGCCGCTAGAAAAGTCGGAAAAAAAGCCAGTGTCATAATACCATAATTAAAACATATTTACTGTATATTTTATAGTTTTGCAATATTATCATATTTATATCAGCTTTCGTTTTCATATCAAATAATTAACAATTAACACTCCGTGTTTTCCTGTAAAATTTCGCAAGATTTTTTTAAACTTATTGTTCAATAACATTAAATTAATTGGCATTATGATATATAAGGAAGCATTTTGATTATTAAAATAAATGCGAATTTTCAATTAGCAAACCTTGTATTAAAATTATAACTAGGTATTTCATTTTCAAAGTAAAACGGTATAATTATAAAATAAAAAAATTTAAAGTTCACAATTTAAACACCAACAATAAACATTTATATTTTTAACTCATCTGGCCCATGCTCTAAACATAGAATTTATCGCTAAATGATTGTCAAAAGCAAAATAAAAAAAAAACCAAAATGTACCTAACTCTAAAATAGTAATGATTTGTTCAGCACATCTATTTGATATGTTTGATATTTATTTTTGGCTATCCTCAACGTAAGTTGTCCACTGTATCATTTTTAAAATCAAGATACATACGCTGTAATGTGTTAAGTATTTCATATATGTACAACTTTTTGTACGAACAAATAGTTTTCGTATCGTAAACGAATCGCTAGGTTTAAAGGTTAGTTATATGTTGGGTTTATGTTTGTTTCCCTCAAACGTCATTTTATTGACATTTCTAAAATTTCGAAAAATACATATTTGCAATGGAAACAAATAAAACTTTAGAAAAAAATGTTAAAAGGTCAGATTTATTAGATAAATATGATGATATACTAACAAGGCACGTATAAAAATATACAAACAATTTAAAGAAACGATTTATAACCTTTTAACCAACATTAATTTTTTAGAATGGCAATTGAGGAAATTAATAAGGAAATTGCAAAAAAATCCAAAATAGCTAATGAAATTGGACCTTCTGGATGGGCAAAACCAATTCCTGGTAGACCAAATAAACGATTTTTAAGAAATACACTGAAGAACGTAGTTAGTCATAATAAGAGAAAATCGAATCAATCGGAAGAAATAAGAAAAAACGTCGAGAATTTAATTCGGAGAGACAAAGAAAGCCGTTCGGAACAATAGCACATAGGTTTTATTAAAATTCTAATTACATGTTTTATTTAAAAAGATACAAAATTTAAATTATTTTCTTAATGTGAATCAAGTAAAGTTCCATAAATCAAATAGGATAGTTGTTTGCTGAAATCTAGAAATTAAATCATCAATCGGCTATTTTATTCGTATTCTACATAATTGCAGTTGAAACAAACAGATGTGCAATAATTCTACAGCAGATAATGGGTAAAGTGAATAAAAAAAGGAACTACTGATAAGTATTCTGTAGTTTTGAAGTGAATAATACGTAGTTATCGTTTACTGTAATACTTTAGTATTGGTAATGTTTACTCGTAATTCGGTTTAATATGTACATAGGTAGTACATATATTTTTGTTTAGTTTTATGACAATTCAGAGATTTAAAAATTAGTATATCGTGCATAATATACAATCATAATAAATCATTTAAATCTTCCAAATAATAAGTAAAAATAGTATTGAAACTTTATAATATTTAATATATTGCCCTGTGACGAACAAGAAATCGTTAGTGGTGGTGAAGAACGAGCTCAATTTGTACAAGTATTAAAGAACTATCCAATACTTCTTAATCGTTCGCAATTAAATTGAAAGATGATGCGTGGGATAAGTTTATAGTTGCATTTGAGAAAAAATCAGGAAATCATGTGAAATTTTAAAAATGAAAATAAATTAAATAATATGAAATCCGATTTAAAAAAAAGACACAAATATAAAATGGGAAACAGAAAAATTAAGCTCTTATTATGGGAGACTGAATTTCTAGAATTGTTGCATCGCAATGAAAACTCAATGTTTAATAAAGTATCTGGAAGAAGTGTAGGCATTAACACAAGTAGAAGTCAATCATATAACGTGCATTTTGGAGCATCAATCAAAAATAATTCTAAAAAAATGCGCCTTTCGTCAGAAACCGCAGAAACAGAAAATCTCACTATATCTGAACTTCAAAGATTGGTCCTTTTAGAGCAATTAAAGCACGTCAGAATTCAAATTCAGAAAGAACAGACTTCGCTGTTTCAATTAAAACACGGAAATGATTAAACGGATAATGCAGAGATAATAGAGTAATGCCATGGATCTTGATCGATTTATTTATATGGAAGAGTTAACTTAAAAAAATTGAATAAGATTTGTTTGCATGATTGTTTTTCCAAATATTTATGTAAAACTGGATTGTGCAACTTTTTAAATAAAGTGAAATGTTTTATGTTAACTTATTTAACAAAACTCTGAAATTTTATTTATATTTGTTAGCGTTGCATTTGCAGCTGCGGCGTTCTCCAATTCTCCATCGTCATCTTTTGCGTTATATTCTTCGTCGCTAACCCTAGATATCGTACTCAATTCATCCTACATCAGCTTTAATGCATTGACATTTCTCCCAAAAAAATTAGTTTCTAATAAATATACATTATGACTCATAATTAATTTACAAGGTTCAGATCGTAAAAGCTGTTTACTTATTTATGAGTAGATCTGTATCCGATTCCTACGGTAATTATTATATTATCGACAATTCTGTTGAAAAATATTTCACATCTCCGCGTAAACAACCTTGGAAATATGTACCGAAAAAGTACATATGTAGTACATATTAGTTTTTTAAGTATTTACTGTGGAATTTAAGTGTTACAATTTACTTGAATGACGAACGTTAGAAGTAAATAAGGTTTGAGTATTGAGTTGATCTTTCGTGAAGATAAAATAATTTGTCATATTTGGGTTAATAGATATATTTAATATTGTATATGAGTAGTATAACAGATAGTGGGTGCATTTTGTTTTATTTCAACCAAATCTGTAAAACATAGATCGAGAATAAAACTTTCTTGTGGTTTGGAAACTTTCAATAGTTTCGCTGCCTATTTACAATTCCTCATATAGTTAAATAGAACTTTTATTTATTTACAACTTTTGATGAAAACACTAACACTGTTTCTAGTCATAATATCGTTTCATAGATGACACTCGCATCCATAAAAAATTGTTTTTTCCTAAGAAAAACAAACCTGTCATTGTCAAAATGACATTTCCATTTGACGTTTTCAACATATGAAAAAATTATTGAAATTTCGTTTTGATTAATATTTTAAATTATTTTTTGTATTGTTTATTTCTGTTTTCGATAGAATAAAATGTATTATTTATATAAATTTTTATAATATATATGTAGAAAAGATATTAAAACTATAGTTTAAAGTTAAAATATAAAAAATAATAAAAAGTAGTTGAAAAGAAAAAAAGTGAAAAGACAAAATGTCTATGACACAAGAATCGGATAGTTCTGAAGAATTTTATGATGCAGAAGATCTAACACCAAAAGCAAATGGGAAGTAAGTGGCAAGCATTGCGCGATTTATTTCACATGCAAATATTTATTCATACATTTTATATAATATTCTCGTGGTGTCAGTATAACATATTTAACTTTAGTAAATAAAAATGTATCTTCGGCTGAAATGTCGTGTTTCTTGAAGTAAAATGATTTCTTATCAGTTTTCAATTAAATTAAATTATTAAAAAAAAAAATTACTCATTTTTTATTAAACGATCAATTTTGATTGAATTGAGAAAGATGAAACATGTTCAGGGTCAAGTTTTTTTTGTTTATATCTGTATATACAATTTATTCTATAATTTATAAAGCTTGAATAATTATACCGCAACTAAAGTCCATATTAGGTAATTTGTGGGTGATATGATCAGGTGAAGTTCTATCTTAACATTTTTTCAATAGTCAAGTTTAAGCATTCTACATATTACAATGTCATGAGGCCTCGAGATAAGTCTAGTTTAGATTAATTGTGGTTAAACGGTTAACCATTGTGTGTGGTACGAATAACTGATAATAAAGACAAGTGTTTTCAGATAAACTAACCGAAATATTCTACAATTCTGATTGCTCGGTTTGATCTTGTTTAGTCAAAATTACAGTCAGAATTACATAATTACGTTTAAGTATTAATAATAAATCCCGTTCCTCAAAAATTTTTGAAACGCAAGATATTTTGAATGTTACATTAATTACGAAATGATCTCTCTATAATCAATAAATACAGATATTACATAGTTTTGATTATAGAGATTAGAGACAAGCTGTCTATAGGAATCAATGGCCAATATGCGATGTCACTGAGTTTATTAAATTAAAGTGGGCCGAAGCACAATCTTATCCATACTTTTTAATTCCGTATTCGTATTTTAAATCGATAATGAGTTATTAAAAAAAAAAATCGCATACCATTCTAAAATACAGTACTAATCTAGAAATACATATTTTGTACATGTTTCTTTCGTAATTCATTTTAGTTTCTTTTTTTTCTGTTCATAATTTCCTACTAGTATAATTATGGTTTAGTATTATTGAGGCAATATTGCTTCACTGACAGCCTAGTTTATTTAAAATAAAATAATGAAAAGATTTGGTTTTAATATTTTGATTGACGGTAGAGTAAACCAGAAACTGAAGGAAACACGTTAAATTTTTAATAAGCATGTGCTCTAAAAGCTGACTATTAACTCTTGTACATTACAATTATACAATTAGTCTAAAATCTTTGGAAACGGTTAAGGTATAACCATAAAGAAAATATACAATGTATATTTTCTTTATGGTATAACTTCCAACTATATTAAACATTAAAAATTATTAACGTTAGAATGTGATAGTTGTATGTTTTGACTATAGCTTGAAAAACTAAACACATGCAAACTTTCTGTTATAAAAATTCATCTACTAAGCCTATAATATGTAATAAACGATAATGTAGAAACACGTGTGTCCTATAACAATTCACAACAGAAAGAACTCGGTACATTAATTTCAGTACTGCACTGTTCTTATCTTTAAAATCTTTATCTATTTTTTTTAGCAAAATAAAAAAAAACAATAATAAAAATTAAAAATTGAATACCCTAAAAAATAAAACCACGATAACAGACAGTCTCAATATATAATTTCTAAATGAAACATAACATATAACATTATTAGTAAAAGTAAAACTAGTACATTTATAATCAATAATGTTTTTTCGTAGAAAAAAATCCCCGAAAGTTATATCAACGGCGGTTACAAAAGATGATGGATTTAAATTTCCAACCGAAATTAAAAAGCCAAGTTTTCAAGAACAGTCAAAAGTATCACAATCACAACCAAATTTGGCAAAAATATCCACCGATGATATTATGGAATTTGTTGAACCAAAACCAGTAAATAAAATGATCGAATATTATCCACAACTCGAAAACTAACTAGGTATATTATACTATTTCCAGACGGGGCGGCAAAGATTTCGTGACATAAGGCAAACAATGCAAAATGAGGATGACGAAAATATTGGAAATACTTTAACCCCGGAATCACAAGTAAGTGCAAATTAATTTAAAAAATATTTTTGTAAATTAATTTTATTAAATTTTGTTTATAAAATGTACTTTTATAACATTTTAATTGATGTAAATAAAATCATAACAAACTGCAATTATAAATTAGTGTAGTTTGACGATATAAATTAATTTTAATGGAATTTTAGGGTCAAGAAATAACATTTAAATTAATGATCTTTTCTTTATGTGTTTGGCATTTTTGAATGATTTGTTAAAAGGGTGTTGGTTTCAAAACGTTTACAATTTTTTTTAATTAAAATTGTTTTCGAATGAATTATTGTTTGATGTAAACTTAGGTAAATTTTTTTGAGTAATATCTTTTCAATATATTTATCCCGAATAACTCATTGATGATCGTGCGTGATTACGAGAACTATGTTTTAAATTAAGAGCCTGTCTAATTTAATTTTTAAAATTTTCTAAATTTATAAGCATTAATAAATTTAGGCAGTATGTATTAAAATTAATATAGTGTGTATGGTGCTTCAAAATATTATCAAATATTTGTGAAACTTTTGAAAATCATTCTTACTTTAAATGGATTTTATATGATTAATGGTTGTTGCTGTTTGTTTTACGTAGACGCACACCTTTTTCGCTTGTTATCATTTGTATAATCGAAAAGTAGAACATTCTGTCATCATCAGTTACGTGGCAAGAGTTAGGACCTATTTTGTTACAAAAGACATCTCTAGTGTTAAAGTCGGCTATAATTATAGGTCCTATCAGAGCATTCAAATTATTGTAAAATGAGTGATTACCTTAGGACTGACTAAGTTTATTGGAGGGGTCAACTTTTTGGCAGGTTTAGCTACCACCCCATTGAAATCTAAACTAGCTAATCTAATATTTAATATAACTAATCGTATTGATAAAGAGCTTCGGCTATTACACTTCCATGTATCTCAGAAAAATGTCTCGTAGGTTAAGAGGTACGCTCCGGTTATATTCAGTAGTAATTATGGACATTTTAAAGCAATATTATAAAGGGCGTGTCAAAAAATACAATTTTAAATATCACAGGAGACATAATTTTCTTTTATTTGATAAAACTTTATTTAGACGTTTTTAAAGTCATTTATGTGTGCATCATAAAAAATTTAAGGTAGGCATAATCTGTTGCACTACGTAATTTACTTAAAATCAAATAAGATAATTGATAATTTATTTCAACGCTTGAACAATATTAAACTATATATACATCTATAATAATATAATATTTATATATCCAACATTTAGATATGATTTCATAAAAATTGAAATTTCCAAAGCTTTATCAGTAAATAAATGTATCAGGTTTATAAAATTTGATAAGTACACATACTTGTACATCGTACTATTTCAGTACATAATTTTAATCTTATACATTTTTATATATTTTTTTTGGAATTTTGGATTAGGAACTGCCGATTTATTGATTGATAATGAAGTAAATAAATCACGGTTAATGTTGCAAATTTTTCCTTAAAGTACGCTTATGGCTTTATTTCTAATTCCAATCGTTTGTTCAAAAAATTAGAAATTTAAGTTAAACCAAGAGTATTTGTGTATTCAACTACATGAATAGACCATAATTGACCTTTATATAAAGGATTCTAGTTCTTCAATTAAATCGACAATCACAATAGAATAATTATAACAAATATGTATTTAAAAAATATTATTATTAGTTATGCTCGTGAATGAATTGTAAATATAGCATTTAAGATAACTGATTTATAGCAAAACGATTGAGCGATGTCTGTTATATTTACTGAGATAATTTTTCGTTTTTTTTCCATATAATTTTTGGATAATGAGAAATTCTAAAATTATAATTTTAGTCTAATATTTACTTTTATAATTTTCTAGAATAGTTCTTCAGAAGGGGTTTATCCGCAGCGGACAACACATAAATTTCGTATTATCGAACACGACACAGCAAGTATTCAAAGTATGACCTCGCTAGGACGCGTGGGTCGTATATTAGCTGGAAACATAGATCCATCAGCAATAAGTGTTGGTCGTGAGTCTGTCAATTTACTCTCAAAATCAAGTAGTTCGCAGCATATACAATCCCAGCTGTCACAAATATCTCAATTAAGTGAAACAGATTTGGAAAATCAAGTATCAAATAAAATCGATTCATTATCGGTAAAGACAAATGAAAGTGTTGAATCATCAGCATCGTCAACAACCACACATCATCAACAACAATTGGTCAGTGATACATGTAGTGCTACAAAAATGAATTTTCAAGGTAAAATAATTGTTTTGTTATCCGATCGTACATACAAAAAATGTATTCGATTACAATATTTTTAAAATGATGAAGACATGAACTATTCAATCCTCGCATATAATAAATCTATTGTTTAAATCATTTTTGGATTCCGCACATTCAATTTTTTACGAGTATGTATGTATAATCAAACGGTCGACTATTTTAAACAAGATATTGTACTCGAAAATATAAGTAATTTAATGGGTATTTTCATGCTTTTTTTATTTTGTCAATTGTGATTATAACAAACATTTATACAATAGTTGCTGTATTAGATGTTCTCCTATACTTTTATTAATTTATCTCGTTGTTATAATCAAAATTGATTGGTAGTTGCATTTTTTAGTTTTAAGTTTATATATTTAAATCATTTGTGTTAGAGTGCAATTACATTTTTTTCAATTTAACATACATACATATATGTACATATTTTTATATAATGTCAAACGCGTCGAAATAAAAAAAATAAATTTCAATTGAAGGCTAGTTAAAAAGAAATTAAATATTTCGTCAACACTATCATTTTATTTATTAACTCACGAATACTTTGAGATCAGGATGTTTTATTTAGGCAAACATATGAAAGTCACAACTTCATATGAGATTAAAAAATATGTACATATTTCAGCTCGAACCTCATAATGAAAAAAATTATACGCTCTAATATTGATAATATATGAATGTATAAATGAATCAATATTTTTGTTTACGTATACATTTTAAATTAATCGAAATTTACTAATACATATTCATAATTCAATCATTAAAAACTAAAATTAAATAAACATAAACAATCACAGATAAAAAAATTTATATAGAACCCGATGTAATAGCTAGTACAAAGCTGGCCCATTCAAAAACATCAGATAATCTATTATCATCTAGACCTGTAGTACCGCCTAGAAAAAAACGTAATACAAAAAAATTATCAACAAGTTCATCGGAAAATTTTAATCCAAACGATGATCTAGCATCAATTGGCGGTTCAAATGATGATAATCAAAAAGATGATCAAACTGTGACGAAGAGTAACACAAATTATAATTACACTGTTGATAATAGTGATAGTGAGGCTGATTGTAAATCAATTAAAAGCAAGCCAGAGCAAATCCAACCGATTACTAAGAAGGAAACCGCTATTGAAAAGCTACAAAGAGAATTAGAGAATGAATTTTCTAATAATGATCATAATATGGCAAGTGGTGCCAATGTTGGAATTGGTGGAAGTAAAACCTATAAAAGTGCATCGTTAAATCGAATTTATAATTCACTTGGTAATTCAACAACATCTATAAATTCTCGTCCAAGTCCATCGAATTCAGCTAAAAGTAATTCAGCCCCAAGCCGTGTCAGTTCAATTGATCCTACACAAAGTTTAAATTTATATAAAGCGACACGGGGACGATATGTCGTTAAACCACAAGATGAAGTAACCAATAAAGCTGATGGTCCATCTTTTGATGAAATTGAACGTATACAAGCAGAAATCTTTCAATCAACTTCACGCGATAGAGTTAATTTGGCTGGAACAGGAACGAATAGCCTTGGAAGCGGTTCAAGGTATGCTTCATTTGTTTATATTTTTGTTATATATTTTTCGAATTTAACACATAAATGACTACTGGTATTGATGGTTACTAAACTAACACAACTAACTATTTACCAAAATATCTAAATTTTTATTCTGCTGCCTCATTTTTGATATTTTGTTCATAAAATTAACACATTCGTCAAAAAATTTATTTTATGCTTGAGAAAATTGATGAAATATATTCGATTTATCTGTAATATTATTTGTTTATAAATTAATGTAAATATTAAGTGCCAGTGGTTTATTGATATATGAAGTATCAAGAGACAAAGTTTGGTACATAGCTCATTTTATAAAATATTCCTGCAATGGAGTTGATAATTCTCTTTTATATATCATTCTTATTGCCCAAAATGTGGTAATGCTTTATTTTAAATATTACACTCGATCTTATTTGTAAAAATGCAAAACTGAAATTTTAAATGCCACTTTCGAATGCTACAGCTCTGTATATAAAGAAAAATTAATTCTGTAAAGTATGTCGAAAACTCTTACTTGCAATACCTTTCGCTTAATTTGAACCAATCTACTAAATAATTGCTGTTCTAAAATTATTAGTAAAACTAAAATCGTTTATTATCGGTGATTTGCTTTTACATATACCTCTGTGACAACAAATGTTGTTTTCTAAAAAAAATATATTTTTTTATTTGTTTTTGAAACAATTTGGTTTTTATAGACAAAATGCTGGACGATATTGTTTTGTTGCAAGTATTTTTAGAGAAATTAGAAATTAAATCTTTAAATCGTAATGAAGATATGCTAATAAAATTATTATTCTATTGTTTTTTAATTGGATTAGGTACGAACATCTATCGTCTTTAAAAACAAAAAATTCTAAAGAAAGACGTAAATCAGCTGGTGATGAAGACATTATAAAACAATTAAATGTATCAGTTCGTACCCGTACCGATTCTGGTAAGCAATTATCTGATATAGAAATATTACAGCAAGTTCCTGTAAAAAATTTAGATACGGGTGAAAATTTTCCATTGTCTGTTATTGAAGATAAACTTCCCGAACTAAAAGAAAAAATGAATCCATTATCCTTCCACATAATGAGACTTACAAGTGAAGTGCCTGAAATGGATGAAGAAACCGGCGTTGATATACCTGCAGAAGTACCACCAGCTGATGAAGATGAAAATGATTATGAAGAAAGCAGTCGAATAAAAAGAAAAACTGAAAGAATACGACGATTTTTCGGTTCAACAATGAGAAAAACAGTCGATAAAGCAAGATCTATTGCGTCTGAAGTATCACATGCTAGACACAAAGAGGATGTCGCTGATGTTGTTGATGTAGTCAATCCCGAACAAAATATTAAAATTAAAGCGTCCAACACTAATAAGGGACCATATGAATTTGCTAAACTTCAACATGTTCAGGTAAAATCAAATCTTATTTTATTTCATGGAAAATATTTAATAAACTAATAAATTTTGTAATTTACATTTTGTTTTAGGATTTGTCTGGCGAGCATACCGGTGCGGTTTGGTGTATGAAATTCAGTTCATGTGGTCGATTATTGGCGACAGCTGGGCAAGATAAATATTTACGTATTTGGGTACTAAAAGATGCATATCCATTTTTCCAAGACATGAGAACTAAATACAATACAGATCAGAAATCATCACCCACTCCGTCGCAAGAATCGTTAGTTTCGCAATCATCATCCACAGAAGAAGCAATCGCAATGGCAACTGCGGCAGAAAAATCAATAGGGCCATTTATGCCGAAGGCATTCTGTACATATTCCGGCCATACATCTGACCTATTAGATGTATCATGGTCAAAAAATTATTTCATTTTATCGAGTTCAATGGATAAAACAGTACGGTTATGGCATATTTCACGAAAGGAATGCTTATGTTGTTTTCAACATATTGATTTTGTTACGGCGATTGCGTTTCATCCACGTGACGATCGATATTTCTTAAGTGGAAGTTTAGATGGTAAACTGAGATTATGGAATATTCCAGATAAAAAAGTTGCCTTATGGAATGAGCTGGATGGTCAGACAAAATTAATTACGGCAGCAAACTTTTGTCAGAATGGAAAATTTGCTGTAGTGGGATCTTATGATGGACGATGTATATTTTATACAACTGATCAATTAAAGTATCATACACAAATTCATGTAAGATCAACACGAGGCCGTAATTCAACGGGTAGAAAAATTAGTGGGATTGAGCCAATGCCAGGTAGAATAATTTTTTCTTTAGGTTTAGTATAAAATAGGTTATTAGTATGTGTTTAATTCAATGTTATCTTAAATTTACCCGTAGCACAGTTTGTAAATTTGCCGAAATTATTTCTTATATAATCTTTAAAGACATTACAGCCATTCCACGCGAAATCAGACATCCCTCCGGGGACAAGGTGTCTAATGTCTAATTATTTTGAAATTCGGAGAGATGGTTAGTCTCGATAAAAAAATAATATAATATGAGTAAAAAGTCGGTGGGGTCAAAATACGCGGAGTTTCGTTATAATTTGTTTTTGTCGGAAACTCGAACGTTGACATCTTTAAATGCGTGTTTCTTAAGTATTTCTTGTCAGATTTACACGTGCAATAGCCCGTGAAAGTACATTTCCAACAAGCCATCTAACATGATGGAGACTCGACACGTTCGAGTTTTATATAATAAAACGTGTTATTTTATATAATAAAACGTGTTATGACGTTTAAGTTACGGTGGAATTTAATATTTCAGTACAATTATTAATTCCAAACTAAAAAATTCATGTGTTTCTTTTTCGTATACAGGTTTATTCAATAAAGTTGGTAATTTATTTACAAGTTACTTTAATTTAAAATCATAAAAACTATCAGAATTGGAAAATCGACGGGCTGCGATGTGGTTGTTATCAATGAACAAAGGAATGGTATGGTAATCGTGAGTTGCCTTGATGGCTTTTACTGAATCAATTTTTTTTGCTAGTGATCGTGCCATTCTTCTGTACTTGTCCTTGACTTGCCTTGTATTGACACAGTTGGTAGAAGATCTTTTTGTTTTTAAATTGCCCGCCAGCTCCATCCAAAAAAAATTCATTTTGTTCAAAAAATAAAGTGATGCTAATGATATTGACGATGATGAGGATGGAGGCGACAACTGTGATGTTTGCGCAGTGCCAACATCATCCATCTCAACATTTTCTGGTCTTTCTACTCTTTCGGCAGATCTTTTCTTAATTTCAAAACGGTAGATGTTACAAATAATACTTAATAATAATTATACTCGGCACCAAGTTAATACTTAGACCCGCTGTCATACCAACAATATATCGTGTTACTATTGTGTTTCGGTTTACCAAACGGATTGCAACGTTTTGTTCCATTTTGCACTTTCACTTTCAAAATAAATTTCACTACTATTAACTACATGTATCACTTGTACACTGCACTATTTATTTTACGTTTAATTTTATATTTCGGTAGCTCTATTTATTATCACCACACAGATTATACTAAATATTTTAAATTTTTGTTATCAAATTTATAGGTAAATTTGTTAATAAACAGGAGTGAGCTTGTTAGATACTATACTAATAATAGGAATACTTACTTGGTACTTTGTGCTATTCCCCCTATGCTAATTATTATTTTACTTTGGAAAGGTGAAATATCTGTTTATATTTGGTTTGTGAAATTTTTGAGTAAATCTTTCTGCATGTAGTTTTTTATTGCTTTTATAAGTATAAAGTAGCAATTTTTTTACCACATCTATTGTGGGTTTTATGTCAAATATCTGCCGGTTTTATGTTGTTACATAGTCAACAACAATGACCGAAGCTATAAAAACTCAATCACTAAAGATGAGTTCGCGAGGTCGGATATATACCCTAGCTACTTACGTCCGAGCTCTAAACCAATAAAATCAACAAAAAAGTTGATCCATAACATAACCAAAAAAATTCATCTATTTCCCCACTTTCAAGTTAAAATATTTTTACCTTACGTTTCGATGTAAATAGCTTAGGTAAATATCCGACCTCGTGAACTCACCTTAAAGGAAAATTATATATTGTAATTGGTAATTGTACTGAAATGTTGAATATCGCCCTAATTTGTTATGCCGTTCTGTTCTATAAAACTCGAACGCGTCGAGTCTCCATAATGTAAGATGGCTTGTTGGAAAGGTATTTAAATAATAAATGTGTATAGCAATCAAAAAGTGAAATCACTTTTGTGGTCACCATACTCTAGGTCTGTTACTAACAATATACATATATACATTTTTGTTTAATGGAACAACGGTTTTTATAGACCGACGAACATTTTAACCGATATACTTTATATATTAATGCACAATATAATTAAGATTATAATTCGTTTTTCAATATCTGTAGTATTGTGGACCCCTCCCACTTTTCCCACAATTAAAAATTTGTAGGTTGGCTGAACAAATAATTCAAAATATAAGCGAAGTTGGTCATTGTTTCATTCATCATTTTATTCATCATAACAATTGTTTCTTTTTTCAGGTGAAGATAAAATCTTGGTAACATCAAATGATAGCCGAATACGTTTGTACGATTTACGAGATTTAAATTTAAGTTGTAAATATAAAGGATATTTAAATGCATCATCACAAATCAAAGCGTCTTTCAGTCACGACGGTAAATATATAATTTCTGGATCTGAAAATCAACAAATTTATATTTGGAAAACTCATCACGATTATGCAAAATTGAGTTCGGTAAGAGTAATAAATTTATTTTTAACGTACGAAACAATGTATCCTAATATTATTATTATTTGATTACATAGGTGCGCCGTGATCGCAATGATTTTTGGGAAGGTATTAAAGCACACAATGCAACAGTTACTTGTGCAATTTTTGCTCCACATCCAGAGGCAATTATTAAACCAGATCCAGATGAAATGTCCACCGAGGAAGCACAAAATTATACACCCGATCCTCTGGTCGAACAACATAAAAAAGGTTGTGGTTATGTTTTAGTGAGTGCAGATTTTAGTGGGGCAATTAAAGTATTTATCAATAAAACAAAGCCAAAACATAGTAGTTTACCATACACGGCCATTATGGATTAAACATTATAAAATACATATAATTACTATGAACTTTGATATTAAATTATAAATGAATGCATTAATCTAATTAATTATTCATAAAAAATGATAGAAGTTTTAAAAATTAGAATCTTAAATAATTATTATTATTATTGTTTTTTTTTTGTAAAAGAGGGAAAGAGAATATTAAATTTACATTCAATTAACCGTTGACTAACAATTTAAATTCTATATTAAAATACAACAATATATACATGTATCTATTCTAATCTATTTAAACTATATAAAGCGATCGGTTGAAAACAATGTCGAATCCAGAAGAAGTTTAATACAAATTATTATTTTCGATGATTTTTTTTATTTTTAAAACCATGTACAAAATTTTAACGCAAAACAGCTGCATCAACCATAATAAATTACATGAGAAATTTTCGAAATTTTCTTATGTTGTATTGGATGTATGTACTATAGATTTATCCAATAGACGGAAAAGCACCAAACAGATTTTTTTAAATATAATGTTTCCTCCGTAGTCCCATTCTGGGGTTTTAACTGATTTCTTTTTGGCTGCATTTAATATTTAACTTTCATTTCGCCAGAAAGGTACTCAAAACCCATCAAACTTCCAATTTATGATTTCAAATGTCTTCATTAGGCTAACCATATTTTTAAAGTATACATCAACCTTCCAAAAGCTTTTAAAGTTTTTATTATAAGCGTAAATAATCCAAGACATGGTGCATTTTGAAAAAACCGTTGACCTATTATAAACTAAATATGATTTTCCCCTTTATCTAGTTGTCGAATATCACATTTGCGAAGTGAATTATGATTCATAATAAATCATAAATTCTAATTTTTTATAAACAGAAATGTGAAATATTGTGATTTACAATATTTTAAGTTTTTATGAATGTAGGATAATGTCAGCAGATGACACGAAAATGTATTTCCATAATAAAAACTGAGATAACACAAAGAATTGCGAACTCCCATATATTTTATAATATTCCCCCAATATTTTTTTATTAATTAGCATTCGTCATTTTTAGTAATTCCATTTTATAATAGGCGAAAATTTAATTTACCAATTTAGACCGTTTAATAAACATTATTGTTTTATACTGTTTTATTAATTATCAACGTAAACATCTACACATTTTCCAATTGTAATTCAGAAAGCGTCAATTTTAATTCAGAAAACCTCAATTGTAATTCAGAAAGCGTCAATTGTAATTCAGAAAACGTCAATTGTAATTCAGAAAACGTCAATTGTAATTCAGAAATCAACTGGAAGATTTGGCGATTGTTGCGGAAAACGCACCTTGTCATTCAAAGCAAGAAAGAGTAATCGATGGTACGCCAGCTTCTTTTTTGCGGCTAGGACCCTATTCTCCGATGCTAAATCTCATTGAGAATATTTGGTCTAAAGTAAAAGTTACCTATGCCAAAAGCAACATTCGTGTTCCAAACGTTGTAGGTCCTGGCGTAAAGGAATAAAGATTGATCTACCTGGAGGATATTATAAATCATGCAACGA
This sequence comes from Tipula unca, assembly GCA_951394425.1. Taxonomy (NCBI): domain Eukaryota; kingdom Metazoa; phylum Arthropoda; class Insecta; order Diptera; family Tipulidae; genus Tipula; species Tipula unca. The sequence goes on from OX596381.1 coordinate 137,344,153, forward strand.
ACACCATAACTGAGGGTGATTGCGCTTGTGCTGTGCAACACTGTACAGTTCATCAAGCTACTGCTTTGCCAATGAATTACAAGGCGGTCGGTCGATAATTTATCTAAAAAAATACTACGAAATACTTGTTTTATTTACGCTTTCTGAATTTCAATTTAGGTTTTCTGAATTAAAATAACCGCTTTCCGAATTACAATTGACTAATCTGAATTACAATGACATTTCTGAATTACAATTGAACAAAAGGTGTAGTTCAAATAATTACAGACACTTGTTAAACATAAAACAGGTATCTAACCCAAATGTTAGTCATTCGTACGATCTATTGACACAGACATTTCACAAGAACGTCCAGACAATAATTATGTAATTTAAGTTCGAAAGTAAGTGTATGCAGTCTGTGTATTATGAGAATTACGTTGAAGCCATTACGGCAGACGTATCTTCTCAAAATTCAATGATTGTGGTATTTATATAAATCTCGTTGAAATTCTGGCTAAAATTGATATTGTGTTACTGTACTTATTTTAAACATCAATTTGAACTGCCATTTTATCACCCAATAATAATACTACAATTTAAATTTACACTTATGTGGTATCTTAAGCATTCGTTTGTCGATTTGGACTTAAAAACTTCCCATTAAATTGTATAAAAAATCACGTGTGAAACGATTTGTTTGGAACACCATATTAACTTCCAATTCCAATTGGAACGACACCTCAACTGGGTTTTTAATTATGTGTTTAATAATAATAACGTTTGTTTAGTGGTTTTATCAACATTTCTAATGTACGCTCATCAAAATTAGTAAGTTTTGATTAAAATCGTAACATTTAACTATTTTATTAATAGAAATAAATTTGCATATCCGTCCAAATAAACAGCATTTGCTTCTTGTCTTCCTTTAATCTAATCGTAATGCTGCCAGAATTACGAAACACACTGCGCTTTCTAATTTTATTTCTTGGTTGTACATTATACTTTACGGAACAGTAGACGGACGCATCATACATACGAACATTAATATAGAGTTAACTATTTTGAAAAGCACCAATTCAATACTTGCCATACAATAAATATTTTGTTTTTCAGTTTTTTAAACAAGTTTTTAGTGGCTAAATTAATTAATAGAAAATTTAAATCAAGAATAAAAGTTCAACACATTTTTGAAGAACTATAAAATTAAATGACTGGAAATTGGTTTTTATTTTATTTATATTTTTCTAAAATTAAAGTAATTTTATTGAAACGAAATGAGAATGATACAGATAATAAAGATAAATGAAGAAAGTTATAATGATGAATAATCAAAATCAAATTTAAACTTTTTAGTTTAAGTCGAAAAAAAAAATCTAAGTAATTTAAAATAAGAATATGCAAAGATGAGGAATGAAAAATGTATTTTTTTTAAATAAACTAATAAAATTTTATAATTTATTATAATTTTCTATTGCAAATGTAAATTAAAGAAAAATAAATTAAATGAAGAATTGTATCAGTCATCAAATGTTTTTATTTTAGTTCAATAGATTGGACATGCATGATTTAATGCTTGAATTATGCTGCTTAGATAAATTGATAGATATTATTATTTAGAGAAGTTAATTTAGAATCAAAGATTTTGGGTATATGCCTTTATTAAACAGAACCCTTGAATTTGAATGTATATTATACAGTTATGGTGAAGCAAGTTATGATGAGGATATGTGATAATAACTCCGTAATCCCAATTCGACTCTTTATTTTTTGCAAAATGCAAAATGATTCACAGTTTAAAGGAGAAAAACAACATATTTTTATAAAAGTTTCATTCAAAATAAAGAATTTCTAAAACATAATATAATCAATTTTTATATTTCAAAAAATTTGGAATATTTGGAATTTTTATTTGGAATATTTAGTAAGTTAATTTGTCATAGATTCTACTAGGTTTAGAATGTATTCTGGAGTAATTTTCGTCACTCTTCGAGCAATGCCTTCTTAAGGTTATAATATTTATTAAAAATCGGGTGAATGCGTATACTTAATCCTCAATTACTTGTTATTGCAGCAAATGCACACCTACATAGTTGCTACCTGATGAAGTTGTCAAAATTGGAGATTTACTCAAGCGAATGAAACAATCAGTTTTACAATTGCGTTATTAAACTGGTTTTGTTCAGATTTATATTAAAATAAAAAATTTCAGCTCTTTAAAGTTTGATTTTATATTATACGCGTACCTTGTACCATGTTCAAACAATTCTTCATAATTAATCGAATGCACTGAAAGTAACAATTTAGATGTTTTCATAATAAATTATTTCCAAAGTATAGGTGACATTTTAAATTAGATCGATAAAAATACAAACATGTCAAATGATCATCCTTTAACGTAGTTGTTCATGATATTTTTTTTACATATTTTGCAAAACTGGCTCAATATCAGGAATAACAGCTCGAATATTTTCTTGTAACACCTGAGCTGCCATTGGACCATTGGTATACATATATATGTACCTACTACCTACCCTCCTCTTTCTGCGTCTATTATCAAATTCGACTATTGATAATTCAAATTATGCTCCAATTATGAAAATAAAAAAACAATCGAATCGAATTTTTCGATAACAATTTATACAAAATTCGACTGGATATCGATTATTGGGCATAAAATGGAATTATGCCGTAAGCCCTAGAATATAACTTTAATGCCAGGTTTCGCAGAAAAATTGGTTAACTGGCTGTTGAGCTAACCAACGGTTAACTTTTCCATATAAAATTGTATTTTTGACACCACTTCTATCCATGCAATCTGATTACATTTCTTTTTTATGGAAATATTTAACCAACGTATAAATATTTAGTCGCCCGTATGATGGTGGATTTAACTGAGCCGGTTATGGTGTGGGGCTGTACGTCTGCTGCGGATGTAGGTGAGTTGGTGTTCATGGACGGAATAATGGGCAGGATAATGCACCTGAATAGATTAAAAGAAAATTTGAAGTTCAGAAATATTAAGTATTCCGAACAGTTTTAAATTTTACCAGCATAATGAGCCAAAACAATTGGTATATGTGATGCATCAATGGTCGCTTTATAACTGTTGAAAGGTTATGAAAACCTCGCCTCAATCTTCAGAGTTCAGGCTTAAATCCGAAAAATTTGTGGCAGAAATTAGAAACGGCGATCCGTAAACATCCCGTAACCAGTAAGAATGAGCTCAAACGGATCCTTAAGGAGGGACGAATACAAATTGGGGCCGATTAAAATTGGGATATTTTCTACTTGTAGATACTCGTATACTTAGAGTCTTAGACAATTACATACAATTGTATAGACAGTTGTAGACATTTAATTGATTTTTAATTTCATTAAGTCTAAATATTTTTTTTGTCGGTTTAACCATGCTGCGTTTGCTAATTATGTTTTTTCAGAGGCCGGTGTGTTGCTAAATTAAGATATCAGTTTTGTAAAGTTTACAAAGTTTAATGGTAAAGCTTGACTAAAACAGCATTGCATCTAAACCCAAATATAGAGTTTTTATGTTATATTGCTTTTATAACTCTGTGCACTTCCCCTATACAGTACCATGCTGGTATCGAAACCCAAATTGGTGGTCTGGTAAAATGTGTCTTTATTGGTTTTAATTTTTGTAAGACAATCTTTTCATAAAGTTTCGATTAGTGGAAGTATTCTTATTGACCCGTACGATCCATCTTGTGTATCTTCTTTTCCAGGCTTCGGGATCATACTAATTAGGGATATTTTCGATTTTTGATGGAATACCCTTATTTCATAATCGCAGTAAAGACATATGTTTTGGCTTTTAGGCATTTACAGGTAATTCTGTGATCCCTTTTCCAATAATCGAATCGTGTCCAGGAGCTTTCTTTGAGCTTATACAGTTTCTGATGGTATTTTTAACTTTCTTCCACTAAAATTTTATAGAAATTGAGTTCGAACTGTTCTGCTAAAACACTATGTAATTAATTGCTATTAGTTTTTTTCGTTTGGTGTGAATACTTTCTTTAAGTAGTTAGAGAAAACTGTATAGCATTTTCTTTATGTTATGTTGGAGACAGTAGGTGCAAACAGGTCCATACTCCCGATACGAAACTACGACCGATAATGGTGAGAGAATGATGTACTTTGCAATTGCTCACGACCGTATAGAGTGGCCAATATATTCTTCCCACACAAACAAATACTTTAAGAAACATGGATCCACCCTTCCATCATTTTTACAGCGACCAATTATGATCGCTGCCTTCGTAGGCAGCGACCATAATTTGGTCGCTGTAAAACTACGATGGAAGATTTCGTACAAGTCTGGGAGCACAACGAAACGCATGTGATGTTAGACTGTGAAGGTCTGGTAAATGAAGATCAAATGAAACGATATCAAGATCTTGCCAGCGACAACATTGAGGAAGCTAATTGCCAGTCTGACTGTGATGACGAATGTTGTATTGCAATCGAGCAACAAAATATAGCCCATACACCCCGTGAAGTGCAACACCGTCTCATAATTGCGAGGAAAAACAAGGTCGCTCTTGCTAAGAATATTTTCAGGCCTGCATTAATCGCCATTCGGGATCGAGATGGAAACCTCTGTGTCAACATCGACACAGTACTCGACGTGGATATGAAGTGGACACTTTACCGACCTGCTTGGTGTTCACCATGCGTCGCAGACTGTAGTTGGGTTACCTCAAATACAGACTACGGAGATTTGCATTGAGGATCCGTCCCATGAGGAATTCACTAGGGCCATGCAGAGATTGAAACGAAACAGCTCACCTGTGGTGGACTGGCATTAATGCGGATCTCTTAATATTCAGAGGGAATACTTTGTGGAACTGTCTTTTATTAGATTAGTTTATGCCTAATGAAGTTATGCGGGAAAGTGGCCGCGATATGCCGCGCTATCTTCAAGAAGGACGGCTGCTTGAAGTGTGAGAATATCGCCGTATAGCTCTCCGTTGCACACCATACAACTTACTGTCTTACATTGGGCGCTTTCAGGTCTCCCAACATGTTGGCATCGAAAATTTACTGATGGAACAAATGACATACGAGCTATCACATTGCCATGAAATTTTCGATAAATCGGATGCATTGAAATCTTATCATGTTAAATTTACTCAATATGTGGCCAATTGTTGGCGGAACTGAAAGCGCCCATTATATTGGATAAAATCACCACTCTAGCGAATTGCCTACTTGGTTACTTGGAGGATTTCGTCTGAATCGATTAGTCACTGAGTATAGGCCTTTTCGCTGTGGATGGTTCTATCTAAATATTATGAGACGTTCATTTCCATACATCAGGTGTTCCTTGTATTCCGACAAGCCTGTGACTCGATCAATCGAGAGAGTTGAAAAGATGCTAAAAAAAATTGGTACGATTGTGTAGAATGACAAGGACATAGTCTCAATGTTATGTTCAAGTTGAGAACAGGGTATAGGGTGTTCGGCAGGGAGATGCTCTATCCACGATACTCTTCAATCTCATGTTAAACACCTTAGAGCAACATCTTATATCGTCAGTACAATCAGGTGCTCTTGATTGAACTGAGTAGCAACGGAGTGAAGGATTGATCCGTTTCTAGAGTTTTCAGCTTCTGTTAGACTACAGATCATTGAGTACAAAACAAAATACATGATCTATGGATTTAGGGACAATGGCACACCAGGTTTTAGTAGTGGTGGCCACTACACGTTTGAGAGAGTGAGGAGATTTAAATATTTTGGCTCTCCTATCACTCACAATAACAGCATTGCATCTAAACCCAAATATAGAGTTTTTATGTTATATTGCTTTTATAACTCTGTGCACTTGCCCTATACAGTACCATGCTGGTATATAGGACGACTGCTAAAATCTAAAAACCTATCTAGTGCCTACATGCCGAGCTCTGTACAATATCGAGATCAGATATCTGATGAAGATCCCCGATATTGTACATGAAGTAGGATCTCACCGAGCACGCTGATTCGGTCACGTTCTGCATGCGGATTTGGAAAGAAATTTGCAGCAATCTTTGAATGGAGAGCCACCATATGGTAGGCGCAGAGTTCATTGTGGGCGACGATGGCTCCTCGGTATAGAAAATGACTTGGCTTCTTCAGATTGCCTAGGACAGTATGACGACCAAGCTCAGGATCGAAACCGTTATAGAGCCAAATTGTTGACTGAATAGGAGGCCAGCAATCGCTTTTAAAAACTATAATAATAATAATGTTATGTTGGATGGAAATTGGATTATAAAATGGTTTAAGAGTATATAATTTTGGAATCTTGGGAACGGAACACGAAGCACAGCCATTTCTTGGCTGATTATAATGAATTCGGTAAGATTGATGGAATTGGGATTGTAAAATTATTTTTTCATAAGGTTCTGTAATTGGCCAAGTGGATCTGAACTAGGCCACTCGGTTAAGAAATAGTGCTAGTTCAAATTGGATAATGGCCATATTAGAGAGGTTTATCCAAAACTCATTTAAGAATTCTACTTAAATCCAACATCCTGGTCTCTACCATGCACTGTTCCGTATACCTAATCCTATTTTGTTTTACTCGTATCCTGATTTCTATAATATTCTTTTTTTTAAATCCTATAATATGAAATGCACGGTTTCAGATGTATTTGGGTAGATGGGTTTTAGAGATGTGTTGTTTAATTAACAAAGTTATTTTAACAAAGTGCACACGACATTATTGCGACGCCGGTACCACGTGTAATCATTATCCCTATTTTTTATACTTACATTTACATCATAGATCTTAATTCTCATCAATAACAGCTATGATGTGAATGTACCTAATACTTATACATTTACATCATACATGTAATTCATTAAAATTGAAACAACACCCCTTTAGAATTGAATGTATGTATTTATTTAAACGTTTTACATACTTTACTAAACTTATTTAAATTTTATAAAGATTTTTTTTAATGTGCGCATGAGGAAGATCGTGCATAATTTGCATAATACGTAATATTATCATTTTGTTTGTGGTGAAGCGCGCATCTACGCGATTTATTTTACTTAAAATCGCAATTCGATCTAACAAATTTTTTAAATTTTTACTTTATAATAATATAAAGGCACTATTATTTCATTATATAGGAATTTATGATGTACACAATATTGTATAGGAGACTATGTGTGCGTATAGGAGACTATGTGAAGTATATTTATATGTATAAGTAAAATAGAACAAGCGATGATTAATTTATTTAAGTTATTATTTTTCGATTTTGGTCCAGATTAGAACTTTAATTGAAAAAGTTGAAAATCTTATGTTATTCAAGTTCTAAATATTGTAAAATAATATCTATAATGTTTTTTTTTAAATTGAATACATTTTTATAGTTTTTGGTGTTGATTTCAGCTTTTCATTGTATAAAAAGTTGTTCAACTATATAATATGTTGTTTCGTTTTGATTTACTAATAATGCGCTGTTGATTAATAACATCGGAATGGTTGGGGATGAAGTGCTCGGCCATCGCGTGCGGTTCTTGCTGATTTTGGTCGGAAAAAATTAACCGATCTTTCGGCTTTTGATTTTGATGGTGTCGATGGTGTTGTTAATGATAAGACTAAACATTCAGCTGGTAGTGATATTGATGTGGTTAAGGTTTGTGATCTCCAGAGCTGTTTCGATGATTTAAAATATTGAATTAGTATTCATATTGGTTAGCTATATATAAAATCTAGTGATTTTAATCTTTTGTTCAATACTATATACAAAAGATTAAATTAAATAACATCGTTTTGTCAATAAATTAATATTGCAATAAATAAATAATGATCAAATTTACTTACATTACTAATTAATATATATATATACCAACTTTAAATATTCAAATATATAATAATTTCAAAATAGATTTTAATGCAAAATACATCCACAAAATTCAGTCAAATCAAATTAATAGCTCCCAAACTACACTAAGTATAGATGATTATACATATTCTCAATTACGTTACGATTAAATAATTATTGTAACACTACTTTATGTTGGATACAAATATTGCATCTATAGGACCTTGGTATGATACAGTCCTTTCAATTATTATGAATAATGTTTAGCTCACGCGAATCTATAAAATAATAAGCGTAGATAAAATAATAAGCACTGTTCAATTATCTAAATTCAATAAACTTGAAATTAAATTAATTATTATGTTTTTTTAAGGTTAAGTTTCCAAATAACTTTGATTAAGTGAATTACTATGCATATAAATGTTTATTTTGCGTAAGTTACAACTTACGAAAGTTAAGCATGTATGGCAAAATTTGTCGGCTTTATGGATATAAATTGTAATACTTACCATAAACCGATGATCCTAAAATTTATAATCATATATTTACATTATGTACATAGTTAGAATGGAGTGCGTTTATAGTGAGAAAACACTTGAGACTTATGAATAAAAATTTGAAATAATATGATAACAAAATCCACCGAATTGTATTGTCTCGATTAGAGTTCGCTCAACCATGAAAGTCATCAGGTTCTATTACAGTGAGCATAAGTATCCGCAATTTTATTTGAAAAAGAAAAATCAAAAAATTATTTGACCAATTAAGGAGAAATAGTTTAAATTATATTCACACTCTCATCATCTAAAATATTTCATATCTCGTAAACTACTCAACACGAAAAAGAAAAAAATACTGTTTAGAAAGCTAATAGCATGCCGGATTGAAATTTGATGAACGATAAAAATTTTCATTTTGTTACACATAGGGGTCATCTGGGCCCTTCCGGTTTCATATTTTCGCATTATCTACAATTCTTCACAATACTTCTTTCCAACAGTATTTGAATGGTAAGGAAAGAATAAGAGATGGGTATGCATAATTGTGGAATTGGTACGCGGTGGTCAAGTAAACAGAGTCATTAATATTTGTTTCGTAGAACAGAGTTCAAGTTTCGGTAGTGTCAATTTTTTTTTACTTAATAGCAAGTGGGTCTTATCTTCAATAAACTCTTCCCGTCTGTTTCATCAAAACAAAAAAGAAATGTTGGATTTTATGCAAATTTTCATTAAAATCAACATTTTGTTTTGGTTTTGATATATGAGGCGAGAACAATTCAATGAGCGTACGATTTTGACTCTACCTAGAATTAAACTCAGGTCCATGAAACGAATTCCAACGACTCTTCGACTCTTTACTTCGCCACAGGGCTACAATTCAATTAGTGCTATATACTCATCTTTTACTACTTTTCGTTTGTATAAAGGAAAATTGAGAGTTTTTCATTAATGTTATTCGCGTACTGACTTAAATTTAAAATTGTTCCTGGCATGGAAACTAGATCGATCGATTCCGAAATGTCCAGATATTGATGGGATGGCACTGTGCACTCCAGGTGGACTCTGATTTCAAGATTCGTTCCAGCATTCTTGCTAAAACTAGTCTGAATGATTTTATACTACTAAATTACAGAAACGCTGTTGTAGTGGTGGCTAGCATTGAGATGGACGGTCAAAACCTTTGGCTAATATCAGCATACCTACCATATGAGGAGGGAATATAACACGCGTTCAAAACGAAAAGTCTGTGTAAACCTTGGCAATGCCAAGCACATCACACAATTTGGAGAAGTACAGACATAAATGGGCGAGGTGAGTTACTCGTTGAAGCTAATGCGGATTGGGACTGCTATAAAGTAGTCTTTTGAACATACAAATATAAATTAAGAAAAGCCAAAACAAGAGCTTGGAGGCTCCACTGTGTAAAGTACTATATTCGAGTCCTTTCTTCTCGTGTTATTTCTAACGACCGGATGGATCATGGACTACGAGTGGTGGACAATTTCTGGAGGTACTCTTAGAGATAAATTTTCTGGGGTGCTCGTTTCTTGCTCCAGAGCGCCCTAAAATAAATAGGGCAAAATACCCCGTAAGTTATATAGTAAGTAAGAGGAAAATCATCTGGACAGTAAACAGTTTTTGTCCATATAAGTCGGTAGGAGCTAACGGCATTATTCATACGAATCTCTAGTAAACTACTGACTTAATTCTATCCTGGCGGCTTGAAGTAATCTTCAAAGGTAACCTAGAACTTTGTCACATTCATTGCAAATGGACTGAAGTAAAAATAATATTTATACGTAAGGAGGGAAAAAGCTCTCACCGCAGTCCCAAAAACCTTAGGCCAAAAAGCTTATCGTATAGTCCTTTTGACAAATCTCTCGATTAAAAGGAATACTTTATGGTAGATTTTTTGAGATTTAGTGGGGCTTTCTGCAACGTCAGACCGGGGCGGTTACTCGGCCACTTTCACATCAAGGTCCTGTTGCTAGAACTGGAGAGGCAAGGCTTCAGGATGGTTGCTTATGCGGATGATGTTTGCATTTCGGTCTTCGGAAAATATCCCTGTAACTTATAATACTCGACTTTCTCTCGAAGTGAGCCAGGTATGGGAGGCACAGGTATCCTCAGATTAACCCTCCCACAAACTTGGTACAGACAAAGCTATGTTTCAGTAGTTAGAAACACCTGCTTGCAACTGTCCACGTCTAGTACTAGCCCTGACGGATCTTGGTGATTTCGACGTCAGGAATATTTCACACTTCCTGGAAAGCTGAGGATGGTTCGATGTGAGTAGTGAAGAAGAAATGTTATTTGTGGTACCATTACGGACCAGTCTGAATCAATGCACTAGTATATTGGAGCAGCCACTATAACCTAACCTAACCTTTTAATAAGCAGTAACGTACGGTTTTGGTTTTTCTTTGGAGCGTGTTGTTCTTTTCTTAAATAATTTGTAAACTACACTACTCAATTTAAAAAAAATAATTTTTTGACTGCAATATTCTTAAACCTTAATTCAAAGTTCGTTTGATGATGATACGCGATAGGCGGATGAAATCAGAGCTCAATGTTACATCAAATCCAGAAACAAATTTGTCTAAGCGCAACAGAGGTAAATTACCGGTAAATCGAAAAGATATTACAAATTGTTAAAATCGTCTATAACCTTTCTGAATCAAAAAGACTCTTTTGGGAACATATTGAATAAAATCATATTGTTCAATTGTGAATGTATTTGATATATTGACAATTTGATGTTAACTTTAATAGTTCAGATGTCATTTGGTTTAGTGGTTAAAAGGTGCTGGTATACGCGCCGGTATAATTGCTGGGTGTTAGTTCATCTAGTGTATCGTCGCCTGAATTTGATGATAAATTTATTAGTACCAAATCTGTAGCATTCGTAATATTCATCTCTGCAGTTACTAAGAGTTAAAACGGAGTTTTGTTATTAAAATTTTATTAAATATACGACTACCATAATGTAGTTGTCCGTTGTACTAACTCATCACCATTTTATGGTGTTGTGTACAAAATGTATCATAGAATAGCCTAACTATCGTTATTTCATTCTAAAAATTAATTTAAATTATATAATTCTGTACGCTACATCAACACTCACTAATATGAAATCCTCCGAAGTAAATTTTTTAAAAATGTCAAAATCCGTGTCTATACAAATCATATTTATAAGTTATCTATAGTAGGACTTTGCCACTGTTTGTTGATATTTGAATCAAGGTATAAACAGGACCAAAGATACAACGACCAAATACACCGACAACATATATTTCTCTTTCGGCAATATAGCTTGAGTAAGCAGAACATAGAGCGTTTTTGGAAAAAGCGGATTTTGTTTTAATGATAGCCAAAAATATAGTACCAATATAGTGAGCCAGAAAACAGTTGGTACCACTGCAGCGCCGTCGACCAAATTAGAAATAGATTATAAAAAAAGTTAGACGATAATGTCGCTGTCAACTCACGCATTTGTTGCGTGAGCATCGCATACTTTCTGTGTATTTTAATTTGGCATGCGTCATCTATTGTCGATGTATCTTTGATTCTGTTTATACCTTAAACGTTACTAGTATATAAGTTATTTCTTTTTAAAAACCAAAACAAAGGTTTTATAAACCGTAGGATTTTGTAAACCGAGATTTTCAACCAAGATTGTAAATCCATGATTTTGAAACTGAAATTTTGAAAACCAGTATAATAGTCAACCCATTAGGAGCTTAGCCTAACTAATACTTGCCAGATGAGATTGTTCCAATGTCAGATATCGACTGTCGAAAATTGTTCTCTATCAAAATATTTAAACAGAAGTTAGTTGCAATCATAAACTCATCTTACGTTGTCATGTATTTATAACGTCTATTGTATCATTAAAAATATTTATATCTAATCTAGCATAGCCAGGTAGTTTTAGCAACTCGAGTCTTTTACTCCAAACTGGAAACTAACAAAATTACATTCCTGTAATTATTAGGACACGATGGCGTACAATGAAACGCATCTGAAATGAGGTTGCTGTGTAAAAGCCGGGTCTAATCGACTTCGGGCTTATACCTATAGCATTGCCAGCTCCAAGCTACATTTGATGGACTCGGTCAAGCCGTTATTGAATCAGATTTCTCAAGTCCAACATAATAAAGTGGCGCAACGTTCAACTCAATAAACCTGCCTGATTTACTGCGTTTTATCAGGGATTATCATTTTATGTGTTTGATCATTTACGAATAAATTTGAATTTTGACTAGTCGGAAATACCTGCAAATTATCTTTGAAACTAGTTTGTTTATAATATAACCAAGCTAGTTTATATTATATACTACGCATAGTACATCATTATTTTCAATGTGTTGACTTACAAAATTTACTCGCGGCTATAATAATAATGGCTTACAGCATATTATACGATTTTATAAGCAATAATCAAACTACCAAACATGTGCAATATTATTTTTATATACCAATTAAATAACTAAATTATCACAGCAAAAGCTCCAGCGCGGGCAGTAATCCAAAATTCGCAAATTCAGAAACTAAAAAAAAACTACAAAACTTTTGGTTTATTTTTATTTCTAGATTACATTTTTTTGAGGTTTTTATTTCTATATAATTATAGTTTTTTTTTTGTTATATAATAATTTTAATTTATAAATAAGTTTGTTTTAAATAATTTTATATATCAAACGCCAAAAAACAATAAAAAAACAAAACAAAGTTGTGTTCGATGGGGTCACACCACTGATATGTATAAACGGATCTATTTAATTCACACGAGCACACAAGATTTCCTATATTCGTCTTGAAGCCGTCAGGGGTGCTAGTACTCATTCATACGGGCCAAAATGGTCAAATTTTGTTTACAGTGAAATTGCATAAGAAAATTTAATTTTATATGACCACCTTTGGCATTAGTTTTAAAATTTATCACCAGATGTCTTTTTTTTTATTAAAAGGCGAATATTCAAATCTAAAGAAGTGGATCAATATATATATGAATGATTTATATACTTTTGGTGCTGTGTTTGTACCAGTGGCATCGTTTTTTTGTTGTACAAATTGATTGTTAATTGACTTCAGAATAATATTTATATATGTTCGCTTCATCACTTTAATGTGCTATCTAAATTTCATAATACTAACAATAAGTTCAGTCTATTCAAGGCTTTACATTACATATACAAATGTTTACTGAAGTAGAGTATTTTAAATGAGTTTCTTGTTTTTGATGGTAATGTGTGGCAGTGTCATTATTAAATTTAATATTGTGAATTGTGATGGCTATTATATGAGTATGTCTAAATCCCAGATGTCAAATCTGGTTCAGTTATATAGATCTTTTGTGTTTTTTGTTTGTTTCTTGGATTTGATATATTAATTATGTATAATATATAGTAGTGTTATAATTTTGTCCAAAAGTCGTAGGATCAATTCTCACGTAATATTTTTTTTAATTCGACACAAGTGTATACAATTTTAATTCCATTCTACTTGAGTTTTGAGGAATATGTCAAATATTGTTATCACGCGTGAGCTATATTTTCTTACGAGTTTTGGGCAAATTTTTAGTATAAAGATTACAATTATAATGTATTACAATATAATAATTTCTACTAAAGCAAAAATTAAAATCTAAATTTATTTCAATTTTATTTGTGTGAAAATCGTATATTTTTGGTTTTAAATATAAATTTACTTTTATTTCATATGTATTATAAAAAAATGTAAAAAAAAAAATATTATTATAGTTTTTATTACAAAATATGTAAATATACGTATATAAATATTACAAACTTAAAATGTATAAAGTGATATTTTGAAAACCAAACTAAAAGTGGAAATTTTATGAAGAAATTAAAAGGATCATTAAACATAATGCAAGTATTTTATTGATGGTTTGCCTAAAATAAAAAAGAATTATAAATATTTAAAATAATTAACCAGATGTATTTTAAAAATAAAATACTTGGTCAATATTTCAAAAGATTTTTTTTTTTTACAAAATATAGCTTTTACTCACACGTTGTTTGGAATTGCCTATCGTATATAAATTTTTGAGCTTCAAGTGAGTCCATTTTATGGTTAGCTAATTTCTTCATTATTTATTATGGGCGGCAAAGATAAGTTGAAATCGTTTGAACTTCACAAATAATTCCAAACAACGTGTTTATATCGTTCTCAATTAATAATTATATTTTCACATCAAAATAAAACAAATCATAACACAAATAATTAAAAATTTAAATATTTTAAAGTTTTGTTTGTTACATGATATTTTAAATTTATAATTAAAATAAACAAGGCATATTATTGTTATATTGGACTATTAAATTATATTCATATAATTATTAAAATTAATAATCAATGTAATATGTATTATTTATTTTATTAATACAAATTATAACAGCATTTTAGTTAAATTAAAAAAACAAAAACATAATTTTTTTTAAAGCAAATAGTATTTTATGTATGTAGATCTAACACAAAAATAGATTATTAAATTATAATATATAGTTACTATGTGTAGTTTGCAATTATTAATAATAATATTAGTGATTACTTTTTGTTTTGTTTAGTCAATTTAAATAAAATTAAACAAAATTATTAATAAAAATCGAAAACTTAAAAATTAATTTTGTTGTTCTTTCTTTCTAATCTTTTAATATATAATTAATTATTTATTTAAATTTGTTGATTCAAATTTTCATCGGCAGAAGAACCTGCGCCCAGTGGTGGTACAGGACTCTGACTCTGTGAATTAATTTTGATGTTATTTTTGGATTTTATTGTTATATATGCGGGCAAATAAATAAAATAAATAAATAAAATAATAAATATACATTTTTTAAAATAACCGTAAGAAATTAAAACAAATCAAACGGTTTATTATATTCTGTTCTTAAGATTTTGTTTTTTCTATATCGGTTATGAGAATCGAAAACAAAAAAAAAACACATTCCGTGCAATATAAATATGACTTACTTCCGGTTGGTATCGAAAATTCAAAAAAAGAAATGTTTGTTTTATTTTCTTAATAAAATGTATAAACGTACTCTTCCTAAAAAAAATTATCACAAAAATAAAAAATTAAACATTAAATTAACTGCGAGTATAGAAACGGATTGCAATAGGATATAAAGAGCAGTGTGAGGTATGAAATCGTATATTTAAATATGTGATACGGTACGGAACCGTACATCAGGTACGAAACAGTACATTTCAAAACGCGATAAAGTATCTCAATGGAATGGAAATATCTAGGCTATTTCTTAAAAAAAGGAAATGATTAAACTCGATATTTTGGATGGAAATGTCATTCGTTAGGCCTAACCAGCGAGTCTGTAACAAATCAGTAAGAAACCTTACGGAGTTTTCTCTTACAGAAATTTTGACAGTTCGGCTAGCGAACACCGTAACGCGACTTATGAAATTCAATAACATTTTGTTATTATAAATTAATTTTGCATTTTTTCAGTTTTATATTCAATTTGTTATTTTGACGTTTCCTTCAGTTTGGATGAAATTTTTCGTTCTGTTATTTTTTGTTCGGGTGACAATTCAATTTAACAAAACTGATCGAAGACTTCGCAGATGTAATGACAGTAATGTCAATTAACATACATATTACAGATGTTAATTTCTTACTGCGACTCGCTGGTTAGCTTTTAAAATAAATGTTATGTTATGTTCTGGAGTATGACAAACTGGACCGGAACCTTATTTGGTCGATCATTATGAAACTAAACATTTCCTTATTATATGGAAATAAGATAAAAAAATGAATTTTGGATACTGTTCTAGAATATTGCCAATTGAACGGATTAAGGCTATTTATTAATTGTGTATGTATAAATTCCTTAAGTTAGTAGAATTTTTCTTCACTTAGTTAAAATATGTCCTCCCTATTAAAATAATGGGTTTACTTTCACTTGAAAATAATTGTTAAATACATATTTGGAGTGTTTCTATTACAACAATAGATTGATTTAAAGTAAATGAATTTTTTTTTCACTTAACGGTTTCATTCCTATTTTTTAACTCAATTCCACTGCAAAAAAATTCTATTAGACAATTTGCTATTCTCTATTTCATTTCGTTGGAAAAATTCCAACGCATTCGAGAAATTCCGAATTTAATTTTGTTGGATTTTGCTATTCTGTAACTCGTATTCCAACAGTATTCTGGATAAGTACTATTCACGGCTGACTCAGGTATAATAAACTCGACAAGAATTATGTACCTACATGTTTGGAAATATAATTCCGTTGTTTTAGTTAAAATTTGCTTAATCATTTCGTTTTTAATGTTAGTAGTGTAATAGACTTGCCCAAGGATACATGAAAAACCAACAATAATTGTATTTCATGTTTAAAAATTCCTGTTTATTAAATAAAATTTACGAAATGTCATTTTTCTCTCTATTTGACAGTAGTCAGTGGTATTCTAATATTATTCAACACCGAAACATCTAATACCACAACAAAAATTAAAACCGAAATTTCCAGTCCAACAAGATACAGAATAGCAAATTCCAATGGAATTTTTTTCCAGTGTACATTTACCGAGAAGTATAATTATATTTTCAAATTGGAGAAAGGACGTATACATTTTTCAAAATGTAATTTAACGGGAAGGGCTAACTTATTTTATAACTTATAAAATTGTGAAATTTTGTAGAAACAGGTTTTATGCATACGTATTACAAAAAGTACACCATAAATTGATTTGGTAACAACAAATAATTTTTGTAATTTTACTTAATATATTAATATTAATATACTAAATGTTTTAACTTTAAATTATTGGAAGGCGGTAGAAAATCTGTTGTGTTCAAAACATAAAATTCGTTGTTACCAAATATCCCATTTTTCGTTGGTTTATTGATATCAGGTATACATTTTATTGTTAAGCTCTTTTAAAATCTATCATTTGTAAAGGAGAAATGGTGTATAGAAAAACTTAGAACATTTAAATTTAGAGTTTCACAAATTTGCAAAATGTTATCAAGGTCAAGGAATGTCCTAGATTCGTCCCAGTTGGCCATATTCCAGAGCTTTATCAAACAATCATATCTAATCCCATTTCTATTCAACATATTGAGTTTCATCGTAATTGGTCAAGGAATGACCTACTTTCATTCCAGTTGGCCTCATTCCACAATTTTATAATCCCATTTCCATCCAACATTTTAAACATTCTTTTTTCTACCATTTATGGTTTCATACCTCATTCTATTTTGCATATCCTATTTTTTCAAATCAAATTATAAAATATACTATTTCGACCGGAACCCGTTTGAGTTCAATAGTCACACAAACAGATTTGAGGTTGGATATATAGTCAATTTCCCTAGCAGTTTATCTCGATTAGTACGTGTTGTGTATACGATTTCAAAACGTAAATCGCGAAATTATAGAATAAAATAATAACACAATAAAAATTAATAAATTAAATTACATAAAATTTATTTACTTTGGAAAGCGTTTAATTTCCCAACATTTAAAAAAATAAAATTGTATTTTAATTAATTACAAAATTATGCGTGGCGTGATCGACTCACTCAAACATTGATATATATTAATACATATAGATTTATAAAACTACAATTTTTTATGCCAAGCCCAAAAAAAAAAATTAATAATTTTTTATAAAATTTGTGCGCTTCTCTAATTAGTTGTCTTCCAATTAATTACTTAATAATTTAATTTATTTAATTTCTTAAATGTTTAATATATAAATAAATTTTTGTTTTTGTAAACTAATATAACGTTTTTTTTGTTGTTTTTTTTTTAAATAAATGATTATTAATGAAAGGATTCCGACATAGGATCATGATTTACCTGAGATTGTGGAGTTGGTGTGATTGGATGGTCAACATTTTTTAAATATTCCTTATCATCGAAAATTTTAACATCGCCACCACCTGGTTTATGTTTGACATTGTCTAACGATCCAACTTTGCTTTGCGCTTTTATATCCAATTTATGAGTTTGAATCTGAAAATATATTCACAGAATACGGTTTAATATAATATATCGGCTTAATGTCGAATTTGTACATCCATCGATAGTTTAGGTTCTTTAGAAATTGTATTTTTTTTTAAATTTCTACCAAAAATACAAATATCAAATTTTCTATATGTCTACAAATTTTTATTGTTGTTTAAAAATATGTTACGTGCCAAAAATATTTTTAATGTAATTTTGCCAACAATTTTGCCGAGCAATTTTTTTTATATAATTTTGCTAAACTACATAAATACAAACGATGCAGTGTTTTAATATTATCATCTTATAGACAATATTGCTTACTTATATATATGTATGTACATAAATTTATAAATCAAATCATTTTTTCTTTTCTATAAGTTACTTACGGGTCCGTGTTTGTCCTCAACATTGGATGTCTGATATTAATTAAAATTAATTAAAAAAAAAAAACAAAAAAAAAAAAACAAATGTTAAAATTAGAAAAGAAACAAAAAAATTAATTACAACATTAAAAAAAAATTGTGACGGTTGACTAATTAATTAATTCTCGACTTTGCACGATAAAGTAAGATTAATTATAAATGTTACTTTATTGATTTGTCTTAAATTAAAATTTGCACCCCAGATCACCATATGTCGAGCCATAACCGTTTTATACTGTTTAATATAAATGTTAAAAATTGATTAATAACTTCTTTTTTTAAATAAAATTTTAATTAAAAATGCTTTTATAACGAACATGCTCATTAAAATACAAATATCAGGCCCCTGGTTTAACCAATAAGCATAGACGTATTGACATGCAATGTTTTCTATGGGGAAAAGCGAAGTAAATTTCATTTTGCGGAATAGCCGTAGAATTTCAAGAGTTAAATTTCCATTGGATAAAGTTTGATTTTTGAAGAGTTAACTGCCAGTATATATAATATGCTTTCATATGCAGATGACATATGCGTGATTGGACTGAATAGCAACGGAGTGAAAGAAATACTTGAGCCGCTTGTAGAGTTTTCAGCTTCAGTTGGCCTTCAGATCAATGAGTCCAAAACGAAATACCTGATCTCTGGTTTTAGGGACAATGGCACACCAGATTTTAGTAGTGGCCACCACACGTTTGAGGGAGTGAGGAGGTTCAAATATTTGGGTTCTCTTATCACTCACGATAACAGTGTGGATGAGGATATTAAAGTGCGGCTGGCAACTGGCAGTTTTGTATCCTCTAAGGCCACTGCTAAAATCTAAACACTTATCAAGTGCCGTGAAACTGAAGCTTTACAAAGCGTTGATCAGGCCCGTTGTTATGTTTGGATGTGAAAGTTGGGCGCGGACGGATGAGTACGAGAGATGGCTCCTAACATTTGAGAGAAGAGTCATGCGTGTGATTTATGGCCCAAAACGCGAAATAGATGGTACCTACCGAGCTCTGTACATTATCGAGATCAGAGATCTGATGAAGATCCCCGATATTGTACATGAATTAAGATCTCAGCGAGTACGCTGGCTCGGTCACGTTCTGCGTGCTGATCCAGACTTGGCCTCTTCAGATTGTCTTAGACAGTATGAAGACCATGCTCGGGATGGAAACCGCTGGAGCCAAATTGTTGATTCAGTAAGGGGCCAGTAATGGCCTTTAAAACTGTATTATTATTATTATTATATATAATATGTCCGAAAACCAAGCGTATTGAAATGAAAATGAAATGGAAGATGAATGAGTACCGCGTTATAACATTTTGTTAAATCACATTTTTCTCCCAACATATTTTAAAAAAATGAACTTACATGCATATTTGATTGTAAAAATTTCGTTGCTATTCTATTTTTTTTTTTGTCAATCGAATACATTTTTAAATTATTAAATACAATATATTTGTTTTGACAGCAAAGAGGGGAAACATACTCAACCGTTACTAACTGCAAAAACGAAACGAAAACAAATGGAGTTAAATCAATTCGCCTCGTTTGTTTTCGTTTTGTTTCTTCTACATTTTTATGTAATTGGTCTAGTAAGACTTGATATATTCAATCCGTTCGTTCCATTTCAGTCCGTTTCGTTGTAGCATACAACTAGCCGATTAAATGAGGCATACGTATATTCTTTAGCTGGATATTGCTCACATTTGACAATTAAAATTTTTAAATGACATCATTGTGAAGTTGTCCGTTTGTTTCAGCCGAACCGTTAAAGTTAGCCGATACGTTCCAGCCGAAAGTTATACAAATCGGTAGTATAGGTTGTATTATTAATATTCCAGCGGAAAAAAATCTATAGCCAATAACTAGCCGAAAGTGCTCACCCGATAATTTCCAGCCGAAAAAAGTAAATAAAACATTTTTTATATTGTATTGTTTTACGCGGTTTAACAAATACTGGTAGAAAAATTTTCTTTTTGGCAACCTTTGGAAAATGAAATTTTCCAAAATTAATATGAGTTCCCAATATGTAATGTTCTCGGAACATTAGAATTTTTTTTAAAATCAGCCTGCGAATAGCGTTAAGTCTGGAGACGGCAAGTTTTGCTTCTAGTGTGTTATATTTAGAAACAATTTGCTTTGAAGTGTTTTGCCAAAAGCTATCACTAGAATATTGTTGGAGTCCAATTTTCATGTGAGGAGAATGGGAAATTTTAATTTTCTAAAATCAAGGTAAAACATTTAAAATTTGTGTAAAGTAATCTTCTACAGTGTTATGCCTAGAATCTGCTTATTTTGAAGTGTTTTGATGATAGGTAAGGTATCTGTGGAAAATTGATTTAGTCCAACTTTCATTTGGGGAGCCTATAGGAAATTTTTTTTTACGAAAAATTATACATGTAAATTATTCAAAATTTGTAAATATGTAAAATACAGATTTTTAATTATTTTCATGTGACATTGGAAAATCAAAATTGTAAAAGCTCCCCACATAAAACTTGAACTTAAACTATTTTATAAATATAGCTTTTGTCAATGACTAAACACCTCAAAACAAGTAGTTTCTAAACAAAACACTCTAGAGGCTTTGAAAAATTTTTGAAATATTTACATTATTTTGGAAAAACAAAACATACCAGGCTCCTCCCACGAAACTTGCACTAAACCCATTTCCTAGTGATAGCTACTGACAAAACACTTCAAAACAAATCTTTGGCGGAAATAACACTCTAGAGGATTTTATACAAAATTTAACCTTCCGTGAATATTGATATGAAACGTTTTCTACCATATTTGAAACAATTGATTTCAAACGTGCGCAAAAAACAATGCAAGCTCTCTCAATTCTTTTATTCAAGCGTTAATTATCTTAGAAAAATATATTTTTGAACAGTCTCAGTTCTCTGTTCTTTTCTATTCTTTCTTCTATGCATAAAAAAAACTATCTTCTCTATCTATATTTGTCGGCTGGACAATATCGGCTAATTTTAATGTGGTCTTTTGGTACATTCACTTCCTTTTTAGGTTCCAAACCAATGAAATCACTCGAATACTACAAAAAGCTCCGCAGTTTACGACTTTTTGTTGATTATTTTTGATATACAATTTGTGCAGATAGAAAATTCTAGGATTTGTATACGAACTCGTGAACTCGACTTCACCGGGAAATAAAAGTTTAATGTTACAAGGAAAATGAACTATAAACCACATTAGTAGTTACGTGTCTCATCAAAATAAATTCAGTATACCATGGCAAATTTGCTGATCTCCTTTTGTTCCGAAGAATTTCGAGAAACGAAAAAGAATGTTGTTGGATTATAACATAAGCGCAACCGATTTTCTGTATCGAAGAGCTCAATCAGTGGGATTTTGTTACGAACGCTGTTAGAAGATCAGGCTGAGATGCATTAGTTCACCAAATGCTGTAACAAAATCAACAAGTGTAGCAAATACCAAGACAGCAAACCAACAACATCAGCACATACGAGGGAAGCAAAACTAATAAATGCAGTAACTTCGAGAAGGACAAAACCAACAAATGTACCAACTTCCAGAGGGGCTAATCGCTAGGTTTGATTATAGCAAAAACTACTATGAAACATTACACCTAATACAACAGATTCTGTTACCAGCGAAAGTTTAACTATTATAGAAAGATTAAGAGCGATGGGTAGTTGTTTTATTTATTTTTATAATGGTTCGAACCAACCATTCCGCACTCAATGCCACAATGGTCCCATTGTGCAAACCTAGAAGATCTATCCTGAAAGGGGCATATTAAAATTGTAAAGTAAAATCAAAATTTTTGATTTATTTGTTCATTTTATGATGAACAAACAAAAATAAATTTTAGTTTTCTGTCAAAATTTTTATTTTTTACCAAATTTTTTAACTGATTGACTCACGGTTTTAATATGATGGTATAGTGGCAATGTATACAGGTACAGGCAAATTTTACTGCTTTAGACGAAGTTCTTTATGTATATGTGCCGGATTGTCCTACTTTGGAACAGTATGTCCGAAAATATTATGCTTTCTTAAATTATTTGAAAACTGTGTAATACTTTTGAAAATTATGTTCCCAAACACCTTACAGCAAATAAATTTTTTTGAAGTATTTTTAAAGTATACAGATAGAAAATGCGTTGCAACATTTGAGCATTTTAAAAAGGAGTAAGTACCTCTTGAAATTATGTTTTTTGAAGCAGAATAAATTTTTAGTCCAGAATAAATTTGACAACCCAGAGTGAGATTCGCGGTTGGGAATTGGATTCAGTTGAACTTCGTAACCGAGAAACCAAGAAAATGGATTGTATTTTAAATTTAATTGAAATTTTAAACAAATTTCTTGCAACTTTGAGGCGATCTCGAATTATGAAGGACCTCCAAAGACGTGAATTATCGAAAAAAAGGTGGATAAATTGGAAGACAAAAAGAAATATTCAAAACTCCTGATTATTATGTTAAAACGAAAATCCTTGACTGGATGAAATTTGCCGTGATAGGTACGACATATGTACTCACATAAAGTGAAAACCGTTACAATCAAACTTATTTATCAAATTGTGAGAACAAAAGGGATATAACTATAAATTACTTAATATTGACACCCACTACTCTAGGTAACAAGGCAATAAAGACTTTGATGGCATAATATCTAACACATTTTACCGCATTGGGAAATAATTTTGATTGTTATTTTCTCCAAAAATGAAATATAATCAGACTAGGTAGCTATAAGAACTGCTCAACTTAACTACAATATCGATATGAGAAGGAATAAATAGCAAACTTCAAAGTAAGTTGCAATTTTGAAGTTTCCGTCCCAAAAATTACTATATATAGCATTGACGCTTGCATCCAGTAAAGATATGCAGATCTATTGTTTATTAGAGGGTATTAAAAATAATAACAGTGTTAAAGGCCATTACTGGCCCCTTACTGAATCAACAATCTGGCTCCAACGGTTTCGATCCTGAGCTTGGTCTTCATACTGTCTTAGACAATCTGAAGAGGCCAAGTCGTTCTCTACATCGTGGAGCCATCGTCGCCTGCAACGACCTCTGCGCCTACCATATGGTGGCTCTCCTTTCAGAGATCGCTGCACAATTCGTTCCGGATCAGCACGCAGAACGTGACCGAGCCAGCGTACTCGCTGAGATCTAACTTCATGTACAATATCGGGGATCTTCATCAGATCTCTGATCTCGAAATTGTACAGAGCTCGGTATGTACCATCTATTTCGCGTTTAGGGCCGTAAATCACACACATCATTAGAGGGTATTACACAGTCGAATTATCTACTGTGTACCCGTACCTCATGCAAATTTATCTTTTGTTGTATTTTCTTGTGTATCAAGGCCCCATCGCATCTAATTCTGCCAGGTGCGCGTGAAAATGACTCTTCAT
Organism: Tipula unca; assembly: GCA_951394425.1. Lineage (NCBI taxonomy): Eukaryota > Metazoa > Arthropoda > Insecta > Diptera > Tipulidae > Tipula > Tipula unca. The sequence continues at coordinate 137,368,304 of OX596381.1, forward strand.
GTATTTTTTGCGTCTAAAGAAGACCACAGAGAAGTTCAACATAAGCACTGAATTTCTATAAAGACCTTAAAATGTTTACAACTATTCACAATGATTCACGGTGTATGGCTGGTTTCACAACACGGGCTGCTTCAGCAGTACGCCATTTTTCCTTTATTCCATTCAAATTCAATTTTCAAGTATGTATTCAGAATTCCCCAATTGTGTTCGTTATGTTTTCGTCGCTGTTTTATTTATCAATAATTCAAAAAGGAAACTTTTGATAAGTACTTTGACACTGGTATAATTTCGAGAAATTTTCAAAAGGCAATATTTAGTCAGTTTTCCAACTGATAAATAATAGGAAATAAAGAAGATGACTATATAATAACGAAACTAATAAGAGCACTATTATTAAAAGGGAGTAATATCATCAATAATAGCTTCCCAATTTGTGTTGACTATTTTATTCAAATAGTATTCATCTATTGGATGTGTAAAAATGTATAAAATGCTTGCATTTTTGGTGCAGCAATTCTCGCTTACCCAAATGACGGTCATTTTGAGAAATGGTGGGTACAAGTATTTTATAAGGACTACAGTCTATTGAAACCAAACAAGGTATTGGTGAAGAAGTTTTCAGCATTTCATACTGTAGCAGCCATGTCAAGATAAGACTGAAACCGCATGATTTCTGAAGCAATATTCACCTATTAGAGAAGATTGGGGCTGGAGGCTTAATGTTCAGTCATGATTTTAAATTTGAAATACATATATGCCACATTAATTGCGTGGAGAGGAGAGTCAGATAAAGTCTCGTTCTTTTGAAAACATAAAAAAATATTGTAACTTTGAAACTAGTATGATCTGTCATGATTGGATTACACCAACTTTATTGCTCATAATTGATAGATTTTACTAATTTATTTTCTTAAATAGTAGTAAAATCAAAATATCTTTATAAAATAACTAAATTTCGATTTTTATTAACCGTGATAACATACCCCTATAGGAGAAACTACCGCTAAGTAAAATTAGATGTTATGATAGATTAGTATCGAGCATAAGTTATACGTCATATAATATTCGAATATAATAAATTCTAATAAAAATCATGCATTCTAATTTATATAGTTAAATTGTGCCAGAGCACGATTGAAAATGACATTTCATTAAAATTGCATGCAATAACGTATAAAATTCATTCCCGTATTGGTTATTTAATGTTTTTAAAAAGCATCACAAATAGTAGATGCTTCTATATGCGATGAACATGATAATCGCAGCACTTGATCAGTGTATACCGAAATTGAAAGACAAAAATAATATATAACAATAAAATAAAAAAATATAAACTATAATATATAACAAACCGCAATGTTAAAACATACCTTAATATCACCACCCCCTGGCTGATATTTTAGATTATCTTTGGAGCCAATCTTAGGTTTCGCTTTATCCTTAAAATCAGGTTTCAATGTTTCAATTTTTTTATCGCCACCACCTGGTTTATGATTTGCATTTTCTAGCGACCCGATTTTTGATTTAGCATTCCATTGTAATTTTGTGCTATGGATCTATAAAAAAATAAATTGATGACTGAAAATTATATATTTTGCTGAAATTGAAAAATAAGAAACATATCGATCGTATATGAAGAAGGTTAGTAGTAATTTTTGAATCCTGAACTCTCCCGAATCCTACATAATTATATTATATGTAAAATAGTTTTATTACGTATAGTTTGATGCCTATATATATTTTAATGATTAGTACAAAATAAATTAATTAAATATTATCTTTTATATACTTAATAGTTTTTGATTATCTATTTAATGATGATATTTACGATTATCACATACAAAATTCAAGAACGATATTACAACAAAAAGCAATTTTAATACACAAACAAAACGATAGTAAAATTACAATATTAGCAATATTTTAATTTAAATGTCTTGTACCTTACATTAATCAATTTAATTACTATTCTCGTTGTTTACAATAATTAGATACTATACCATAGATACAGTTAATTTCTGAAAATTTTGTGCATACTGGCAATAAATATCGGAATTTTATTTACGCTCACAGGCAGTAAAATATATTCAAAATTTAACATCAAGAATTTGGAATCGAAGTATTACAATGTAAATAACAATTTTCTAAAACCAGATTTGCAGGTCATTCCATTCTAACAAATTTGCAGAGGGATATAACCATTTCCTGTTTCAATAGAAAATTAAAATATGTTGTGTATTTCATATACTCATATCCGTCTATTCATCCGGGCGCTATGTAAATACTCGGGGATATTTTCTTTTTATAAATGAAAAACAAAACTTGTAAAGTGTTTTTCAATTTATGTGTTGTTTTGTATAAACAAATTTTCATAGCGACGTACATAGTTGGCCATGATATAAGGTTCAAAGCATGTCCATGTCGAAGTTTTCTTTCAAAAAAATGGTATACGAGAAACATAAGCTGTCAAATTTAAATATAAACAAATAACGTGAATACGTATAAAATATTAAACTCTATAAATAATTCATTTTAATTTCAAATGAATTATTGTACTCGTATTATTATTAAATTAATTTTGTATAATATTATAACAATAGGTGGATTCAAAATTACATTTCAGAAATGCGCATTTTCGAATGTTTTAAAACAATAAAATATTTAAAATCAATAACAAAAAATTCGAAAAATATAAATAATTTTTAAAAATGTGTCTTGGCTAAATGAGAATTTAAAAGAAAATTTACATTTCGAATCGAAATTATACTTCCCATAAAAACGAAAAATGTTTACCTGGTCATACTATCTTCATCCCATCCCAGGATTTTCAAAATATGTATCACAGATTCTTTAAAAAATCTGCACATAATAAGATAAAGTTAAAAATTTTAAAAATGGCGGAACTTTAAAACCGTTTTTGTTTTTAATAATGTTTTCACTTTAATTTCATACGTGTAATTACAATCACAATAAAATCATCTGGTTTAAAATTATGTTGAATTATTATTTTCTATAACATAAAAAAACCCACACGTTATACATATATTTTGGAACTATGAAATGTAATTTCTCTATTCTTCTGTGTATTATTGTCGTTACATCCAAAAATAGCATTTTAATTTATTGTCATTAATAAGTTTTAATATTTAATGTTATTACATAATTCACAGATAAACAAAACATTCAACTCTCAAACTTTCGCCATATTGAACATTTGTGACAGCTGCGCGTTAATGGACGAAAATAGAACCAATGAGTATATTGTCTTTATTATGTGTACAGCACCAATTGAGACGTACGACAAGATTATATATTCGAAAACATACTTAGTTTCCAAATATTTAGAATGGCCATATCATATTTTGGAATAATTTTCAAAATCCTGCGTTGGGATGAAAATAGTTTTGCTTCATGAACATGCTACATTTATTTGAGCTGGAATTTTGTGTTCTTAAAAAATTTTTTTAAGGAACTTACTATTTAAGTCAATTTAAGAAAAATTTTGTTTCAAACATCAAACTTGCAAAAATTAAATTCCAAATTTTAGAAAATTTTTAAAAGTGACAATTGACAATTTTTTATTAAATCCAATTTTTAAAATGATATTTGAAACGGAAAATAGTTATAAAAATTTGATATTTAAATTGAATTTTTATTTGACGTTTCATTTAACGTTTATTTCTAAATTCAAATTGAATTCCAATTGGTGTTATACATGTTAGGAAGTTAATTTTTTAAATATTTTGAATCTACGACAGTTTCAGTATTTCGGCTTGGAAATGTGGGAAAATATATGACTTTAAAGTAAACAAGGAAAATATTTGTTTCCTTTTTGGCATTTGTTAAGTGGTCTGCCCTTGCATACCGAGCAATATCAATGTGCTGACACTATAGATTGGAAGCCCAATAAAGGCAGGATTTGCATAAAAATAGGATGTATATGTTGTGTGCCTGATACCAACTTTTTTGACTGAATTACCGACTTGACATTTCAAAACATCATTATACCACTCACCACCAGGCGATTAGCGAAAAGACTCCTCGCGAGGTTACTTTTCATTTAGTTGTCATTTTATTGTACATGTTTAAAACAATTCAATGTTTATGAGTTGCATGCTTGAGTTGGAATTGCAATATTTGTCATAAACGACATATTTGTGGCAAAGTACATCTTTCAAATACGCAAATAACAACAACTGTAAAAACTATCCACTTGAAGTAAGAGAGCTTGTGGCACAGAAACGAAAAGCTCGAAAGTCTTGGCAAATAATTTGAACCAAGGAAAATAAAACCGTCCTTAATAACCTATGTAACAAGTTGAAATCTCTGATCAGAACAGTTAAGAATGAATCAATAAGTACTTATTTGTCGTCACTTACTAGCCAAAAAGATACCGAATATTCCTTATGGAAAGCAACGAAAGTACTTAAGAGACCAACAAATTCGACGGCACCAATTAGAAGGTGGAAGCTGGGCTCGAAGCGCGAAACAAAATGCTGACTTGTTTGCGGGACACCTACAAGAAACGTTTCAACCATTACCCAGGCCAACCGCGGATGAAAATGTTAACCTACTGAAACGATCTGATGAGCTTGAAATATAACGTGTATCTCTACAGGAGCTAAAAGAGGAAATTCAAAATTAAAACATGAAAAAATCTCCTGGGTACGACCTCATAACCGGACAAATCATTAAACAATTACGAAATAAAGCGATACGTAAACTCCATATAATAAACGCTGTGTTTAGACTAAGATTCGTTCCAAGGCCATGGAAGGTGGCAGAGGTAATCATAATCTTAAAAAATAACAAACAATGTAACGATAAAAAGTCCTTCAGACCGATATCCATACTCCCAACCATAGCCAAGATTTTTGAAAAATTGCTCCTGAAGAGAACCCATAATGGTTGACAGAAATCCATTCCTGACCACCAGTTTGGATTCAGAGAAAACCACTCAACTATATAGAACAAGTCCATAGAATCACAGATATAATAGAGCGAACACTAGAAACTAATAAAATATGTTGAAGCGTTTTCCTGGATGTAGCGCAAGCATTTGACCGAGTTTAGCATAGAGGTTTAGAGTTCAAGCTCAAGCGAGGCCTTCCCAAACAATACTATGAAACAGGATATATTTTGAAGAACCCTTGAAACTAGTCAAATTTGATACATTGTATATATACTAGAAATTCATTTCACAGGATTTACCTGGCTGGTGTATTGGCTCAACTTATAAACCATATTGTGTTATTTTTTAAATTAGCTTGAGAGTATTATTTTAAAATAAAATAAGTTTAAATACTCGTAAGCGTTCTATTGTAAATAAATTATCAATTAGTTCGGCGACCTTAATATGACGCCTTAACTTGCTAAATACAAATGTTAGTACTAAAACTATACGCTCACGAATAAATTGTTTCTGCTCTGCAAATAAGAATGTTTCCCCTGTCAATTATTTTTATCACATATTTATCAAATCAAACCGATATTATGCTTACAATAGAAGCGGGAGATTGCTATACAAGTATGCGCATTCATTTTCAGGAATTACTGTTATATTCATCAAATAAACTATTTAATAATAATTCAAAATCAATATTGTGCAATTAAAGCTTATATATCTCTTACAATAAATACTTCTTCCAAATACATATTACCACAAAATTAGTCGATAAATAATCATTTATATAGTTCAATCGAAGCGCATTTACTTCATAATTAGTATTACTTATTTACTTTTACAGCTTCCCAAAATTTTACTTGTATCATAAATATATAAATTATTAGCGATTTAATATTAAAAATGTTACACGATTTTGTATATTTTAAGTAAAGCAAAATAAATCTTACTTTTTTGTCACCGCCACCTGGTTGATAGTGTTCATTTTTGGCTGCAATTCTTGGTGCTGCTTTAATATCAACTTTTTTTGTTTCAATTTTCACCTGGCCACCGCCCGGTTTATAGGCAGCATTATCTAGTGAACCAATTTTTGATCTAACAACTTTTAAATTTGGTGATGGTGCAGCACCAACTTGTACTTTATTCATTGGTACTTCTGAAGTAAAAAAAAATATATGCTTGACTACAGAGTATTACTATTTATGGAGATATGTACTTACTTTTTTTAGTGGGATCTGTTGGCGTTTCTGGTGATATTAATGTTCGAGTTTTTGAAGTACTCCTTGATTTATTGCTTGTTGCACTTGGAGGACGTGGTGCGGGTATTTTAGATGGTGACTTAAGAGGTGATCCTGGTGATACAGATCCGTGTTTTTCCTAAATATTTATTATACACAAGAATTAATATTTTTTATATTGTTAAAAAATTAAATATGCACATTCAATTGTTCGTATATAAGTAAGAATTTAAATCGAAACGTGAATAAATCAAGTATTTTTTAATATTCAATCATCCATAACTAATATTTGAGGGGCCGGGCTATACAATTACATCATATATATGCTAATCTTTTAAACATATGTTTTTTATAATTACACATTATAATCTTATAATGTTCTTATTGAATTTTTTTTAAATTGAACATGTCAATCTCATTTTCTGTGAGAAGTGTTCGTAAAATTTTCACACCCAAAAATATATTTATGTATAGATATGTTTTAATATAGTGAAACTAGAACATCATTTTTTATGCGTTAAGTAATTAAAATTGAAGAAACTATATTTATACTTCCGGATCACAAAAACTAATAAAATTACATAAAACACCAATCGAAGGTCACAGTCGAAAAACTAAATCTATCTACCTTAATGCTTGATTTTAAATTAAATGTTACTTTTCCTTTAGTTTTCCTTAATTTTGTTCCTTTAATCATTTAGTTAGTTAATTTTAAATAATGCCTTTCCAAACCAAATAAATCACTTTCTTTTCACTTTTATGTTTTTTGGTTGTTGTAAGACTAAAACTAAATAAATTTCTTTTAATAAACCCGCTCAATTAAATTCCCACTAAACTTTTCAGTATCACAAACATAAATGAAAAAAAAAAAAAAAATTGTACTAAAATTTTCTCGCAAACGATCACCAAAAAACATGATCGGTTTTTTGTAAAAATAATATTTATTTTTTATTTTTTTTTAAATTAATAATTGTATTGATCATATAATGTTAGTTTTGTTTGTAGTTTTTATTTTGTTTGTTTTTAAATTACGGCAATAAAATCATTAAAAATGAGATCTCTTATTAGTTTTTTTTCATTTTTGTAAGGAGAATTGTCGTTATTTAATAGATTGAATTTTTTAAATTTAGTCATGTGTTACAAATATAGATGGTTTTTATATTATTCAGTTCTATAAGTTTGTCAATTAATTTAGTTAATGATTTGTTTCAATTTGTTGTTGTTAAATACCTTATGTAGACTAGGGCTACGCTTTTTATATTGTACTATAGAATACATATATATATATATATATATATATATATATATATATATATATATATATATATATATATATATATATATATATATATATATATATATATACACATATGTATATATGTATTCTATAGTCATACAGTAACGAGTTTTAGTTAAATCAGCTGCAATGGAAAAACAGAAAAGTTTGAATTGGGTAAGGTTTAAGAAGTAATATTTTTAATTAGCTTCAAATTAATTTTTTTTTTTTGTAAAATTAGTTTCAATTTCATACGAAAACTGCCAAATTCATAAAAATTTGTAAATTAATAAATTTCAACGATGTAAGTAAGATTATTCATATATGTAGTTAGTATATTCAATTTTTTAATTTTACACATAAAACTGTTTACTGTGCCAATATAGTAACTATTAGTTTAGGTATTACCTTTGCCATATTATTTATTTCCAGTACGATTAACACTCGCAATAGAAAAAATTCACTCGATTAATGAAAAAATCACTAGAATAATTTATGTCGCTTTATTTGTACTTTGTTAAACCGCGAATCGAGAAGAACTATAATTATATTACTCGTAATTATTATTAAAATAAATTAATTTTATCGAATTTATATATCAAAGATACTTATCAAATATGTATATGTATATAGAAGAGGAGATATCATTATTAAATATTTACAAATAAAAACTTTTCAAAATCAAATGAAGTAGTTTAAACAAAACCTAATAAAATCATGTAATTTAAAAATTTGTATTAAAATTTAACTTTTCATTTTTCCTCTTTTTCCTTAGAATTGAATTAGAATTTGAATTAAAATTTTTCATATAAAAATGTTTTAATGATTTCATTTATAATTTATAATGCTTTTGAAGACAATTGTTTGATTGATTCAGCAGTGATTATGTCTTATGTATTTATCGAGCCCGAAACACTAAACAAAATTTGAAGCGGATAGCTAACTTGCATTTTCTGGGAATTTTCTAGGTGCTTATTATGAAAAATATTTAGCGCATAAACCAATTTTATACCTGCTCTTTCTAATGTGCCAAGAAGCAATCAATTCTCAAAGCATATCATGTTTTTGATAGCACACGTGATTTAAGGAGATTCAGTTTGTTGTGTAAAAAGAGTTTATTCCTCGTTTGTCTTGTACTCATAGTGTTCTAGAGTGGGCATTATTTACATAATAATTCAAATTGAAGAATCTCTAACCAATAGAATAGTTAAAAAAAAGTGTCAAAGCTGTTTGTGTTCTTATTGCAACACATTAATCGACATGAGAGGAAATGGAATTCTTCCATAAATCTTAAATTATATAATTCCAGAAAATCTTAATTTTCCGCGTCTAGAATAACCTTAGGCATAATTAAATTAAAGTAAAATTCTACAACTTTTAATATCATAACTACCAAATATTTAAATTTAAAAAAATTTTAAATATGTAAATTTCCTAACACTTAACTTTTAAATTCCAAATCTGCTAAATAGTTAATACCAAATTTTTAAATAAGTTACGCTTAGTAAATAATTAATTTACAATATTTTAAAACATACAAATTTCATAAAACTGCGACTAAATTAAAACTCGAATTTTGATGTACATACATATATAAACATATAGTTTCTTAAATTTTGCAACTGAATTTCACGATCAGTAATTACAATTTCAGTTTATATTTTAAAAATTTATAAAATTTTAAATTTAGAAGTTTCGATACACTTCGACTCTCGAATATTTCTGGCGGTACAGAGAATTTTTATTCATTTTTTACGTATACAATTGTAGAATTTCAATACGCACTATAGAGTTTCGATGTTTAAAATAATTACGGTATTTTGTCCAGAATTCAGAATTTGAAATTTTATTTAAATTGAAATAAAATTTAAAATTAATAATAAACAGTTTTTAAAAGGCCAATACTGCCACCTTACTGTGTCAACAATTTGGCTTCAACGGTTTCGATCTTGAGCTTGGTCTGCATACTGTCTTAAACAATCTCCTTCCCAAGTGGTGGCTCTCCTTTCAGAGATCGTTGCATAATTTGTTACGAATCCATTAGAAAATTTAACCTTTTTAAATTATTATTAATCAAATACAATTCGGAATTTTCAATTACATTTCAAATTACATATTAATTAATTTTATTTTTAATAATTTTGTATTTTAAATTTTCATTCAGATTATCAAACTTTGAATCTTTTGAATTTCGAATTTCGATGTCCATACATAGTTCAATAAATTATAAAATTTTAAAACGAATTTTAGATATAAAATTCTTAATTCGAAATTTAAATTTATGAATTTTTAAATTTTTTAAATGTCGTAATAATATGATGGAACAAATATAAATCGACAAAAAGAAATTCATTTAATTTTTTTGAGTTATCATGTTTAAAAAATAGTTGTCTTGCGTGGAAGAAGCTGGAAATTAATCAAAAAATACCATCCAAAATCTTTGTCTTCCAGATTCAACAATCTTCAAAGCTATTAAACCATATCGGGATTGGGTAAAAAGCGGTTAAAGAACGGTTAAAATAGAGTTGCACGGCTCGAAGTGTTATTAAAATCCAGAAAAAATATTTTAACCGATTAAATAAGCTGTTGAACAATAATTGTCAAAATCACCATATTCGGTCAAAATCGGAGGACCTAGAATTGTTGCTTGAAGCTAAAAACTTATAAAACTGTCATGGGTTGAGCTGGATTTTCCGCGTTCCGAAACCTACCTATTAAATTTATCAACGAAAGTATCAAAGTTAACCGTTGAAATGTTCGAGGAAGTAGTTTTTGGTTGGACTTATGAATATTATTAAAACAATGAACAACAAGATTCTGCTATGGCTCGCAAAGTGACATTGGCTACAATGGATTCGAGAGATATTTTATTGAGCTGACTTGAAGACTATAGCCTGCACCATAAATGGTCTGATAATTTTACTTAACGTTGCCCAAAATAGATTCCTCATTTTGAAAATTATTATTTTTCTATTAAAAAATATGTATTTACAAGTTCATTAAATTTGAAATGATTTGGTCCAAATGCTTAAGAATTATTTACAATTTGATCAGTCTCCGTATTTTATTGTCACCCCGGTATAGGATCAATTGAGGTTAACATTTGATTTTGTTATTAAAATGTTGGTTTAGAAAATTATAATTTTGGTGTAAATTTGGAATTCAACATATGATTTAAATTCTGATTTGTCATAAATTTAAAACTTCAATCATGCTCTCATGTTAGGAATTTCACCTATTCGAATCTTCGAATTCTACTTTTTTGTTAAAGTATATAATTGAATGTAGCATTTTTACGCTCTACGCACCATCTACATTGATTACCTTTGTTTACCTTTAAATTCCTTTAAGTTTTTGAATGGTAATTTAATTTAGTTATAGCTCATTTAAAAAAAAAATTTAAATTCTGTGTTACGAATTTTGATAAAAATATTATGAAAACTGCTTGAAATTCATAGCTTATGATTTACATATTTAAATATTTATTCTTGAGTTGTGCATATCACTACACAAGTAGGTGGATTCTGGTTGTATGGAATTATTTTGTTGAATGAGATTTCGTGCTAAATGAAATTTTTGAATTACGGTTCAGTCGAAATTCCACTTCTGCGGAATTAAATTACAAATTTTCATGTCACCGAACTTAATGATGGAATACGTCGTGGGATTTTGAGTTGATATTTTAAATTAAAAATTTAAAATATGCTTGGCGACATTATGTGTACATGTATACGTCAACCCAAGCCATACAATACAATCGACATAAATAACAGATTTTCTTTCTTATCTCGTAAATAAACCGAGAATACAAATGTGTGGAATGAAATTATTCAGCGAGAAAACGAAACATTCATTCTATCTCGCAAAGCCGGAAGTTAGGTGCAGGCCCAGATCAGGAAATAGAGCAGCCAAAGAAACATAAATTCTAATTAAATTATGGCAATAAGTTAGTACACAGCAACATATTCAAAACCAATTAACTTTCCCATTAAAATTTTGTGGCAATTTAAATCGAGCTTTCGTTAAAAATCTATGATCGTGGCATTTGAATCATCGAATATAATAAAATTGGACCGGAATATAAATTTAAATGACAACTGAATGTTTTTTTGACAACTGAGGTCAAATCTAAGACAAACTCGTCAAAATTTATATTTTGTTATATTGAAACCTTTTCATTGTAAAGAGTCAAATGCTCAAACTTATATATGACATAATATTATATGTATGTGCGTGTTTAAGCAAATAAAAATGAATGTAATGTTTTTATAAATTTTATTCAAACTTTAAATAGTTAGATTACTAAGCTGTTTACAACATCAATATTCGAAAGTTAAATATAAGTAGAATTTGAAGGAAAATACTACATACTAATATTTAACATTTATTTATTCGAAAATGGAATTAAAACTGTTTGCATTAGTGGAATCTTAAAAACGCGTCCTTATGTTTCACTTCGGAACACCGTTTATGCCCAGTCACTCTATATTCATTTCCATGTCTACACAGTACACACATATATAGGCCAAAACAAAAATCTGGAGTAGTTGCGGCTTACAAGTTCAATAAACATCAAAAGAGAAACTGTCGAGTTCGAATATCTAGCACAACGCATACATACTATATAGTACTATGTAAACCAAACATTGCCAAAACTAAGGAGATCTGTTGACAGATGCATGTGTATTCGAATATCGAATTTTACAATGCCACTTGACTAGTTTATGTGGTATAAATGTAGTATCAAGTTGTGAAGAACCACTATCTAGTTTGATTAAGTTCTTATATATAGTCACGTTGTTAGTCGTCATAAGAATTTCCTTTTGAAACGTCAATAATACTTGACCATGGCCAATAAATTGTTGATAATCGCAACAATTATCGAACGATAATGTTATTCTCGTGCCTTACAACAAATCGTATAAATAGTTCAGTTAAATTTGATCTCGTTGTTATCTAAGCAAAATTTTCAACTTACTGTTATCTAAATTTCGAATGCATCTAAACATCTAAAAACTTTATAAACATACGAGAACTTAAAGAAAAATTCCACAAATCTTAATCTTGCTTCATATAGTTAATAATTTAATAATTAAAATTTCTGTAAATTTTTGCAAATTCTATAATTCACAAAACTTTCTCTATCTCCTTTGATTTTAATTTTTTTTTTCTAAATGTCCATTCAATTTTTAAAGTTAATTCAAAATATGAATTTTTATTTTCATTAATTTCTAGAAATTTATAGTGGTTAAAAATCTTACAATTCATAAAGCCTAATATTTATTTACTTAATTCTAAAAATTCCAGATTCAGAATTTTAAAATGAAAAGTTTTAAATTAGGGTTTCGAATTATGATAAAAAAATACTTAATGAATAGAAACGACCAAATATCAATATATTTGTTAGATGATTTGATTTACATTAATTACTACAAATTTTGAAAAAAAGGAACAATGGGTCGAAGAAGCTACAACGCAGTAGGTAGTACCTTTATACCAAAAAATATTCGTAATAAATGTTGCATGTACAAGAAGGACCGAAGAGTATTTACATAACGTTATTAGCTGAAAATGGTAATGTTAAGCAGCACCCAATTATCTACCCCATAATTAATTTAGTATGATGGCTAATCAAGTATGGTTAGACCACTTTTATCGAAAAGAAAGTTCAAATCAAACGTTTTATAAATCAAGATAAGATGGTTAACTAGCCAGATTTTGCAAAGCCGTGTTATATGTTTGATGAAAAAAAATTCAAACTTGATGGTTTCGATGGGTTCTTAAGCATTATTTCCATGATCTTCGAAAGGAGAAAATATTCCTATAGCTATAAACGTGATATTCTGGAAAGACTTGTAGAAGTGTAGGAAGCGTTTAAATTGTATGTTCCAGAAAAAGTGCCATTTCCTCAGGAAAAGCTGCCTTATTATAGCTAATGAAGTTAAATCATGGATGGCTTAGTAAATGAATAGCTTTTGCCGTGGTCATTGTATTATCGTGATATTAATATTAGGTGCGTTTTTTTATTAACAGAACTTCAAGTTCTATAAGAACATCGGGAATAATACTGGGAAATTTTATTTAGTTTAACCAATATATTTAATTTAAGTTCTATTTATTTGAATAAATTTCAACTTCTAACTATATTTTTTGACGTCTATTGTGAAACAATACAGGTATCAAGCATAAAACAATGAAATATATTTGTTTAAAATATTTCCTTTTAAAATTTCCCTTTTTTTTCGAGTTCGTGTACTATGAATTTATCGCGAACTTGAAAAAACCAATGTTTTATCCAGAACATTGAAAAATAAAGTTAAATTTTATTTTATTTCGATAATAGTGAATTAAAATGTTTAGTTTAACATTAAATGTATCTTATTTATTGATAAAAAATTAAATTCATTTGGATTTTACTGAAAAAATGAGAAAATTCTTATCCAGAACTTCATTCCCATAAGAAAATTTTTGAATTAATAAACACGACTATTGAAACACGCGTAGGTTAATTTCTCGAAAAGTTTATGAATGTGGTCGACAATTGTAAGAAATTCATTTGGAATACTGAATATTTAATTCTAATAAGAAAAAGAAAAATAATAAATGTCTTCGATTATGTATAAAAAAGAATGGTCAGAATACGAAAAATTCCAATCATTCCTATATTCAAGTCAACTAATTGGAATTTACTGAAAATAAAAAGAATTTGAGTTTTTATTGAATAATTTAAATTTTCAGACGCTTGAACCTGGAAACTTTAGAATTCATACATATTCTGTTATATTTTTAAAACTAGGAATCATAGTTTCCTAAAATATGTTAATTTTTGGATTTAAAAATTTTGATTCCGAAATTTATGAATTTCTAATTTTCAATCTCTCAATTAGACCTTTCAATTTAAGATTATAGAATACAGAATTTTAGATAAAATATATAATTTTTAAATTTTATAATTTGAACTGTTAATAGTTGTTCAAAACTTTAGAAGTTATGTTTTAGAACTATAGAAATAGATTTAGAAGTATACAATTTTCAGAATTTTATTTGAAGAAAATTAGAATTAGAATTTAAAATTTGTAATCTAGAATAACTCAATCTATAGAATTCAGTATATCATGGAATTAAAATTTATAAGTTGGAATTGAGTATTTCTGTTATTTTGGATTTGTAATTCATAGAATTTGGCATATACATACATATATTGAATTTTGATGTTAAACATTTTTAAGTTGTATTCCCAAATTTTGGAATCTAGAATTTTTAGAATGAAATTTTTAAAATTTAGATTTTATAAATTTAAAGTTTGTGCTTTGACGAATTTGGAATTTGGAATTTTACTATTTGAATTTAGAACTTTACTTTCGTAATTTATAAAATTTAATATTTGCTATCCTAAATTATCCTGTAAAGTTAACATCATTCTAACTAGTAAATACTAAATAAAATTGAAAGTTTTATCTCCTCAAATTGTGAAAATTTATAATTAAATATTTAGCCAGTAACTAGCAGGTTTGAAACCTCACTAATTTTTAATAAATTATTAGTTTTTTAATAATAGTAGTATCGAAGATCGGTAGAGCGAAGTGCAATCGAAAGAAAAGTGTTGTTACACTTGGATTTAATACACTGGTTCATCTTTATTATAGTACAACTAATTGTAGCAAACTTTCAAACCTAAACAGTAGTAAAATATATTTTTACCTCCATTAAGTTTTGCCTAAATTTATCCATTTACTAAGATTTATAAATTGTAAATTTTAATTTAAAAGAATCCTTATTGGAAAACGAAATGTATGTATAATACTGTGCGTGTACCAGTTTACTAATAAAATAAATATTGTTAAAATTTACAATATATACTTACATTACCCTGTGTTGATTCATCTACACCACTGTCGTTGTCGCCTTCTGTAATTAAATTTAAAAATAACAAATTATTATTTAATATCATTGTGATTAAAAATAAATTATCTCATTTTTTTGTACATTATAGCTTCGTTAAAAATAAGTAGATCGCAAACTTTAAATTGGATGGTTTATCAATATACTCGTATATACAATATATACAATATTATGGGATATTAGAAAAACAATAGCAAATATAAATAAGATAATGTTATATTATTAGTTATTTGTTTCTTACTCGATATGATCGTTTTCGATGATGAAATTGACCTTGAATTATTCGTATTAATTGTTGTAGGTCGATCATTATTACCATATGAAGCATTAAATTTATTTTTATCACCACCGGACGACGACAATGCTGATGTTGGATTTTGTGTTCGAGTTTGATACTGTGCTTGCTGTATAGGTGGTGTTGGTTGTTGTTTTATTGTTGGTGAGGAATTGGTATTCAATTGATCTGGTGAAATAGAACTCGATTTTAAAATAACATTTAATGAAATTGGTGAGGGATTTGAATATTTTTGTGAATTTGGAATGAATATGGGATTTGGTGATGATGGTGTACGTGGAGATGTGGAATATAATGATGATTGTTGGTTTTGATTTAATGGTTTTGTTAAATTAAAATTGGTTAGGTTTTGGGGATTGTTTGATGGTGGGCGTGATGTTAATGGTGGATTCTTTATGGGATGCGAATCACTGATCATGGCAGTTGGTTGAGAAGTTGGTGTGGCGGTTGGGAAAAATTTATATTTTAATGTATTATCATTATTTTGATTAGATGGTTGTCTGTATAAACCATCTCTGGGTGAATGGACGTTGATTTGTTCGGATGAACCAGTATTGGGACGATTCATTGGATTGGACGAGAGTGATGATAATGGTTGGTTCATTATAGAATGTGACTCAGTAGTGCTCTTGCTAGTTGGTTGTGATTGTGGTGAGGATGTGGGTGTTGTAAATGATTTATATTTTAATGTATTATCATTTTGTATTAATGGCTGTCTGTATAAACCATCTCTGGATGTATTATTAATTTGGTCTGGTGAACTAGTATTGGACCGATTCAGTGGACTGGACGTGAGTGATGATAATGATTGGTTCATTATGGAATGTGAATCAGTGCTCATGCTAGGTGGTTGTGGTGGTGGTGTGGGTGTGGGTGTTGTAAATGATTTATATTTTAATGTATTATCATTTTGTATTAATGGTTGTCTGTATATACCATCTCTGGATGTATTATTAGTTTGTTCTGGTGAAATAGTATTGGGACGATTCATTGGATTAGACGATTCGGTTTTAAGGGCCATATTCTCATTTTGAAAAGTTCCGGTCGATGATGGCGGCCGTGATGATATCGATCTCATGCTATCGGTCCGTTGTATTGGTTGAGGTGGACGTGTGCCACGGTATTCATCATTTGATTTTACGGCCATCGTATTACCACTACGATTTCCACTCTCTTCTTCGATAGTTTGATTTTGCAATGGTTTCGGTTTAGGTGTTGTCGCACGACCAATTACAACATCATCGTCATCATCTTTGTTTACACCAAGACCATACGTATTTGAATCGTTTAATACGCGATCGGGTGAATCCCTTCCTTGCATTGGATTTTTTATTCGTTCGAATGAATTTTGGTTTTGTAAATTAGGCGTAGTTTGACGGACTTGTGGTTGGCCAACTCTTGGTTGTTGATTCTGTAATTGTGTTTGATTTGTTAAATTTTGATTATTGGCAAATTGCTGTGGTTGTTGCGGGCGTATATTTTGTGGACGTATTTGTGTCTGTTGTGGCAAAAACTGTTGTTGTGTTTGTGGCGGTTGTTGGACTTGTGATGAAGGTGGTACTGGATATGAGTTTTGTTGCGAAGGAAACGGTGGACGACTTTGATTAGGCACCAGTGGTACACGTGGAAGTTGATTCAAAGAAGGATTCGTTGGATTCAAAGATGGCCGCGTCGGCTGTTGTTGTAATTGTGATGGAACAGGTTGATTTTGTACTGGCTGTTTTGATATTTGTTGTGGGGCAAATTGTTGGTACAACGGTTGTTGTTGTTGTTGTTGTTGTCCAAGTGGTGTAGTCGACGGTGGTCGCTGTATTTGTTGCGGTGGTATTCCTTGCACAGATGCTTGACTATCAACTCGTCTTAATGGCGGTGGTTGTCTTATTTGTTGCCCAGATATTCCACTCGAATTTAATATTTGTTGTTGTTGCTGTTGTGGTTGAACATTATTTTGATATGATACACCATTTGGAGGCAATGTTGGACGAGGTCCACTAGAATTTATATTAGGTTGAACGTTTTGCGGATTTACACGCTGTCCTATATTTTGATTTAATGGAGCTCCTTGTAACGGTTGTTGTTGCAGTGGTCGTTGTTGTATGGGCTGCCTTATCTATATATGATGATAGTTCAAATTAATAATACTTTCATCTTCAATGCTTTGCTGAATAAATAATAAAGGTAAAAGTCTGAAATTATTTTGTTTCTATAGTAATCTAGCGCTGTTTATGTTCTAATACATTTTGGAATGTCATCAAATTTATTATTATTTATTATTTTATGTATTCATGTTAATGTTGAAATTTTGTCTTTCGTTATTACATTCTATATGAAAAGCGCGTGATTACAAAATATTGTAATCATAAAATAATACAAAACTAAATGATATTTATAGAATATATCAATAAAAATTGAATATTCAAAATAAAGTTCTACATTTAACTAGGTCATGGTGCTTTAGAACTGGTATTAAGCCATTAACGTAAATTCTTACCGGATCAGATTCCATTATTAAATTTCTTAAGACGAGAATAAACACCAATAACAACGTAGTATAAAATAATACTGAAATTTCGATTTTGTTATAAATAAATAATATTTAGTAATAACAAATAGTAAATAACGTTTCTTCAGATTTTTTTCTTTTTCTTCGTCCTGTTGAATAAAAATACAAAAGATTTTATAGATATTGATTTATAAGTTAATGGGTACGCAATGTGAGATCTATTTATACAAAGCGGTGCTAGTTTAGTTAAATAATTTCTCAAATTACTATTTGAAATGATCTATATGAGTACATGGTTAAATGTAATTGACGACTATAAATCATTTGAATATTTTTTTAAGAAAGAAAATGTGTATTTGTTGGTCAAGAAAAAAATTGGCCTTTTAAAATCACCCACAAACCACAAATTTGCTTATTTATATGTATGAATTAATCCGGCGACATACTCGAATTTTTGAAATCGCAAATTATAACATGTAAACTACATAAAAAAATTTAAAAAATATTTCCTAGTCATGCGAAGCTAATAATTATAAAAAATTACAAAAATCCAAAATGTTCATTTATGCAACTCAGACTTTTCAGAATTTAGAATTTAATTGAGAATTCCGAAAATTAATAAATTTATAAAATTGCACAATAAAAGAAAGTGTTAAGAACCATTGATTGACAACTGTAAAGAAAGTTTATTGAATTTTGGGAATTTCAAATATTAATAGAATTCAGGTTAAAATTTACTGAGTTTGCAAACATACAATAAATAAATTTTAAATATTGAAAATTCTGTGATTTTTGTTTTAAACTTAGACATTTGGAAATACAGTTATACATTTCTAGGCTTTGTCAATTTCTTAAATAATTCCTAAAATTTAATACAATTGGGCTATCTCATCAATCTTAACAATATAATGTATAGGCGAGGAAATAAAATTTTGAAATATGTCATATTTATTACGCATAGGCTGAGTTGGATTGATTTTTCGATATTATACATCTATTATTCTCTCGCTATTGGTCCAACATAAGATTATCAATCAAATTGAAAAGATATAAAATGTGGTTACGCGTGCATGACGATAAACAGTTCACCGTAGACCATAGCACTGTAAACATTATTGATTACCTACTTTTTGAAATATAACGTTTTGGAAAAGTTAGTAGACCAAATCTTCAAGCAGAAACGTCTTGAAGTGTCTATTGAAAAAGTCGTCTATTCTTAACGTACAATAAGGCAAAAAAAAAATCGTTACCTGCTGTATCACTCAAAGTTGGGAGGATACAACATACAAATGATACAAAACAAAATGCAGAAAACACGTCTAAGTTTAGTTTAAGGTAGACTACCAATTTAGGTATTATAACCTTTTAGAGAAGAGAGATAGCGAGAAATTTGATCAAACCAAAATATAATGAACATAAAATGAAGAATTTCGACCAAAGTGTACCTCACAAACAATATAACATGCAACCACGATAATAGTGCGGAGCTGCACATCAACCAACGGACCGATAAAACATCTCATGAGTATTGAAATATTAGGATGCACCGCACGACTATAATGAAAACATGATATATCTTAAAGGATTTGCTTTCACTCGTTCATTTGTGTAACCTTTTTCCATCAGTTTATTTGCCTTTTCCAAGAATAAATTTGTACATTGAATCGTTTACATTAGTACATTTGTCTATTGCGATCTCAACAATTTCAGAAGTTAAAATTGTATTTCACGTTGCACTTTAAATATTATAATAAGCTTAAAGGCGTATACGATTATACATATATACCTAAAACCATGCTACACTTAATCTTAGATCAATTGTAAACTTCGACTTAAAAATCAACCAGCGGGAATAAGATTTAACGTAATTCGTATGCTGAAGGCTTGTTACTAAACGTATAAGTAAGCTTAAGGCAAAATTTTTGTAAAACCTAAAAACTAAATCTAAGTTTAGACTGAAGTGAGTGATGGTGCGTACTCCCCAATCATATTGTAATGCGTGCTCCCCAATCATATTGTTGTAGGAGTATAAATCCAATTTTCTTCATACAATCATAGGGTGAAAGATCTAGAGATAATGTTAATCTATTCGAATGGGTGAAAGAAACGACTTTCAGTTCTAGGAGCTTAAAGATCGTCATTTAGAAGCGTGCGGTGATGGTGCGGAGAATTAATGTAATATCCAGTCTCCTTTTTTTTAATTTCAAACAATTATTGATTTAATATTTTAATTTAATTTTGGCCTCAGGATCGATAAAAATGTGCATTGTGGTTCATAAAATATGAAATCCTTATGAACACAATAATTCTGTTCGGATGACACTCTTTTGTGAATACCTCTAGTTCCTTCGACGACTTTTTGCAACTCAAGTTTACTGAACGGCATTTCTAACATGAAACCATGACTGTGATATATTTTATTATATTTCAGTGATTGATATAATTGTATGAAGCTCCAGAGCGCTGGTGCATATCCGTATAGGTTGGTTCAGAAACGTGATGTCATCTTCGTTTCTTGTTTAATCTTAAGTCTATTTTTTATATTTATAAATTATATATATTTCACCGAATAGTGAAATGATTTGACAAATGTTTTAAGTGTTTTTGGTCAATGCCATGTTTGTAACGAAATTAAAACTAAACAAAATGTTACGAGTACCATATAGATGAAATATTTGAGTTTTTGTAGAAAACTTGAATACTAATTGATTCGGTTTAAAGCTGGGTTATATCTTACTTACCCTATATTTGCAAGTGTCTAATTTGTTCCCATTTATGTTACTTGGTATAACTGGCCCAATTACTTTGATCCTACCTCCTTAGTATTAGTCGAAGACTTTGATCATATCAGAAACTGAAGGAAACTCGTCTTTGAAGTTGGTCTGGTAGTCTGGCTATATATAAATTCTATGATGAACGGTTTTAAAAATGTCCTTTTTTTTGTCCTTTGTATACAAATTTGCGTATCTTCAAATCTATCCAAACAATTTTAGAAACAGGTATAACCTTGTCCCAATGATATATTTAAAAATTTGATCATCAAGTTGTCTTAGAAATAGTAAAATATGTTGCAAATTCTTGACTTAATTCTGCTATAAGAAGCATTTTCAAGAAATTTGATTAGCAGTTAAGAAGAAAATTTTGGAATACTAAAGATGGTGAATATCAATATCATTCTTAATTATTATTCAAGAACTTTGGTTTCAAACCCCAAAAATAAACGTGCCTTCAAAATTCTAATTATTAATGAAATTTTGCGATATTTTAAGATTTGCAAATTTAATAAAATGAATTTGTAAAACGTCTCTAATTGTTAAAACTGTAATTTTAAATCCTGACGTTGAAAATTCATTGTCCAGAAATTCAAAAATAATTCAAAATTTCAAAAAGATAAATAAAAAAAAATAAAAAAAGAATAATAAAATACCTTGATATGATTTGGCCTATTATAAAAATTCGCACTTTTATTATTAAAACGTAGAACTAGTAATAACTTTTTGTTTTTATTTAATTAGCGATACAAACAATTTTTGTAATTTATTCTACATAAATACATCCATGTTTCAATTTATTTAAATTTTCGCTAAAATTAAATTTTCATTAATTACAAACAAAAACATTATTTCATTTTTCATATTTAAAAAACCAATGTGCCAATTAAGTAAAAATTACTTCACTTTGCAGTGATCAAATTTTTAGCCACTTTTTTAACTAATTGACATATGGCCTAAATCAAGCTTTATAAATGTCCCATTGGTGTCACCTAAAATTACTAGTTTGAACTACACGTAATTTTTTTAAATGTTTAGTTTTTCTTGAAGAGTCTTCTGTCATAGAAAGAGAAAATATTTAGTTTCGCGTTATCATGCCAACAGAAGAAAGCTCGCTGCTTATAGAAAAATAAAATAAATGGGCTATAACGAGTGCAATTGGGATCCTCCAGGCTGAATATATGTTTCTAGTAGGACGGTGCTACATGCCATACATCAAGAAATCTCAGAAATGGCTTGCAAAAAAGATAAAATTAGTGTTCTAGGATGGCCTGTTAATATAATCCGGAATTGCCACCAATAGAGGGTTTATGAGGTTTTATAAAATAAAAAACCTAGGATTAATCCGGCTAGAACTGTTCTAGAATTAAAGCCAAGATTTTTATCAGAGTTTAGTCGGAATCTAGTATCATCAAATCAATATGAAATAGATTAGCAGGGAAAAAGAGAACGTTACTAAATATTAATTACAACTTAACGTAATTTTTTTTTAACTTGTCAATTAAAAAAAATCTTTCTCTTCTCCGACATTAATCGCCGAAATATTCATATCATTTTGATTACCTGGAAAGAAAATATCCTGTTGCCATTAATAGGCTGGCAGCCGTATAATAAACGATCTGGTATGCACGGTTACATTTTACAATGTCAAAATAAACAAATTAGCCAGATTGAGAATAACGAAATTTTGAAATAATTAGATGTCTCAACTTCATCGGTTATTATTAAGGATTAGGCAAAAAATTCTGGTCAAGTACATGTCGAATTGTTATTTTATTTGAAAGAGTCAGTTTTTAAATTAACATTTCAAAAATGTTTAAGAAGAAAATCTGGGCTATGTTTTCAAATTGGCTGTCAAAATTTTTCGTGAGCAGGACGTTTTAAATTTTTGTTTTATATTTACAAACTATCATCAATAAGTTATCTGGATCGTACCCTATTTATGAGATTCAGCATTTCCATATTTAAATTTCGCTGTATCAAATATTATAAAAATTCATAACAGTAATAGGTCAGACCTACAAAATGAAAATGTACAATTAGTTGAAATTATTAAACCTAAATAAATAAATATTTATAATGAGCTTAAAATTATTGCGATGCTTCATTGTATAGTTAAATCGAATTTAAGTTTTGAAGAAGTATTAATTGTCAAATAACCGAAAAATCTGCGAAACCGTATTTTACGGTAGATACGGAGGAGAGCTAAAAAATGTACCATTCTTTAAGCTTTCTTCCAATTACAATAACAGTTTTTGGCAAATTTCAGTTGCTTAACTTGCCGAGCTTCCCTCTATATATTCTCATTAAAAAAACTATTCCATGGTAATAATTTTAAGGGATATTTATTTATATATTTATTGGTACGATTTTTTTTAAACAATCTAGTCAAACTCAAAGGTGATATGGTGATGAAAGCATTGTACTTTCAATTGAGCTAACATAAGAAGGGATAGAAATGATTAAGACTTTATGTATGTATACTAAATTTTCAAATATATAGCTAAATATATCTTTCGAATATTAAATTTTTTTCGTTGTTATTTGCTTTTGTTAATTCTTTTTGTCATAATAGGTTATGAATAAACTGTGGATATGGTAAATAGATAACAAATTTCTGTTAACAGTTTAAGTATGTAGAATGATTAATATAATTTAATTTACCAATAGGAGTTTTGTGATATTAAAACGAATGAAAACTTTACAGCGTTTACTGTATTTTATTTTTTATCACAGGAAGCTTTTAATGTTTTTCCATACGTCAACAATAGTCAATAGACAATAGCTACCAACCTTTACAAACCAATCCAATTCCAAACGTGAATTGGCTTGCTATATAGATGATGTTTTCCAAAAGAGACACCACGAAGTATTTTAATCAAGTCTATTCTGTAACTCGGTTGGAAGCATGCGGGGAGTTTTTAAAGCGAGTGTATATTATAGACAACACCGCGTCCTCGATGCAATACAGCAATATATCACAGTGATAATTTATTTATATTTATACAAATGTTAGAGTGGATAGAGAGCGTTTCCAGAAGCGTTTATATTAGTTGATATTGTGTATATGCACTACGGGAATCAAATTTCGCAGAATCTCCGAAGGCGGTAAACTTAATCCTCTCACTAACAGACCTCATAACTGTCGATGGTAAATTACCACTGAGTTCCGAGTCTTCTTTAATGCACCGTTTTTTATTTTTCGTTCGTACACTTACGCTGCTATAGTTATTTTTTGTTGGGAAACATCATTAGTGTTGGCTTCGTTGGAGAGGTATAGAGCTGACGATCTCGCTGATCTAACATACCTAAAATGAAATCGTTAGCTTCATCCAATTTAATAATTTTACTATTGATCTATTAGTCTGGTTTGGAAAACATATTAACGTTCAACGCAATTTTTCTATTGTTGCTTACACTAATCATTATCAATAATAGCTAATCGCACCTTTTTTGCAATAAAATCAACTACATATGTTGGTTCTGATAAGCTTTAATTAACTTTTAACAAACATATGTACGTGTGTTTTTAACGTATACAAACATTTCACTTTCCATTTCCGGAATCAAATATTCAAACATTACAAATTAATTTTTTTTAACAGAAACTGCACAAAAAATTGTAAAGTGATGATGAGACACGGTTCTGCTCGTTAAATTTTCTCATTTTTAACGTCTCCTACTCCATAGTTGGCCTGCATAGTAACGAAAGATATTGTAAATTTTCTACAATTTAGTTGCTGAAGAATTCGCCGAAAAAGAGCACTTAGTGTTTAATATTGCCGATATTGCGGAATCGTTCCTATATATCATTAACGCACTATATAATAATAATAACTACCGCTGTATAATAATTAATAATAATAGATAATAATAAATATTATAAAAGCGTGTTTAGATCTATTACGAACTTTAAAAATGAATAGATTTTATTATTTTCAGAAACATTACCCCTTTTACATATATAGGATGTTTAATAATAAAATATACGAAAATGGGGTATACGGGTGTACCTCAACTAAAATAAATATTCATACGTTCGTTATAATTTGCTAGTCACCAAACTCTCTTGTATAAAATCAATAAATTCATGTATATACAAAAATATACGAATAGTATACATTTTATATTAAAATTAGGTCAGTTCAAACATTAAAATACAATAATTTATAATAAACTAATTCCTGTTTCTATTCTAGAGACCTGTTCCCATTGTTGATGATTCACAGATAATATACATACATTAGAGCTATAGGTATAGGATATATGTATATGTACATATGTATAAAACTCTATTTTACTATGTTCCTATGGCAATTATAAATATTTACAAAATAACAAACGTAAATTGTTTTTATATAAAAAAAAATGGCTAAACAAAAAAAGAAGGAGCTGATTGTATCATGGAAAATTTACATCAATCAATAACACAGCAATGAAAATATATTTTAGCGGTTTTCCATAATTTTCATTTTTTTTGTTTGTTTATTTTAGTAAATGTAAATTTGGCGGTTTGTCTATTGCTAATATTTTATACAATATGCATAGATTTGGTTTGGAAATTTTGTCCTCATTGTATATTAAACCATATTCGTGATCTGTTCCGATTCGACTGTACCGTACCTATTGGAATAGTTAATCAATATTCATTAATCGATTCCATTATAGTTACGTAGCCTTACCAGTTAGACTAAGTCATATTAAGACAGTTTCTATAATCAATTGACTAATTACAAATGACTAGGATTAAAATATTTCAAGTATGTATGTATAGAAGAAGTTTTCATGTATTTGTTTTTTAAATATAGTTTTGCTGTTTTCTAGATACTAAAGGATATCTAATCGCATGCAATACAATTTTTGTTGTAGTTGTTTATAAATAGTTTATAGTTGGTGCTGATAATTTTTGTTGTTTTAGATTTATGAAGGTTTCATTTTCACTTTCATTTTCCATTTTATTTTTTTGGTTCTAACATTATAGTAGATATATACTAAAAATATCTATCTGTATATACTTACATATGTATGTATATTAGACACACATATTTTAAATTTAGTTGTGGTAATCATTAAACAATTAAATTAATTTAAAATTTCATCGGAAAAATGGTGGGCAATAGGAATTGCGTGATGCGTTAGCACACAGAAAAAAAAATAATTGGATTATAATCTCGACTGACATTCAACATAGAAAATATTTATTATTTGTGAATGGTCGGGTTCATGTAGATGGTATTCTACGATTTCTTGTTATTTTTATTATTAATAATACATTTATAAGAAGTTAGTATAGAGTTTTTTATTCTCTGTTCTATTTTTTCAATCAAAACCTGATTGGATTTCTTGACAATATAACATATTTAAGTATCTGAACCTTAATTTATCATATGCAAACAATTCCTTAATTTCACAACTGAATCATATTATCTTGAAAAAAATATGAAATCCCTAATTTTTTCAGATTTTTGACGGGATCTGCTTGGATTTCTATTTCTTCGTGTCCCATGAAACAAACAATTCATTGGTTGTGATTTAAGCCTCTTTGGCTTAAACAATATCTCTCAAATATCTATTACTGAAGTAGGAATATTCGCAGAATTTTAGTTAAATTTAATAAATTTTATATCAATGCGCAAAAGGAAACTTCGCGTCGTGAAACTTATTAACGAAAGAAGTTGTATTATTGAGTTATTATTGAATTGAGTGGAATTTCAAATTTAGTATTCCTGTATTTTTTTGTAACTCCAAAGATAAACATTTAAGTATTAAAATATACGTGAGAAGAAATTTAAAATAAAATTTACAAAACTTTTCTTCTTAATCATTACCGTCAAAACATTTAATGCTAACACGACAAATTATGTCATATCAATTAATTATTGAATAATTCCCTGTCAGTGAAATTTGATTTATTGTTATCTGACATTTTGAAAGAAAATAATGAGTGTCCGTAATAAATTTTCTGCCAACAAAAAGACAAAACCCACCTATGATGTTTCAAAGGGCTTTTTATAAATGTACGTACATAAATTACTTTGTATTGTAAAGCATGTTTGATAAACTTTGGTTAGATAGACATATTTACATATAACAACATAATTGTGCATAAACAAATTTTTTCATTGGAATGCTATTTTACAAATATCCGAAAAGTTTTATAGAAATGAATTAGAACATTAAGAGTTTTGATTAAATCATCTGGACCGCGGATGCTGGATGATGGAATTTTTTTTTAAATTACAATATGGGTCATGTTATATATATCAAGTGGCAGGTATTTTTATAAGCAATTCAATCGCACATAATTATGTGAAGTTTTAATGATAAAGTAATTTGTAAAATCATTTTAAATTTAATTT
The DNA here is from genome assembly GCA_951394425.1 of Tipula unca. NCBI lineage: Eukaryota > Metazoa > Arthropoda > Insecta > Diptera > Tipulidae > Tipula > Tipula unca. The sequence goes on from OX596381.1 coordinate 137,395,551, forward strand.
TTCAATGACTTTAGTGGATATACAGTGGCTGAATATAAGGCTGCCATATGCTCGGTTTGAAAGGACGGTCCTTCTTTGGGATAAATTGTTGTTCTCGAAAATAATTTCTTTCTCTGTTCTTTTTGAAATAATTTGAAAACCACTCCAATTTATAAAAAAATGTGTATTAACACAAAACAAAAATCAATTTCTACAATAAGCTGCTCTTGACCTTGCATGTAATTTAAATAAATCTTTCGTAATCTTTCTGGAGCGTCGTAATTCAGAGATTTTTTAATATTTTGATTAATTTTCATTTCCGGTTCAGAAAATAGTTATCAAGTGTTAACGCAGAGAATAAAATATACGAGTTATGGAACCAATAAATTTGAAAGTTTTTGGGTTCAGTTGAACTTTTTACTAGATCCATCGCACATTTGGAGAGCCCAGAAATATTTTGATATTTCAAGCAATTTATATTTTCTGGGTGAAAAATGAGTTGGGAATAGAATTTTTTGGATTCATTTGAACTTTTAACTTCTAAACAAATCTTTTTTAATTTTGAGAATCTCACACAAACTTTTCCATTTTATAGTTAATTGAGTTTCCACCACAAATGGAAATCTGCCGAGTTAGTTGTAATTAAAAAAAAAATCATTTGCAACTTTGATGGTTCATTGAAATATGAGAGGTCACCAACATTTTCAGTACCCGGGTCACATTACGACTCTTCAAGGTTGGTATGTATATTTGTAAACAATTTATTAATGTTCGTAATTTAGTCTTTGAAAATTATCCTTTCTTGTCTTTCTCTAGACCAAAAAATACTCGTTACGTCATATTTAACTCTCGTGCGGCGTGAGTATCTGGCAACATTACTAAAAACCATAGTTCCATCGAAAAAGCATCCGTAAATGGCACATCATATACCATCAAAATTGAGAAGAGATCACTTGGAAAATGGGTCAGGAAGGGGTTCAATATCAACGTACAGCAACTTACATTATAATCCACAGCAAAATGGTGTGGTTGCTCGAAAGAACAAAACACTTATTAAGATGGCTATAGACGCAGCTCATATGGTAATTCCGATTCAGCTGAAACTGTTAAACTAAACGATTCATGGAAGAAATATATAAGTATATACGTAAATCTAATTTCATTATTAATGAAGAAAATGTTATATTAGTGGTGTACCAAAAATCTACGATCAAGCCATCGTTTCAGTTATAGAAACGAATTAATAAAAACGATAACTGAAATGAGATTATTTCAAGAAAACTGTATATGTCAACTAGTACGCAATTTCAAAAGATCGTTCTACGGTTAAGATAGGACTCTAGTCGGATTTAAAACTAAAATTGATGATAAAACTCAACAATTTAAGACGCAACTATTACATCTTAATAATAGGTATTTGCTTATAAATATATATATTGATTTTGATGACGTAATCGTACCGGTGATTTACAGTCACGAAACGTTTAGAATTTGTTTCACATTCGACAGTTTTAATCAATGCTGGAATGCAAAGTAAAATTTTATATCATTACCAATTTACCTTATTAAGCTATAGTTTCGGCTATAGGACTCAGGACAAACTATTATCCAAATATAATGAAATGTCTTGAGCTTTAAGTTCCAAGGTCAAAACTCTCAGCAACATCAGAAATTACCTTTGTCTACGATATAGACATTTAAACCATAATTTCATGCTTATAGAGTCAGGCCACATACAAATTATGAAAATTACCGAAGATTAATTGTTTTATAAAAATACCAGGCTTGTCCGCTCATATTGCATTGACGGAGATTAGACGTATCTTCCTTCAAATAATGCTTGGGAGAACTTCAAAACCATCAATATTTATCACTGAATACTGAAGAAAATACATGCGCATTGTTTTTGATTTTGTCCAACATTTAATTTTTAGTTGACATGAACCCGGTACATATTTATTGAACTGTGACTCATTCAACGAGAAAACTGTTAGGTAATAATGAATGTGTGTAGACTGTAGAGTACTAAACATTTTTCAAGTTTACGATAAAATATTATTTTAGTCTATATATATAAATGGAATTAAATTTTAATAAAATACAAAATATGTATACGATGTTAGTAAACATGTTATACCAGATTATCAATTTCGGTTCCGAAACGAGCGATTCACCATAACGCAACCACACCGAATTGTAAACGAAAACAAAATCATTTTGGAGGAAAAGAAATACTATCTGAGATCCCTAAACTCATTTTGATAATTTATATGAAAAATGTTCGTATGTGTGACTGTGATGAATTTTCCGACAACAAAAACTCAAAATCTATTAAAGATTTTTAGATGTTGGTAGATATCTACCCAAGAAAAATAAAACTAAGTTTATATTTCTGTAAATATTGCGCGGTCATATTCTAATAAGAAACTAATTTCTTCGGTGGATTTGGTTAAAATAAAAATATATACTTTTCTATTGAACCCCATACCAGAGAGCTAAAAATTCTTGTACAATACCATTAAAAATTAAATCGATTGAAGTTAGTTTGGTATCTTTGTGGAAAAATTAATTAAAATAGTCGATGTAATTTTGAAAACGCTTGTTGTGTTAATTTTTACATGAAAGTTTTCCTACGTTTATAATTTATTTAAGCAATACAAGATATGTTTTTACGTTACGACATGCCTTAATAATTTTATGATTGAACAATAAAATTATAAATAATTATAATAAAATTATTAAAATATGTTGTAACACATGGACTTATAGTTATCCAAAAATCGACATTTATTGCTTAATTAAATATTTTGAAATTTGGGGCAAAGTTGCTCCAAAAAAGATTTGAAATTTTACTTTGTACGCAATATCTTAAACACATATTGGATCAATTATTATATTTATTGAAATTTCTAAAATACATGAATTAAAAAATTACACAGATAAAAAATCGTTAAACTTTCCGAAGATGTATAAAGGAGAATTCTATTCTAGTTGTTTGAAACTTTTTTTCAAAGGGTATTTCAGTGAAACATCCAACAATTATTAAAGTCATGAACTAAAAAGTTTTTTGCACCTTCAGAAAAGGTCATTTAATTGAAAACAGTTTTGACTGGGTTACCTTCTAATTTTTTACCAAAACTCCTTTTTTGACTGTCCTATTCCTTTACACCGGGTTCCATAAATTCAAATACGGAATCCTGTTTCAAAAAATCGATATTTTTTTTAATAGGCCTGTGAAATGTTATAATCCATAAAAGATTATTGATATAATTAAAATAAAATTAAAAAAACTGTAATCAGACGTACTAATTGCATAATTCATTGCAAATAGCATAAACTTCTACTAATTGTGATCTGTTTTTCGTCCTGCAGCTTTGGATTAATAATTTTGTATATTTTAATCCGTGAAACAAATTGTTAAGAATACGGCCCTCTTTTCAATTTCACCAAATAAAATAATTCATAATTAATTTTTTTAATTTATTCTTAAATTATTTGTTTAATACTCGTATATCTTGAAAATACAATAGCATATCAATACATTATGTTGTTGATATGAACGTATATATAGCAGGATATTGATATGTACCACAGGTTGTTGATATGTACGAGTACACAGCAGGATGCTGAATCATCGTTCAATGTTACGTAACCAACTCGATAATCCTTCTTTTTTCAAATTTAAATTTAATTCAAATTATTTTTGATATGTTGTACGTCATTGGTTATTATGGAATGGAAGCAACACCCTAATTTTTATCAGTAACCATTTTTAATTAAATATATTTTATAATCAACATTTAGGGCAACCTTAAATTTCCATTATCATATTTAAAACAATATTGTTGGGCTCTCATGAATTGGAAATTTAACAGGGCAAAACACCAAACCGAAACGAACCTCGAACAGTTTTGATGTTTTCGAAATTCATAAAAATTTGAAATTTTTTATTTATTTTTAAATTAGTCTATAAGCAATCGTTTTATTTATTTTATTAACAATTAATTTTTAAAACATTCAATTTGGTTAATTGGTTAACTTTTGTATAATACCCCTAAATATTAATTCGAATTAAAAATTGCCAACCTCCGTCGAAATTTAGTATTTGAGAAATCCAAAATTCGACTAATTCTGGTAATTCAAATTAAATTATTTAGAATTCAGAACTGTACAATTTATTTTCATAATTTTCAAAAATTTGTATTAAAAATTTAAAACTTAGATTATATAAAAATTTAATAAATTGAAAGATACAAAATTCGAAAATTCCCACAATTTCTGTCAAATTCAGAATAATAAAATCATAATTTTGAATTTTGTACATAAGACCTAAAAACTCTTTTAGAATTTTGAAAATTGTATTTCATATACTGTCTTAAATTCTTCTAGATTTTCAAAGGACAAATATGTACAGTGTTTGAAATTCAATAATTCTAAACTGTAAGTTCAACATTTAACTTTTAACGAAATTTAATAAATTGAAAGAAAAAAGATTTGCTGTTTTTAAAATTCGAATTGAAATTTCAAATGTTGCATATTATCCATAATATTTGATCATAAAAATTATTAATCGATAATTTTAATTTTAAATTGTGGGTTCATTCAAACTTTCAAAGTTCAATAAAAAGTTAATAAGTTTTGAAATTAGATAATTCTGAACTTTGATTTAAAATTTAAATACTGTGATTGTCATATCACAAAACAATTCAAATTGTAAAAGTGTAGAGGTTATAGTTGTTGCGAATTTTGGATTAAAGAAGTTTAAAAATTACAATTTAAATATTTTGAAATTTTCTAAAAAAAATCGGTTGGGAGATGGGGACACATCACCTACACTTACACATCAATTGGAACTCAATTGTCTTTGTGTGTCTCAGATGCAATCTATTCGGGTTTTCAGTTCTTTGGAAACATAATTCACAACTGTGCGTATATATTTTCTCAGACCATTCTTTCTGCACTATTTGTATTCTATAAACTCAATATACCTCTATATATTGTATATTAATCCATATAAAAACGTTACAAAGAAACATGAAACGCCATAAATTTCAATAACTATGTATTATAGCTAACCATATAAAACTTAAATCTCATCGACACTATATACATATAACCATCAATTTCACTATTTAACACAAAACTGAATTGTAAAAAAAAATAAGTGAATATATAGGTGAACACAAAAAAATAAAAACGATAACATAAAAAGTGGCAACGCAAATTATAGAAATTCTTTTTATTACACCAAAAAGTTAGTTTTTTAATTTCTTCAATTCCATATATTAATTTTTCATGAAACTTTTTATTTTTAAGGCTTTCCCAAGTCATATAAATACACAATAAACACAAAGTATGAAATATATGGCTTTTAAAACAAAAACGAAATGATTACTAGAAAATATCTTTAAAACAAAAAGAATATACCGCGAGGAATAACAAAACGGGCACCTCATTGCAATTGAACATGCAATTGAAAATTTAAAGCTATTGAGACGCTTAAGTAGTTTAAGTCATGACAAAATGTACATGTTTTTATATTCATATATGTAGATTGTCATGACTTAAACTACCGTAATTTATTGATTAGAATAACATGTAGTTTGGCGTTTTTATTTTGTTAACTCATTCAAAACAAATGTAAAATTTGCAAATAAAAAACAAACGAAATTTATGTATTTGTTAACAAGACAATAATTGATGTGGCTGAAAGTGTTAATCAAAAATATAAATTTAATTCTTGTGGAAAAGTGAAAATTAACTTAAAAAAAAAACAACAAAATAATAGAAATAAGTTTTATGTTCGTGTAGTTGTGTGTGTGTGTTTGTTTGTGTGGAAAACTTGAATTGAAAAAAAAAAAATGAAAAATAAAAGTTGTACCATGTTACAATTAAAGTCTAATTTAATTTTGATAGAAAAATTGTATGTAATGCTAATTGATGGCCTTGGTTTTGTGCTTGAAGTAATAATTAGTTTTTTTTATGGGACTATTGTATTGGTATTATATCCATTTATCGATTACAATCAAAAATTGCGATGTATACGTTATGCTACTCTAGTTTGATACTTTGCTTTTGCCCATAAAATAAATGATAGTTGTTTGCTATAATGAAATTGGCTTCAATTAGTTTTGTCCTAAAACATTCAGCTTCAAAATACAAATTCTAAAAATTCCTGTCACCAAAATGACAGAGCTCACAACTCTACTCTCGATAATTACTAGACACAAAGAATATACATAATCTGATTTTTGTTGAATTAGATTCAATTGTATATGTTTAAAATGATAGAGTTTAATAGAATTTTGAGGCATCTGCTATCTTACATGGAAAATTTGATTTTCTAAAATAACATTTAATTGTAATTATGCAATTATAAAATTTCTATATAAAATTAGAGTCTAGAATGATATATGTCTATAGAAATGGATTGTTTTGAAGTATTTTTATAACCATTGGAAGAACGACACTCTAGACTCTAATTTTACATAAGTTTTTTAAAGAATGATTCTTTTCCTATCTGCGTACAAAAAACAAATGGGTTAAAGCACAACAAAACCAAGCAAGTTCAATTAAAGTAAAAATCTTCTTTATCGACATTTTTAACTGAAAACAATCGGCTAACTTCCAAAAGGTTATTTTATTTGATTTTGTTTGGTTCGCTTTCGATGTTACTTTAACAGTTTCTTTCTTATAGGCTCGTGTCCACCGGCTGTCACTGTGCTTGTAACATTAAGTTTAAATATTGAGTAAAATATTGAAAAAGTAAGTTAAGTTTTGTGACATAAACTTAAACAGTAAATAAGTGCATATGTATAAATAAACGTTTATAAAAATCATATGAAATTTAGTTGTCCAAATCCTCTCATCTAATTAATTTTTCCAAAAAGAAGAATTTTTCCATTATTTTGTCGAGTATCTATAATAAGATCTTAGTGTATAAGCCATTTTAGTATTTCTATAGGATTTTTACGAACAATTTATACCTTCGAAGAATCGTATATTCGATAAGTAAAAGAAATAGTGATCCATGGGTCTTCAAAGAAAATTAAAGTTGGGCGGATCACTCTACCCGGACAATCACAGATACACTTACACATTAAAAACACCCAACCTAAGACGCTCGACTACCAAAGCAAGGACGCTACTTACTGTGCCAACGTGGGCGGCCCGTGAGTCTTAAATCTGCAACTTTTTTGATGTTGGATGTTAAAATCGAAAAAAATTTATTTTAAGATTTTAGCATTCTGTATTAAATTGATAACGGCTAAAAATAATTTAAAGGAATATTTTTGAAATATTGTAAAGGTACAATAAATTTGCCATCGAAACCCATTACTATTGCAATGCAATATAAATGTTTTCAAAATCACAGAAATTATCTTTCAAAAAACCTAAATCATAAAACTTTGCTTTTAAAATTATGCATTTTATCAATCAGAGAAAAAATGTAAAAATAACAATTTAAAAGTGCTGTACTCTCACTTTAGTCACGCCTGAGTAGAAGGAATGCTATAGCCAAAATGATGTACAAACACTCAATAATAATATTAAAATATAATAAAAAATGTACCGATACAAAATTTTACTAATTGAGTTTAAATGAATGTTATTCATTTTAATGTTTTTTTGTGTAATCTTTTGTCACTATATAACTTATTTTAAATAAAAAACTTTTATTTTTGATTTTATAGTTTAATTCTTCCTTATGGTGACAATTTTTATTTTTGATTTTTTATGGTAAATCCATTTCGACTTGCGTCTTCCTCAGTACCTTGTTAACTATTCTTAGAATAGTTACCAAGGTACTGAGGAACACGCAAGTTGAAATCGATTTACCGAAAAAAATCAAAAATAAAAATTGTCACCATAAGGAAGAATTAAACTATAAAATCAAAAATAAAAGTTTTTTATTTAAAATAACAAAATTTTAGTCGAATTTTCCAAACACTCACATAGTAAGACACCGGAAAATTCATGTTACATCAATGCCAGAGAAGTTTTCGTGTGTTTTACTATGTGCGTGCTTGGCAAGGCCGATTAAAATTTGAGATTGAAATTTTATTGTTTTATTAATGGTGTGGGCACTAAATGAAAATGAGCCCAATATGGCGGAAAATGAAATCCTTAGCAGGAATATTATATGAATTTTTAGTTTTATGCAAGACAAGTTTCAAGTTAAGACAAATTTCATTCTCAACTTATAAACAAATTATTATTGGATAAGTATATGCATCTTAGCCTCAAGGTTGTTGAAGAATTACAAACCAAAAAAAAGAATTTCTGCTTGACTAACACAACTCTATTTCGAACAAAAAAATTGTAATCATGGAGCTTAATCGGTTCAAGAGATTAAAGGGTGTACAACCTACTAAACGAAGATGGATTGTGAAGTTTGAAAAAATCGGGTTGATTAAGTAACCATACCCATACGCGTAGTCGTTCTGCTCGGTTACCTTGAAAATCTACTCTCAAAATTACTAATCATAAAATCGCTTTAACAAAGCAAATTAAAACTGAAATCAGCCTAAAATTTATTTTAATCGTATTTCGTAGCGTAGCGATTTTGATAATTTCCACCCATCCAGTAATTTATGTTTCTTTTCAAAGTACATTTATCACTCTATTTCGCTTATTCCTTGAAATATGTTTTATTCTGTAGTGATCTTCTTATGTTTATAACTTTTATAAAGATTCAGTATAAAATGAAATGGACCCTGCAATATTGATGAGGTTAAAGCTTGCTTAGTAAAATAACACTATTATGGCTATTTTCTCGTAGCGATTGAGTTTAGGACCCTATTGCCCACCAAATCGCAAGCACGGTTAATTTTTTGATCGTTTTAATTGCTGCTACATAAATAAAAGGGTCCGTCCTACCCACTTTTCAAATGAAATTAAAACCAAAAAAAATATTACGGCTAAGGTTTTGTAGGGACGGCTATTTTCTCATATTGATTGAGTTTGAGACCTCAATACCCACCACTATGCAAGCGCTGATAATTTTTCGATCATTGGAATATTCACTTTCTTTGAAAAGCTAGCATGGGCACTTTTAAAAAATACTTAAAATTAATCGTACGTCAAAGATTTTACAGGGGTGGTTTCTTTCCTATGTCGATTGAGTTCGGAACCCTGTTGGAAACCAATATGGCAGCGCCGATATTTTTTTGATCTTTGGAATTGACGCAACATAAATAACTGTCCGTCTTCGCGAATTTGTATCGGTTCGAGAAAATAGCTTGGGCATACGTTTTTCTTTGATTTTAATAATGTTTGAAATTTAATTTGTGAACTAAATGTATCACATTTATTTATATAGTGCCAATTCTAACGGTCAAAAATTATCACCGCTTGCTCCACAGTGATGGCCGATAGGATCCTAAACTTAATCGCTATGAGAAAATAGGCGTCCTTTCAACAACTTCAAAATATTTTTTTTCTATAGAACCAAATAAATCATACAAATACAAAAAGTCAGGGATGTATTTTGGTATCAAATGTATATTTTGTTTAATTACGAAAAATTCTGGGATAGTATAATTGTAAAAAATCTTGGGATGAACCAACTGTATAAATTATATATTTTTCAAAAAACTGGGTGGATTTTTTACGTTTGGTTATCAGAGGTATTTTTAAAAAATCCGTTACGAAAACAGCCCTGCCGCTAGCTACCTATAAAGTGAAAATTTATTTGAAAAAATTTATCGTAATGGCTACATGAAATTTTGTCTCTCGATCCAAACACCATCGCTTTAGTTGCATTATACTTTACTTTTGTATTTAATCCCTTGACCTTCCTTCCAAATTAGAGAATTGTGCAACAATTTTTAAATATCTCCATATACCTACCTGTTGAAATTTTATATCAATCCGAATTAAACTGAATGTTATTTAAAAAAAATAAAAAAGCAACTATTATTCTCTGCGATTAATGTCATACATCATGTCGCCAACTAAACCTAAATAAAACAAAAATAAACAAAATATTCGATCAAATAGTATGATCTAACAAGAAAATCGTTGCTACGGTAACGAGTTGCTTTTGAAAAATAATTTCCAAAATTCATTCGGTTTAATTATCTGTACGGTACACAGTGTTACACACCTTATCGTTTGCTATTTCATAAAAAAGGACGATTTGATAATCAAAAATTAGTTTGTTCGTTATTATGTAGGTATATTGATTGTGAAACAAAATCAACAATAATAAAACTTAAGTCAACTCTATAAATAAGAAAATATAGATCAATAAAGTAAAATACAAAAATTGGTTGAAAGAATAAACCAAAAAAAAAAAAAAATATTTTGGGTTTGAGTTATTTATGAGTAATGAATACAAAGCATGATTTTGGTGTATCAAAAATGTTATAGTACCTAAGTATATAGAATGTTTCGTTTACTATTCACTAGTACTACTCCAGACCAAGGCACAATATGGCGGAATAAATTATATTCTTTCTTCCAAGGTATGTATGTACATACATACATAAAAATTCAAATAAACTCACAATGTTTTATTAATTTAGAAATTTGAGACGATATATACATACATCGGTTGTTGTGTATCGTGATAAGTATTCTATTCAATTCTTCGGTGCTTGGCTGAGAAACTTAACTGAAAAAATCGAGCGTGAAAGATGTGACCATATTTTCGATTTTAGTGTGTTTTTATTTTATATTTATTTTACATATATACCGAGTACAACAACAATGAGGTTGATTCTATTTCAATTTCAATGAACTTACATAATATACATACATACTCGTACATCCAACTAGAAAATATATAATTTACCAAAACCATTTTTATTGTTTTGGCGTATTAAACGAAATAATAATATGTATTGTAATATATGTATAGTTTGATGGTAATATTGAAGCCGTTTAGTTTCAATATTAGCTCATTTATAGTTGTGTGTATGTAGTTTAATTCTGACTGATTGTAAGAGGCTGTTCTTTATATTACATAATTCATGAAGCTGTCGATAAATAAATAATAAAAGTTAGGTTAGGTTAGGTTTTGGAACAGTCCAAAAAAGAAAGGCATAGACACTATAGAAGTAGGTCCATAGCCATACCACAATTATTAATTTTTGCGCACCTACTCACAGATACCATTTTGAGCTTTTAACAAAGAGTTAGATACTCCTGGCGTCTATCTTGCTGAGGTCCGTCAGATTATTAGGCGTGTCCCTAGTGTAATGTACACTACACCATAGTACACATTGCCATAGTGTACATTGAACTCGTTAAGTTTCCAATTCAATACAATGTATGTATTTACACAAAGTATGTGAATACATTGTATGTCGAATTGGTATGCTGTGCTCAGCAAATTGCTAAGAGTACATTGTATTTATATTATATTTACATTACTGCAATTCAATGTAATATAATATAATGCGATAAGCATATTAATAAAATGAATGACCGGGCGATTATGCCTATTAAGCATAAAATTAAGCATAGAATGTAATCAATGTTTGAATAGAATTAATAAAGTCACAGTCGGATTTTAAACCTAAAAAGAACAAGTTGTTTTAATATAAGATGGCATAACACTATAGATATTTGAGTTTGGTTGACAATGACAGGTAAAGAGAAGAAGAAGAGTACCAGTGTTTCCTCTTCTTCGTCCTTCCAGCTGCGATACTACTCATGTGGAAAGAAATTTACTCTACTCGTATGCATCTCTATGAATCAGTGCTCTGTGATATCTTGACAACCATTCTGACCTGACACCACTGAAGAGAGATCAGCTGTCGTTCAATTACTTAGTGGCTGCTTCCTGGAGTGGGAGTTTGCATGCAAGAGCCATTTCAAGGTTCCTTCCTCTTTTTGGAAGTTGAACTAGCTCGGCAGCTTTAATGTTCCTTAAACTATTAAAATACTACTATTAGTACTATTAAAATATTCTGGCACCCAGGAGTAAAGATCACATGCGAGAAATTGACATCAAAGAATAGTGCCGGAATAGTGTAGTCGGTAGTTTTGGGAATCTCTTTGTTATACAGATTAGATGAGTGTTCTGTATTATTACAGATCCACAGGTAGGAAAATTCCAGTCTGATAGCAGTGAATGCTGCTAAGCTCCTTATTGTACTGGTGATCCACAGGGAGACTGTTCTCTAAACATTCGTTGGAAGCTTCTTAAATGTTAACATTAATTTAAATAAATTCGATTAATAATATGAACTACATCAAGAACATTCAGTTATAAAGATGATAGTAAGAAGGAAAACACTAATTACTAGATAGTAAGAAGGAAAACACTAAATTACAGGCAAATAGTTTATTTTAAATGGAAAAGCGAGTTTTTCAGATAGCAAATTGATTTAATCGCTTTTTTGTAAATTTAATGCCCATACCGGCTGAAAAATTTGCTAATTCGGATAGGGCAGGGATTTGAGTAGAACTGGATGGCGCACCAGCTCATTTCGGTCTAATTTGCAATTCGGTCACAATTAAACTTTATAAATCGGAAAGTGGTGTCGCGTACGCTTCTAGATTCCAGGATCTAATAAGCTTACTGAAAGAGCTCAGGTGTGCGTATCGTAAAATTCATCCTGTAATTAAAAAATCAAGGTCCGTACAGGTCATCCACTTAAACAAGTGTTCACTCTCAGTCCTATTATATATTACTTTCAGTTAAAGTATTTTTATTCTAAGAATGGTTATGTTCTAGATCAATGAGCTCAATTTTTTAACTGACTATTACTGTATAGTACGAGCTACTAAAGCTTCACATATAAAATTTGTCCGCGAGCCCAGCGAAACTTAGCGAAGGACAAAAATCTAAAAAGCCAATAAAACACATAACAAAAAAAAAATTTCATGAGATCACATATTTTTAACTCCGTCAGGTTTAGCTTGGCTCAACAAGTTTTTCTCAAGCACAAAGAGGTGTACGTATACATAAATTTCCAAACTATGATCGAGAATTTTGGTTGCTGTATTTTGTAATATCGGTGTAGATTTAAAATTAACGTGATCACTAATAAATTGTATTTCTTAAAACTTACTATGGAAAACTTGCAGGCAAAAACATAGATATGAGCCAAGCATCGGTCAATTTTTGCCTCTGTTTGCCCTAAATTGGCATATTATGTAGCGTGCTTATATTTACATGAGTTTGATTCAATGATATTTCCTAATCACAGTTTTTTTTAAATTTTGAACATTTTTGAGTTCTGGATTTACCGAATATTCTAACTGCATAGGTTTAAATGCATTTGACACTTTATTGTTGGTCATATGTTTGAAAAGGCCTGCTTACCACGTGTTAGTTACGAGGTGCAATTCTGGTTTTGGACATGGATATACATAGACGACAAAATAGACGGTAAAGAGACGGCAAAAAGCGGAATTTTTGAATTTTGAAGATTTAGCCTATATATATGACTTAACTTATAATATGGAAAAATAGGACTAAGAAGTAGAGAGTTATTTTACCCAGAAAGCCATTACTATCGTTATGTGCATTACAAAATTTAGAGCTCGTAACCTTCGTCGAATATTAATAAGTTACTGTTGTTGTAGGTGTAGCTCAAAAATTAAAACGATCGCATTTTTTTATGTCATAACGCTGAGATGTTTTGGTTTTAACAATCAAGGGCTATAGATAAGGGTTTGAAGTCAAAAATTAAAAATATATGAAACCTCATAATAAGAAGCTACTAATTCTGTCACAAAAATGGATTTAATATTTGTGATGCATTTTATCAAGCTTTTTACAATTTTTTTGCTAGTATTTAACAAATTATATTAAAATCATGAAGTATTTTTTGAGATTTCATCGTTTTTATTAATTTTTAATATACTCAAATTTCGTAATCCTCATGAATTAATTAATTAAAATTTGAGATTAAAATTCGCAAAATTGAGCAATTTCTCAGTAAGTTTAGAGTTATTTTTATTTTGGATTTTGGAAATTGCTTTAGCTGGCTTAACGTTTTTCTCTTTTTTAAAAACAATAATTTTTAAAAGGTTACCTTTGAATTCCCAAATTTTTTATCTGATGTTATCTAATGTGATGATATCTAATGTTTTTTTATCAAAAACAATTTTGAGCCGCAACCAAAACAAACTATTAGGAATCGGACATAAATAAGGGATACAAAAAAATAAAGCACCAAAATTAGATAGGAGTTCTCCCACCCAAACCACAGCTTTTCACTATTGTTACACTTATAAAATTTACGGGTATTTAAAACTCAATAAAAGTGGGAGTTTAAGAGTGAATGTCCACACACACTGTTTATGGTAACTTACATGAAGCCTAAACGCTAAATTGATTGTAATGTACAACATTATTTGTTTAGTTGGTGCCTACTGCGTTCAAACCACTGGTTTATTTATTTCTGTCTATATAGAGCATATATATTTATATAGGAATTCAAAACTCTATGAATGCAGTGAAGCGAAGCAACAATAGTAAGTAAATCCCATTATGATAAAATGATTATTACGACTATAGGACCGGGCTACCGCCGGCAATTTATCACTTTTCTTTATTACTATCTAAAATGTATAGGAATGTAAACCTCGATATAAGGGATAGAGTTTATTCCAAACATTATGTTATGGCGGTAAAACATTTATTTAGCTTATAGGTTTCGGGACCAAACCCCCAGCTTAGCCTCCTTTTTAATTCGTAATTTCTTATCATAAGGATTTGTATTTTTACGGTAAGAATGGTATTTTATTAATCTGTAATTTTCAAAATGTTGGTTTGATCCTTATTCCGCACGATCAAATTTTTAATATATTCATTTATATTAAAAGCTAAAAAGCTTAAAAACTATTCAAAGTAAGAAAAGTACATTTTGTTAACGATTTCCTTACTGACGATGACATAAAATTATATTCCTATACTTTCTTCTGGCAGATTCGTAAATTTGAGAAAGTTTGAACCACTCCATTTCGATTAACCGTAAAAAACTTTTTGTTAATTTATTAACATTTTCTATAAAGATGTTAGCGGTAAGTTAAGGGGTCCCAAACTATTTTTTAAAAGATATGTAGGTCTGTATTCGTACAAAAATTAAATGAAATTCATTTAATTTGAAATGTATTCAAATGGATATTACCTAATTTGATGCTCCATTTTTTCAATGTTCGTCCGTCTTGTAAGTGATTGATCGGGCTTCGTGTTTAATGGGTCCCGATCAATTGTTGGGCTGTTTTCTAATTACTTTTACAAATTATAGGGTGTTAAAATACAGTACTTTGGTTTACCTCGCTGGACATTTTGATTCATTCAAATTTCAAAGTGGTCCGACCCCGAGATCAAAGAGTAACCCATTGATATTTTGTAAAAAACACTAAAAACTTTGTTATATTTTACAAATTGGAGCCTATGTGGATACTACAATTATCTGCGAAATATTTACATTTTTCGCTAGAATTATTCTAGAACTATTCTCCAATCCGAGTAGCAAATAGCTGTGGCGCGGCCCAGGTGCATAGTATTATACATACTAATTTTCCTATAACTTTGTAATTAATAACAGAAATATGAGGTCACACAATAAAATAACTCTTGAATACAGTATATTTCGTTTTGATTCCAAAATGCTAGCATTAAATATTTATAGATTAACATCGTTGGTAAAAGTTAAAATACAATTTCATTTTGGAATTTATGACTTGAATTTATGACAGAATAAAAATGTTATAATTATTACACATACCTGGATAGTATTTCAAAGAATAAGAATAAGGATTGAAATCAATCAAAAAGTTTTGATATAGAAATTCAAAGTATTTAATGTTGATAGTTTAAGACTTATTGAATGATTTTGGAAGATTGTTAATTATTGTTTGGAAACAATTAAATGAGTTTGAAAAGGTTTTATATAAATTGAAATATTTTTCTTTTAATTTGACATTTTAATGGCCACTAGCTAAATTTACTAGCATCAGTCAGTCATCTTACATTGAAGCTTTAAAAGGGCAACTAGCGAATCAGTAACAAGTTGAAGATATGGTTATTGAATGATACTAATCAGCGTGAAACTTTCAGCACATTTTGTTCAGTTTTACTTAATATCGCGCAAACCGAACGAAACGTCAACATATTATGTATAAACTCACTTTTCACAGCACAATTTTCTTAAGTATAATTAAACTTGTATTCAGATTTCCATAACCTTTAACATTTAACTAATTGTATTCCGGACTGACTAGACGATACGATTATATCAAGTTACAATAAAAGAAATACTTTCTTGAAATTCGTATAATGAATCGTAATCAGCCTAAAAGAAATAAATAGAAATCGCAAAATTACGTAAACTTTCGAGGGCTGTTGGCGAGTTCGTTATTTTTTATTTTTAATAACTGAATAAATTTACAAGTCTAAATTTCTGTTTCGAGTTTTAGGTTTTAATTTTGTTAATTTCAAATTTTGAATTTTGGTCTAATAATATTTTTTTACATCGGTTTAAGAATTTAAAAGACTACGAGTATAATTATAGATTGAGATTTAAAAAATAATTCGATAAAAAATAATTAATGTCGATATTTTAGAAAATATTTTAGGAAATACCAAAACTAAGTGTTTTAAATAATTTTAATTTTATTTTTTAAACAACTATTAACAGCTTGGCGGCAATTCGACATTGTAGGTGATTCTAGTGTAGTTTATGTAACTATAATACTGGAGTATTGGCACCTTTTTTAAGTAATATGCATTTTAGATACAGTTTAAAGCCAATATATACATATATGCAACAATTAGTATCCACATGAACCATTGACCGACAAACAACGATTTTAGTTTTAATAGTAAACAATATATTTATTGATTTAACTTGTAAATATATTTGTACTAAATAAATCAAAGGTAAAATGTCCCCTCTAAAAGACACACAGGTTGTTACAAAACTATTGGATATTGGATATTTACTCTCACACATTCTAAATTGTTTATGTATATAATATTTTATACGCGTTTTAATTATTTAATTATTTTGATTACATTTAATCATAATATACATAATTCGATCGCACTAGCCATGCCCATGAGTGTATACATTTTGAAAGATTCCGTTTTCGAAATTTTACTCAGATCGAAGAACTATAACACTTTAGTGATTCATAAAACAAAAATTAAATATTAAACGCCTTTTATTTAAGTATTCCTTGCCAGAATATAATGTAAACTTAAATGGATATAAATTTTCCGGTTATGTTGTGTGATGAGATCATAATATTCGTGAATGGAATTTACCATGTTGTTATTAAAAAAGTTGATGCAAGAATTTTTTTTTATTACATTACTTGCGGCAGGATTTGTCTTCAAATATGATTGTAACTAATCTACTGTGTGCGATTTAATTATAGTTACGATTAATAGTTTATTTTATTTACCTGTTGTTTTTAACTATAATAATAATTATTTAACTATGTATATGTAATTTTATCTTGTATTTTAAAAGCACAGTTAAGTTAACACCTTAAAGTCAACAAACGAACTGACGATACTTTTGTTATGGTAACATTCAACCCCGAAAACTATAATATATTAAAACAAATTATTTAAGCGCATGACATTTAATTTTGTTTCGTTTTTATTATTTTTTTGTTTTTTGGTAACGTGATTTTGTCTTCAAAAACAAATTTTCCTATACCTACTATGGAAAAGTTTTTCTTTTGTTTCCACGAAATTTGATAAACCACCATGCTAATTTTCGGATTCCGAATTTACTTTTTCAAATTTGTAAAGTTTCTTTTAGTTTAGTTTGAGTCTCAGCTTACCTGAAAATAGAAAAACAAAAATAATAAACTGAATTAGTAAGGACACAATTTTTTGAATATTATAAAATTATTATAGATGTCTATAGTAGTAATAAAAATGAATCGTTTGCTTCTTTTACGCATGACGATGTTTTATATTTTTATTTTTTATTAATTAATTAATTGAAATTCATGTTTTAGTCGGTTTTGGGTGCGAATATGGAAAAATATAAACGCATTAAACGATTCGAGGCAAATTGAGAGGGTCTTGATGTGTTGGTATTTCAATTCGATGCCGCGTTGCATGCTAATTTTGTGTTTTTGTTTTTGTATTGGGGAGTGGAAGAAATTGTGTCACTGTGTATATATACTTACGTCTATATTTACGATGGAATAATGATTTTTTTGGCAGAATTTGATTTGTTCGTCGTATTTTGTTCGTCCCTTTTTCATTCACAATTTGGAAAATGGAAAATCAATTTAATCTTGAGATATATGTATGTCATCCGATAATTTTAGATTTCCTATGTATGGTGGTATACCATATTATATTGGTTTATATTTTTAGAGATGAGATCTGAAGGAAACAACGAGTATTACACGACAATTTAAAATCCCGTGCCACTCGCTTATGTTGCAAATACTGTCATTGTGTGCAGTTAGACAAAGTTTACACTTCTTTTCTTTTATATTAGATTCATCTGGTATTCATTCGATTTAAAATTCATTTGCTAAAATTGTATTCCAACTGACTGTTGTTTTGACGGGTCAGAATGACATTGTATACAAATTTGTTAAAATTACATTTTCTTATCAAATATTAAACTATAATGGGCGGAAAATTTTCTTCAACATTCCCATCTGGAAACATAAAGTTAGTCAAGAAAATTGTATGGGAAGCTTTAGTCAACAGGCAAACCATTTGGAACAGGAGGAAAAAGAATTTAAGAAATGAAATACAAAGAATTATCTGGGCGACAATTTGATCCATATTATCAGTAACATGAAAAGGCCAGTATTGTTCGCAAAGAAAATATGTACTGAAATTATCTGTACATTTAAAACTTTCTGTTAGTGCTACAAATAAATTAACAAGATTTGTTCACGAAATCTGATGTATGTTAGAAAATCATTTACTTGTCAAATATGTCAAGAATTTTACATTGTGTGTACAATGTGAATTTTCAACGTCTATGAACGTAGTTGAAAACATTTATGCATCGGTTGCATATAACTTCAACAGCCGATGCAAGCAAAGCCCTTTTTTATAGGACTCACGAAAATTGCGAAAAGTTCATACAGGTGCGGCCCGTTGTATTGGGCAAGGTGGCAGCATTTATTTAGTGGTTTATTTCACCATCCGCAAGAAAACATTTATGTATTTAAAAAAAACATAAATCTAGAGATTTATTAAAATTTGGTATCGCGAATTTATTTATTTTATTTATATTTTAGTCGGCTTTACCAACCAGTGACATAGTAAAACACGCGAAAAATTGTTTAATACTGATGCAAGGCTTTTTTTCGTGTGTTTTACTATGTGAGGCCTCGGAAAGTTCGGCTAAAATTGGGTATTGAGAAATTTAAATTTTTTTGTACTTCGTTTTAGCTACCGTATTTCTTGTACTCTCTACGCAGTTTTTGATTTTCAAACTGATTGGTAAAATAGAAAATTTTAACAGAAAAGTTAAAAAGAGTAATATTTAAAAAAAAATATGCTAAATTATTTTAGTCACCTTATTTGAAAGCGGTGTATAGTGAAAAATTCAATTTACGTGTAATCAATTCAAATTACGTACATATATTAATATACTAATTTTTTATCTATGTACAAGAAAACTAATCTAAGGCACAATGGAAATACTGAATATTAAAATGGAAAATCGAAAAATGTATGTAGGTATGATTGTACAACATATCTTGTTTAATTAACACTTGGTAATTTTTTTGGGTGCTCGTGAGAGACGATAAGTGTACAAATCCGTATTTGTACTACTGAAAATCTCAGCGAGATTTTTGAAAAACCGCTATATCCACAGTGATTCACTGTTTGTTGCGATTTTAGGGCTAAAAGATTCATCGGGCCGTTCTTTTTGGAAAACAATACCAGCGAACTTGTCAACGGCAGACTACCGTGTAATGATAAACGATTTTTTGTGGTCTCCTTTTCAATATGTATACTAACAATATCCAACAAAACAGCGTCATAGTTAAAGACACAATGGCATTATTAAAACAAAATTCAGCACAATTTGCTTGTGGCGTCGAATAGTTTCGAAACGGCCCTGCGTACAGGTAAATATAGTTCTATTGAAAACCTGAACGAATTTAAAGTCAATTTCAATTTATCGATGTCATGTTTGGTTTATTTTAATCACGCTTATCAAGATTAATATTTTAGTGTTTCTAAAGGCGTTATAGAACAGTAATCTGTGGCTACCTACTAAAAAATAGAATCCCATCACATAAAATTGAAAGAAAGACAGCGATAAAAATCCAAGACTAGCATAATGTTAATTATTAAATCAGAATAACGTCAATTATTAACTCTGAAACCAAGATTGGTGAACCATTAGAGAGCTGGTCAGTAGTTAATTGCATTCGAAGCTTAGTGAAAATTTATTCTCTACCTTATTCGAGTGGAATGGCGTAATAAAATTATGTATATGTATATATTGAATGAAAAGAGGGTAAAAAACATGGTTATCTACAGGGCGGCCAAGAAAAAATTGCAGTTTCGCAGTTTTTCGTAAAATATTTATCGAATGGTTTATGGATTATAAGACAACCATAGCTAGAATTTCAAAGCTCCATGCTGATATTTTGAGTTTAACATGTACGCAATGTACCGGTCTCAACGAAATGTGAGACATCGCACTTGAAGAAATAAATGGGCTTTATTTGCGAGGCACTATCACAGCTCAATTCTCTTATTTCGAGTGTTTGAAGTTCGTAATATACCGGTCTCAACAAAATAAGAAAAGTGATTGATCAGGGATGAGGTCCTATCATCCTATTTATTGGATTAAACTATTTAAATAAAAATGCTCTCTCTGTTTGAAACATCAAGATTTTGAGAAAATGCCAGAAAATAATTCATTTTTACAAACAGGGGGTTTACAACTTCCGCTGATCATAAAATTGAAATATATGATGTGTGCTCGTAGTTAGAGACAATTCAACGTAGAAGATCCTGTTGGTAAAATTCAGCGAAACATTAATATTAAAACATAATTCTGAGAGGTGGTTTAAACTCCTGATAAACACTTAAGTCCATAACACATTGTATAGAATTGTAAACCAATCTAAATGGGGCCAATTTTATTTGAAATAAGCGTGATTTTAAAAATATTTGATGATTAGGATACAGATAGAAACAAAACTCAAATGTGTTTTTTAATATTTTTATAATTTTATTTTCTAAACTAAATAAAACACCAAACAATTAAGCTGTTTTACTTCATTGGACAGCTAATGGAGAAATTTACGTTAGTAGGCTTAATGTGAACAGCAAGGTGAATTTTGCACCAAGTCGTCTGATTTGAACCCAATACGATCGCAATGTAAAGACGAGTTTATGCATTTCTATCTTGCTGCAAAATATTCACCGACCAATATATAAGCCAATCAAAACAAGCTATTTCGTAAATAAATTTCCCCTTCCAAATTAAAATTATTTCAATTCGATGTGCAGCAGGCTGTCAACTGCTACAAATTAAAAATATGCTCAAATTTTCACTCATTATGTCAGTTTTAGCTCTATTTCAATTTTTTTTTTGGCTATATCTTAGCGAAACCGAAATGTCATTGTCTAACTATAAACTATAACTATAAAAACTATACATATTTGTTTGTATTTAATGGTAAGATTAATGTTAATTTTAATTTGTAATTAATAATTATATTCTGTTTTCATTTTTTTCATGAGAAAATGTATACTGCTTGCCATTCCAGTAAAAATGGCTAGACAACTTTTTGAGCTCGTTGCAAATAAATCAAATGTTGTGTTTTTATAATGGTGGATGATGGATGTGTTATTTATTATTTAAGATAAGTATTTTGTATTTATTAAAATTTTGGTTGTTTATCTTGATTGTATATTTCTAGATTCACGTACTGGAAGTCCCAGTTGGAAGTAAATATTTCTGGCAACATTTTGAGACTAAATTATATTATAGTGGTAAATCATATACACAATCGAGTCATTTGTGGCAACATTTAAGATTTCACCTAGGCGTTAGGCCATGAGCTTGCAGCGTCGAAGGATGTACCCGAAAATTTACGATTTGCCCTTATTTGAATGATCATATTCGAAAATGCCACACTGGTGAACGGCCGTAGCAGTGCCTAATATGTGGAAAACTTATTATCACCGGATCAGTATTTTAACAACACAGACTTCATAACACAGACACCGTGGAGAACGCCGATATGGATGCGAACTGTGTGGTAAACGATTCTATCGAGCAGACGCACTACAAAATCATATAAGGATCTATACTGGCAAGCAACCCTGTCCCTGCGAGCATTGTTCGAAAGCATTTCGACAAATCAATTTAGACCGTAATTTAACTCATATTGTGCCACGGCTCTATCAACTGCAATTAGATAAGTCGAGGTGCCACACCAACTCTTACATACTAATAAAATTTATTAAATTAATTAAAATTTTATTTATATGTACATTTATACTTTTATTTCGATATGTTCTGAGATCGTTGTGTTTTCTGATAGTCTTAATTCGTGATTATTATAACCTTTTTCTGGTGCATCCGCATGTACAAGGTATGCACATACATACAATGATTCAGTATTTACAGTGGGGTTGGTTGTGAAATTACAGTGTGTACAATTGTTCTGAAAATATAAACAAAAATATAGTGGAACAGTGTTGCCAGTATTAAAATCGGATGAGTTAGTAACATTTGGTGGTGGCCTTACGAGTTTGATTTCCCTCTCGAAAGTTTTATGCAAAGAAACTACCAACAGTAGCATTTTATGTGATAAATTATCATCATACTTGCTTTGTAAATAACATCAATTTATTTACATTATTTCAAACTTATGTCAAAATAATGTCAAAATTATGTCAAACTGACATAATTTTCGACAACCGCAAATTGAGCAAAAAGCCATGTACCAACATACTAGAATAAAAAGCGGCTAACTTCACCCCGCTTTGCAGACAATTTTGCAGCAAGATAGAAATGCATAAACTCGAAATAAACAAACGCGACATTTCGAACCAAAACAAATAAATTATATATAAATCCGGTTTCGATCATTTTTGCAAATACAAACAAAATCAAATGAGTAAAGGTAGTAAAATACGAGTACGAGTACGTAGTAAGATAAAACCAATAAGTTGAATTTCGTAAATTTTTGGCAAGAATTTTGTTTTGTGTATCAAAAAAAAATCAGATTTGTTTTTTCGAGGAACAACGAAATATTTATTTATGTATCTAGAACGCAAAGTGATATTTTGTTTGTTGCTCGGGCGTATAGAGATTGTTGACCGAACCGATGCGTGCCGAGAAGTATGATGTGCATTAAATATGCAAACATATAAAACGTGTTACTTCTATTTTTACACGACAACTTATAAAAATTTAAAAATATAATTAAATCACAAATATATTATGTAAAATAGAAAGTATTGATAGTGATTAAGCATCGCGAACGCGATACTCAATCATAGCAATATGGACTGTAACTTGTATATTAAATTTAATAAAATTCAAATTGTCTTGCTTTTCGCGGCTTGCTATATGAGTATATGAATTATGATATGTTTTGCTTGTCAAACGTCTTTCTTTTATTTTTCCAAAAAAAATTTCTTCAAAAAAAAAATTGGAAAGATGTCCTAGATTTGTTTTCTTTTATGTTTTATCGCCTACCGCTGCGCAGTGAAACTATTGACGATTGGAGCATCACGGATTCCACGTAGCGGAATTTTTCTATAAAACACACAGCCACCTAATTTCGAATACAAAAACAACAACACAAACTTCAAATGGATCGTTCTTTTTAATAATCATTTTTTCCGTGAGAGGAGCTTAGCCTACTTTTACAATCGTCAATAGGAATAGATGCACTTTGCAGAATTCATTCATGTACGTACACATATTTCGTTTCCATACATACTTATAGGTAAAAACAATTTTCTGTGCTTTAAAAATGTACTCCAACATATAGGATGTTTAACTATTAGTTTTCAAATTAATAGTTTCACGTACTTTTATTATTAGAATTTTATTTATAAGAAACCTAGCAATTTTCCCCTAATGTTTAGTTAATTATCAGATGCTATGTCTTCACGCTATAATTAATTATAGATCTAAAAAAATGATCATAGCTGGGCTACGCCCACGCCATTCATTTAGTGTTGGAACTGTTTCCATCCACTCCTCACCATCCAAGTAAAATTCCATCGTAAAAACATATAATTTTAATAGATCTTGCAAAGCACTCACATGTGAAATTGCCTAAGATAATATTTATTTTATGTATATGGGCATGACCATCTTTGCCCTAGTTTTTAAAGATTTCACAAGATCTCAGACATTTTGGGTTAATTTTTTTTAAATTATATTTATAAATTTCCATAAAACATCAAATTATTTAGGTAACTAATTTTAGTCGAAGTTGACAAGCTTTCACATTGTAAAACGTACGATAAATTGTTTAGCATCAGTGATAGACGATTTTTCGTGCGTTTTACTATGTGAGGCTTGGCAAGGTCAACCAAAATTTCCTATCGAGCACATTTTATTATTTTTTTTATTGTCATTATTGATTAAAATTAATTTTGAAATCTTTTTGGCTACTGTATTCCTTCAGTCCAAACGCTACTATAGTCAGAGTAGAGCAGTTTTTCATTTTATTTATGAATTTTAAATTGATTCATAAAATTGATAATTTCAACAGCAAGGCTTTTGGAGTTACTTATGAAACTGGTTTTCTGTAATTTTGAAAGCTTTTATTTTGTAATGACGACTGGTTAATGGTAACGTTACGCAAAATATTGGATATACCTACAATATTTTTAAAAAAATGGCGCTAAACCATTTTATAATTTTAGTCGTTCCGTGAGTGCTTAGCTGACGTATAGCGACAAACTCAATATTTATAATTTTTTTGCAATAATCTTGAATATAATTTTAATACTCAATGTTTAAATCCAAAAATTAAAAATGGATGCATATTGTATGCGCCAAGACATAGCTAGAATATAGATAAATTAATTTAAGTGTGACCGTGTCCCAAATATTAAAAAAGATCATTTATTCACCACAAGTCACAAAGTATGTATAACAAACAACTAATAATTCGAAATATTTGATTTTCCTGTCAGTCCTGATAGTTAAAAGTTTATTACATAATTTGCTATATTAGTGCTTTCAGCCCTAGAATATTAAAATAAAAAAATCAGTGAGATCTTATTACTTAGGTGACATTAATTAGGCAGCATGTACATAGTTCTAAGAAATGATCTGTTTCTGGTGGAGCTGATATAAATAATATGTATATAGTCCCTTGAATTAATTGTTAAATTAATTTTAATGTTAATTAAACATGACATCCAGATATAATGAGCAGCATTCTGAGGAACTTAGCAAGCAAATAAGACATTCTATAATCGTCCTATTTCCTATAGATTAACACCTACTCATTTTTCAGTTAAAATAACCGCTTATTAGAACCACCTGGAGAAATTCGGAAGAATCGATATATTTCAGTTTTTTAACGTATAGAGATAAAAATATTCAGTCCAAGTACCTTATTCTAAAAGCCTATATTTTGGAAAGTTCTCCGTCGTCAGCAACATTGCTAAATGTATTTTCTTGTTATTTATTCAATGAGTTCGACATATATTTTAGTTTAGTATAAATTGAGGCACAGATAGTGAGGATAAGATGATAGTACCATCTATTTATATATTGCATGAACTATTTCTTTTAGTTTGGTTAATACGGTCTTCTGAGGAACGTAGAATTAGCACTGAATATTTTCGAGTCTAAGTAACAGAGCTGAAATACATATCTCGAAATTTGCGAATTTCTGCTGGTGACTCTAATAAGTCCATCTTAACCTTAGACTATTCGATTAGGTCTGGGTCCCGTCTAGTCAAGTATCACTATATATAATATCAAGATTTTCGAAAAAATAGTTTTTCTGGTTAAATTGGAAGAAGATTTCTGAGGAAACAAATGGTATCCATCAAAGAATGGTTTAAATAGTTTTCACCTTTTTGAATTTATTTAGGAAATGGGTATCAACGTTGCTGGAACCGTCAGGTTACTGATTAAAATATTTTTTTTATTATACTTAATCCGGAATGTTCTTGTGGGTTGGATCTTGCGTATAGCTTTCCAATATTCTACATTATCGTTTTAAAAAAAATAGGTAAATAATTATTTATCGAGCATATTGTTTTTGTTTTAACCTTAATTATTAAGATAATAAAACTAAGATTACTGTATTCGAAAACAGTATTAGTAACAATATATAAAGTTGGTTTTATTATTAATATTTAGATCTATTGTTTTAAAATAAAACAATACTTTCTAATGTTTTGAGCTTTACAGTCTCGATTAGGGTTTCGAATCGAGTTTAAGTATCAAATTATCGTACAGTTTTTGTTGCAAAAATCAAGAATCATTTGTCAGTGGCAGAAAAGATATGAATAATAATAATAGTACCCGTATAAAGCTACACCAATTTAAAAAAGATATACAATCTAACCTCTATCCCAAAAAAGCTCTAAGATATGACTTGATAATCATTGACAGGCTAAATCATTAAATCCTTACCTGAGAAAGTAATACGACAATTGTTCCATATATTCAAGGTAACAATTTGGCTAAAATTTGTTTCACTCCAATGGAAAGTAGCAGAAGTAATAACGATAGCTTCTTCTTAAAAAAAGGACTTGCCATAGAAACTTTTACGGTCCATAGCCTTACCTTACATTCACACACCATTCATTCAATCCATTCATTCATCCCATTCACACAAGTACAGTATACCACCTGCGCATTGCATAGCTCCATGTCACCCTGTACAGTGACATGGAAGATGGGTCGGCCCATGAGTTCTACATTCCAACAGAGGGTCATAGATGTTTTCAATTTAATCACCGATCGTAATCGGGAGATGAAAAATCCCTTTTGCATCCCCGCCTCGGTAGCTTACCTGGTTTAGTTATTGAATCGAAGGAAGCCGATAAATCTGCTGAACTGGTCAATAAACAATATAAAAATATTTTCAAAATTATGGGACTAATCACAGTATTACAGCCCGACAAACGTGTACATTTAAGAATGTAAATTTGAGATATAAAAAATATTAGAGCCCTGCTCCTTTGTAAAAAATATTGATAGAAGGTTCTTCTTAAAAAAATTGACCTTTTAGGTAAAAAATTTAAGCAAGAATTATTTAGTTTTTGTCCCGAATACGAATCTGCAAAAAAATATGGTTCTAATAAAAAAAGTTACCTTGAATCCTGTACAAAACGGGAAAATACCTTTACGATACTTTTCTATTAGGTCAGTTAACAACATATTTAGCAGAAAATATCCAATTTTAAACGGATATTTTGGCATCAAATCTATCCCTCAGATATTGTAAATTTTCTACGGCTCTAAATAATAATTGTTTGTTTGGTTTTGTATTATTGTTGATATTTTGAAACATTATCATAATGTTACAATATCTATTCCAATTATTACCGAATTGATGAAGACAAATTATACGATGCAGCTTATTAAAAATTTTAATTTTTTCAAGTACATACAAATTTTCTTAAGCATTGATCAAACGAACGAGCGCAAAAACGATTAATCAATAATGAAAAATAAAACATGTTTTTGTAAAAATTCCATTATCCTAGTTTTGCAACTTGCATGTGATGTCAATTTGATTTGAACATTAAAAAAGTTATGGAGTAACCATAATACGAGTATATATATAGTTCATTTATAGTAAGAACCCAACAATGTTTGCTTGTATCTTTTAGGATGGCTAAATATGTATACATATATGTATATTGGCAATTAGGTTGGTCTGTTTAGAACTACCATAAAAAAAATTGTAATTTATCTTGGGTACGCAATCTGTACGCGTAAATCAAAGATCCTAATTATATGATGATTTCATGAATATACATTATTATGATAAATTAGAAAAAAAAACTTTAATGAAATTAAAATTTTCAACCCAAAAACGTTGACAGCCGAAACAAAATAATCTTTCACATGACAAATTCAAATGAAAATTCTACCATAATTATCATGATGCTACCTACAAAAGGAAGTATATGTATTGTATATATGTAGATATGTCGTTACAAATATGATGTAAAATCATGAAAGCAATTTTATAATTTCATGTACATATATACATATTAGCTCGTATTTTTAAAGTCTTTATAGACAGGATTATAATTGAAGAAACTATCTCCATGTATATACATACATACATCCATATATAAGGTTTGTTTGTACATAATTTTTTTTTATAAAAAGTAGAAAAGCAAACGACTAAATATATGTAGTATAGTATGTTGAAATTTTAATACGCTTGACACGCGAATTTTCTATTGAAAAAGTTCTATTATGTGACTTCGACTTATTGTTTTCGAGGTTTTCGATTCATTTTTATTTTTGTATATAATGTTCTGTATAACATACAGGAATTAATTTGATTTGGCACACAATTATGGTATCTGTTTAAT
Organism: Tipula unca; assembly: GCA_951394425.1. Taxonomy (NCBI): domain Eukaryota; kingdom Metazoa; phylum Arthropoda; class Insecta; order Diptera; family Tipulidae; genus Tipula; species Tipula unca. Next base: position 137,424,007 of record OX596381.1, read on the forward strand.
GCTGCAGAATGAATGTACAATAATTTGGTAAAAATCGATGGTGAAATTGTTAACATCAAACGCTATATACTACACTAAGCAGCTATACGAACTATAATCTATAGGAAATGGTTTACTATAGATGAGATCAAGGTATAATTATTCCTGGTGTAATAGATAAATTACTGAGAAACTGCCGAATTGGATCGAGGCAAGTCCTCACTTGTTGTACACATAATTGACCAGTTGCTTATTATATAAACTGACATTTCCAATTCGTTTATCAAGCAGATCACTTAACCTACTTTGTATCAATCGGAAAATTTGATCATATCAGAAACATTATAATCAATTTCCATAAAAATCCACTGTGAAAGCAGAAACAAAGAAGACAAACATAGACACAAACTGATTCATATAGCTACACCACAATTTCAATTTTCTTCACCTACTCATTGAAACCATTTTGAGCTGTTGACGAAGTGTTGAATACTACTGACGTCCATCCTACTGAGGTCGATCAGTTCATTTAAAAGGATCAGATGAGGACAGGTGCAAAACAGATGGAGTACTGTCGCTGTTTAAATCTCTCCAAATCCAACTTTGGCAGACTTGTCGGCATAAGGTTTGGCCATTTGTCGCTTCACAATTTACTAGTTGCTTTCTGAAGACGTTGTTTACATGATGCAAGAGGAATTTCAATATTCATTCCTCTGTTTGATGGCGAGTTCATTGGGTTTCATATTCCTTGTACACTGTTGAAATACCCGGGAACCCATATTAGATAGCTGTTGAAGTGATCTGCTATTTCGTTAAGAGAAACAATTCTGGACTACTTTCGATGTGTGGACCATTATACCTCTACTCGGATTACTTTATCGCGTTTCTTCAGCTAGAAAAACACTACAATAGTCGGGGAGAACGGAATGAAATCTATTTTTGAATCATCCTGAGAGGCTGTTCTCTAAACTTCCAGTAACACCACTAGCAGACCACTAGCCTGTGACCCCATACAATAGAATGGTACAATAATAGAATGTTATAATTCATTTTAATGAAGTTTTTAAATTTCAACCATCTAATACAAAAAGTTAAATTAAATTCTTAATTTCCTGCCTTGTAGTTTATTGTGTAAGGAATAAGGATTGATGCGAAGTTTTCTTCGATGTTACTCAAATTTTGAAAGTGTTTAAACATTTGCCTCGTGAAATATATCAAGCATCGGTTTTCAGTTCTTAATACTAGAATTACGAAAAAATTGTATGCGTCCGTCTGTCTGTCACACTTATTTGAAACACCCTGTGAATGAAAGTGAATATTAAAGATTTTATAGTTCCAGTTGCGCAACTAACATCTGCCGAAAATGTATTTGTTCAATTAAAATTTGAAATGCCTTCTCAATTTTTGTTTAGAAATTGATCGACTTTTGAAGAATAAATTAATTTATTGAATTTTAAATATATTTTGGGGTTTTCGAAGAATCATCCAAGTTTTGCTCGGTTATTGAAAGTATCATTGATTTTTTAAAAAAGGTAACAAGTAATTTAACCATTTAGGTTGAATTTAAAAAAATCTTATTCTAAAATTTTAAAGTTATAGAATCATTAGAAATATTTCGAATATTTAGCCAATTTTATTTAGAATGTTTCTCGAATTTCAAAAAATTCTTCAAACTTAGTATTAAACTACTCTAATACTAAATTTGAAGAATTTTTTGAATCCGAACGATCCCAAGCATGGTCTTCATACTGTCTAAGACAATCTGAAGAGGCACAATTCGTTCCGGATCAGCACGCAGAACGTGCCCGAGCCAGCGTACTCGCTGAGATCTTACTTCATGTACAATATCGGGGATCTTCATCTGATCTCTGATCTCGATATTGTACAGAGCTCGGTAGGTACCATCTATTTCGCGTTTTGGGCCGTAAATCACACGCATGACTCTTCTCTCAAATGTTAGGAGCCATCTCTCGTACTCATCCGTCAGCGCCCAACTTTCACATCCAAACATAACAATCTCGATTAATATGAAAGCAACGGACTCAATAAAGGAAAACTATGGAAAATCAAAAATTACCCGATTAAATCTGTGTGTGAGATTTGAAGTACATAATTTTTAAAATTGAAATTTGAGTTTGTATTTTATATGACAAAACAACTTCACTTATTTAATATTTTTGAACTATAGCTTTCAACTAGATGGGTCTCATGGATGGTGCTGACAAAAAATTGCTAATATGAATATACAAATACAGTGATTATTTGGTCATATCTAGAACTGGATTCCACTAATCTGATTAGATCTCGGAAGGGATATATTTGATATTTATTTTGCAAAAATAACAATTAAACCTGTTCATTTGAAATCAACATGTTGGCTTAGGAAATTCCAACTTAGGTGGTTTTAAGGTGCATGTTCTGCTAATTGTTGGCTTTGTAAACAGCAAGCTTACGGGCCACCAATCCATCTCTTCGGTAATCTATACAGAAAAAACGAGGAAGCTGTGATTCTATACAGAAATGTTATTTTAAGAATGAAGAGGGTTTGATCTAACCGGCTAATCGCTGTTTAGCTAACCTCTAATAAGAAATTTTCAGAACTTCAAAATTTGATTAAACTTTAAAATTTGATAAAATTGCAGAATTTGAAAATTTATGAAATTCAGAATTTGATTAAATCTTAAATTTAAAATCGTTTTCTTTCACTTCCTCAGATTGTTGTTGCGTGTCAAATGTCAATGGAAATAATCATTAAAATATTCAGATTACGAGTCGTCGGATCATAAATTGATAAAGACTGATAGATATGCTTCAGCTATATGATGAATTGAAACTAAGCACGCTATTTTGAAACACTCCTTTAAAGTTTCCCTTTTAAAATATTTTAAAATTGTATGCATACCGTATGTGTTCAATTTGGTTTGGAAAGATGGGCCCTATTTTAAAATTTATTATTTTATGCTATTACCTATGATTTAGTTTTCGTGCAGTTATGTATATGTACCATCTGATACACATTGCAATTAGCGTAATACACTTTAGTTGATATCTTTGTATGTATAATGTATATAGAGAGACTCAAAAAGTTTAAATAAAAATAAAAAACTAATTTTAATTTTCCGCATCGTTATACTCGTACTTATATCGATAAAATGTCAGTCAACAAAATGAAAATTCAAAATTTAACATTAAACGTAACATGTAACGATATTAGTTCATTCAACAAAAAATAATGTTGTTATTTTTAAACTAACAATGTTTCTACTAGAAAACTATTGTAAATACAGTAAAACTACATATAATTTTCAAGTAAAATGGTTTGTTCCTGAACCGCTTTAAACAGATTCAGCTTGAAATATCAACGATGTGATAGTATTATTTTAAGTTACGAATTCAGAAAAACTAAAAAATTGTTCAAAAACTAACTAATTTAAGTAATTTCACAAATAAATTCAAACTATTCGCAATATCAAACATTTTCGTTTTATTTAAAAGCTTAAAGAAACTAGCTGCTTACTAATAGGCATATACATACGAGTATATAGACAATCATAAAACGATAATCTGTTTGTCTATGCTAGTACTCGTAGTAAGGTTGAAAGTTTGATAAACTCCACTACCTAGTAACAGATTTAGTATATAGTACTAAATATAAATTTTCAGTTGCATTAAATCCAAATCACTATAATTAAAAGTTAAGTGTAACATTCACTATTTCATCATTTGCAGATTTAATCTAAAGTTTATTTCTTATTTAATTTTTAATTCGGAAACATTTTTTTTTGTGAGAAAAGTTTACATTATAAACTGTTAACTACATGATCATCGCTTATCGCGGGCAATTTCCAACTATAGACGGATGTTACATCAATTAGATTAAATGTTGGGGATCTGCATATTTTAAAAATCCGGCTTCCTGACTTTGGAAAACCTTATCGATTGTGAAAAAATCGTAAGATTTGATTTGAAATTTATAATTTACATTACTTATATTAAAATATGATGTCTGCCTCACGCTAATATTTTCGGCTAATGCTGTGTAAAATAAACTCGTAAATCGAATTTTCAGTTGGTACTTATATGAGACATTAGCAGAAGCAGCGATTTAATTTTAGTTTAGTTAGTTTAGTCGATTGAATCCCAGCTATTATTATTACTATTAAACGGCTACCAATTGCTTAATTAATTTAACCTCCTTAAGAGGTTGCTTTGTACGATAAAAATTGGAATGTTTATTTGATTAGGAACTGTATTATAGAGGTGGGAAGAAATGAAGCGGAATTCTCTACAACAAACACAAAAATCGCACCAGCCAACTTCGGAGACTGGGATATTTAGATAAAAGACATAAAAGTTCGTGTACAAGTATTAAAATTGCCAATGCAACGGAAGCTTTAGGTTTGTTTTAATTTATATTATATACAACAAAAAATAATCAAATTAATTTTTGTTTATTTATTTAGTTGGTACAGAGTATGAAGCATCAAAAAAGTGGTTTTACCATTTTACGACTCCGTGGGATGAAGTTGAACGGCACTGGATAGCATCACACAATGGACGTCAAGCAGAAATACACATGCAGCCCAATACTGTGGAATTTTTTCAACAGTGGCCTATTTTGAAAAATTCGGAAGGATACCGATTGGTATGATAAATTTGAATTTTGTATTGGAAAGTTTATAAACTTTAAAAAAAATTTAGTTAGATTGACTTGGAATTTGCATTACTTCATCCCGATAAACAGTTCAATTTAATATACAATTGGTATACTTTTGTTCAAAAAGTTGCACTAATTTTAAAAACTAAAATTAAAAACCCGGATTTACTTGAATTTTTAAACAAGGGCAATGACAAAAGTAAGTGTTTTATTTGTCTCTTTGTTATATGTATATTATTGTATATTATATATATATATATATATATATATATATATATCTTATATATATATACCTATTTTATTTTACCAATTTGCTTAAATTTGTTATATTTTTTTATTCTAGGATTATTTAACTTACAATTAGTGACCTGCCTACACCACATTCTAAAGCCGAGTGTCAGAATTCGCTCTACAACAGGCTCCAAAAAATTTTGGAAACCATCAGTGGCAAATTCAATAGATGCGTTAGTTACCAGAGTGCCCAGCCTGACAGATATCACATGAATTTTAAATGAAAAGCGAGAAAGATACTCATCGTACAATTTAACTGTCCAGCCATTTGTTATAGTGTACATAGAGAATGGTACAGAAAAGTTCGCGGTATCAATAGACGAACATTATTTTATTTTTGACGATTTTTTATCGTGTTTAGATTTATGTTTTAAATCATTTTTTGCATTCAACCTTAAATATCCCATTGAATGTCAAACATTTTTATATTTTATTCAAAAATTTTTTTTTAATATAACCACAGAATCAGATATAATTGATACTGAAAGCAGTATTTTGATTCAAGAATTTAATTCAAATTAATAATCATAAAATTTTAATATAATTTTAAATTTTAATGTAATATAATCACGAATTCATAAAATAATATTTTGATACAATTGCTAAATTTGAAATAATAATTATAAAAATTTAAATTTTTCAATTTAAATTTTTTTAACAGAATTAATTTTATTTTTTACCTTTATTAGTAAACCTTTTATTCAGTATGTATTCATGTTTTAAATGCTCGATTTTTTTTATAAAAATTGACCTGATAAATCATTTAAAAATAATTCATAAATTACATACAAAAAGTAAATTTCAGTGTCAGGCTAACTGTCCTTTAACATTTTTCAATATTTCAAGTTATAAGAGACACTTATTAAATTGTGATAAAATTAATGAAAATGTATTGCCGGAAATATCTGAATTTGGAAATGTTGACTCGAATAGCATTCCTCTTAATTTAGAACCTAGATTACTACATAGAAGATCTGAGGGCAGCATTTCACAAGCTTCTAGTTCTATTCATTCTATTTTTTCTTAATAGAACTCAGTATTTTTTTCCGTGTACAAATGTTATCTATGAACGACTGACTGAACTAATCAATCATTTAGAAAAGTCGGCGATTTAGTAGAATATATTGGCGTGAGCAAGCAGCATTAATAAAAATCTAGTTAAATTAGTAAAAGCTCTGTAAGCTTAGTAAATGTTTGAACTAATAAGTTTTAGGTAATTTTATCTCACTGATTTGAAGGCTTTAATTTTACGCTTAATTAGTAAAGCTTAATAGATTTAATGTCCAATTTAGATGATAAAAATGTTTGTCATGAAAAAATTTTCATGAACTTTAATAGTTAAAATGAGAAAGAATATGTGAACAAAATTGACGATGCTATAATTTTGCTTGGATGCTATAATTTTTAAAATTTGAGATAATTTTATTTGCTAAAATACGAATTAATAATAATGTCGATAATAATAAAAAATTAATAAATATTTAATTACAATTCATGACGGTCGGTATTTTAAAAGAATACTATTTGTATCGTAAATACTGTAATTTTTTCATTTCGTTACCATAAAAATACACGGGTTGAATATATTTTATGGTAACATTTGCTCAAAAATAGGCAAAAAAAATCCTGGACTTAGAAAAATATTAGAAAATAGATGAATTTAACATTCATAAATTCTAAATCAGCCCCAGGCCAGTCTGTTTATCACTTACTCTGTTACAAAAACAAAATATAGACATGATAAAATAAAAATTAAAATTGGGCGGATTACTCCAGCACTCAATGCCACAATGGGCCCACGGTGCAATACCCGGACATGATACTGTCATAATTGTTTGTAGTATAAAAAATTGAGCATATAAGCTAATTAGTCATTAATAATGGGTGTGCAGATCTGTCTAATTTATATAAATCGGCTGTTCCCGATACTCATCGCAACTGTTCTTTCAACTCTCCAATCATCTTATGGGTAAAGCACAATAAATTAGACAGTAAAGGGCTATTGTTTAAATTAATTTATAAAAAGACAATAAAATTCAAATTCAAATTTCCAAAATATCAACAAAAACAAAACAAACACAACTATAATCTATATAACTACTCGATACGAAAAGTCAGAGATAACTAGACGTTTTAATTGTTTTGTAATTGAAACAATAACAGCAGTGTGTGGAATATGAATGTACTATACCCCAGAGCCTTAGACTTGTGATGCATAAATTCAAAAAGCCCTTCTAAAATTCAAAATTATTATTAAAAATATAGAATGTGAATATACGAGTACAACATATAATTGAGACGTGACAAACATCTGCCAACCAAAATATTTGTGGGGGATTTGCATTTCGTTAAACGAGCCTACCTAAATCGGATTTATTAAAAGTTCTGTGCCTCATGTAAAGTACGGGGCAAGCGCACTAAACTATTATCATATTATTAGCTCCATAGTTTGGCCTTAGCTCTATTTATTTTGATATCAGCTGGGCATTGGCGTAAACATTATAATACCGTAAACAATTGACAGGTCACACATTTAATTCATTAGCATGGAACACTTATCCGAGAAGTATTTATAGTATTCTATTTAAGTTGATAATCACCATTAATATCACTCTTTTTGATGATGGAATTAGTTTACGACATCTATTGTGGTGGCGCTTTAAATCTTTAATTTGATTTTAATGTAAATTAATTTTGTTTTTATCAAATTTGTTATCGATATCAATTTAAAGTTTGTAATGGATAAATAATTCCAAAAATAGAAAATTTATGATTAAAAAATAATTATTAGCTAATAAAAAAAAAATCAATGTTTGGGGTGGAACACAGACGATACGTTAAATGCCAAATGATGTTTATAAATTTAGAATCGATTTTATTGAAAATAAATCGAGCATCATCGATATTTTATAAGCTAATGCTAATGCATGACATATAGATATTATATTCAGTTTCGGGCATAATAGACAACTCACAATTTGTTTTCGCGATACTATTGAGACCAAATTGATTCACACATTATCCAGAATAAAGAAGGGAACCGACCCAGAATTGTTAAAGCGACTGTACTCAGAATACGGAAGGACTAGATTTCAAGAATATCTTTAATCTCATGTTAGAGTACATCTTTCGTAAAACTGAAACACCTCAGGGCAACATCTTATATCGCCAGTCCAATCAGGTGCTTGCATATATGACATATGCGTGATTGGACTGATTAGTACCGAAGTGAAGGAAGTTTTCAGCTTATGTTGGATTTTAAATCAATGAGTCCAAAACGAAATAAATGATCTCTGGTTATAGGAATAATGGCACACCAGATTTTAGTACTGGCATCGGTAGTCGTGCTTTGTATCCTCTAAGACCACTGCTAAAATCTAAATACCTATATCAGGTGCCGTGAGCTGAAGCTTTACAAAGCGTTGATCAGGCTCGTTATTATGTTTGGATGTGAAAGTTGACGTTGACCGATGAATGCGAGAAAGGGTCCTTACATTTGAAAGGAGAATCATGCGTGTGATTTACGATCCAAAACGCGAAATGGATGGTACATACTACATACAGAGATCTGTACAATATCGAGATCAGAGATCTGATGAAGATCCCCGATATTGTACATAAAATAAGGCCACGTTCTGCGTGCTAATCCGGAACGAATTGTGCAGCGATCTCTGAAAGGAAAGCCACTATATGCGGTAGACGCAGAGGTCGTTGCAGGCGACGATGGCTCCATCGGTGTAGAGAATAGCTTGGCTTCTTCAGGTTGTCTAGCACAGTATGAAGACCAAGCTCAGGATCGAAACCATTGGAGCCAGATTGTTGATTCAGTTAGGGGCCTGCAAGAGCCTTTAAACACTGTTTTATTATTATTATTTATATGTAATATACATTATTGGAGTTAGGCTCATTGAACTGGAACTGTTGACAATATATTTCAAGGAAAAAACTGAACACTATGTTTCGACAATCGACAATAGGTGTATTTTGTTGAGAACAATTTAACTCTAATCCGTTCAGAGTTAATTTTTCTCACCAAAATAACTTTTTTTTGAGTTAATTTTTTTTATGAGTTGGTAGTAGTTTTGAAAATTAGTTTTAAAAACAAATTCAAATAAATATTTAGCGATTGTTAATTGAAAAAATTGATTGTCATAATATAATGGAAAATACAAGAAAAAATTGATGAATCAAAAATAATTAAAACTTTATATAAATTGACGCTTACGAAATGTCATTTAATTACCAAAATGAGAACCTTCGAAAATTGAAGAAAAAATTGAAAATGTACATCTGGTGTCAGGTATCATAATTAAAATCGGAATAGAGTTAAATTACTCAAGAAATATTTTTAATCCGTGCAATTATTGTTGTAACAACCTCAACGTGTTTACGTAACACCTATTGTTATTGATCCACACACTTCCCAAAATGTTGATTAGAATTCAGTTGAATTGCAGTAAAAATTATAATAAAACCTGACTTACTGGTTTCGGGGACATTTATCACAATTACGGAACTATGAAAAAATCAAAACTATGGGTAATGCTCTGCGCCATAACTAGGGTATGGCCGGAGAACCCATAGTTATAGGTGCCGTTTGAAATAGGTGCCAAATTTAATAATATGAAATGTATTCCACAATTAAATTAGGCATTTTCTTTTAATAAATTATGTTTAAAAATCCCGGTTCACCGGGAAAATATTCCGCTTTTTATATTTTAAACATAGGAAAAACGTATCGAATTATTTCTGTTACACTATTCGATTTGTTCCGAAGAAATTCCGCTAAGTACATGCAATTATTGGTTTATCGTTTTACTTGAGAGCCTTCTAAATTTTCTGTTCAAAAATTGTTTATCGAATATTCTGATTTTTTATGTTTCTAGGAGGAATTAATATTACACAGTAAAAACTTCACAGCACTTGAAAAAGGCTTGTAAAATTTTTCCTAAACATATTTTTATACTTACGATTGTTTAGCAAAACCTTCACTCGCATAACGCCCAGCCTATTTGATTTACTAGTCCGACAAAACAAAAACAACTAACTCTTTTACAAATTTTGTCCACTATCCGATGGATTAGTTGTAAGCAACTGTTACACAAAATTTAATACATTTTTGTAAACAATTTATTTTTATAACATTTCGTTGTCGGTAGTAAAATAATCGTCGCTGACCAAACGATGCTTTACACATTATGCACCGACAACCAAATTGATTGGATACATAGCTATATAATATAACACTGTATACTCGCACAATTCTATTGTGTGCAACGTCGTTAGTTTAGGCTGACCATAACATAATCGTATATATGTAGAATTATGTTCGAAAGGTCTCGTGAAAGTCGTGGTAAGGGCCGACTATAAAATAGTTTTTTTTTTATTTATCACATACGCATGTGTTTTAAATTTTTATTATTTCTTCTAATTATATCATTCCACCAAAAAAATTTGGTCAATCAATACAAACGCACATTATATAATGTATTAAGACATTATTATTTACAGAACTGTTTAGTTATGTGTACATACATATGTACAAACATCGATCGATCTGCATACTTAACCAATATATACATATATACTGAAAGACTATTTTACCATCTTTATAATCATATATTGATTAAATGATTAGATTACACTCGGCAATGGATATGATGTAAGAATTACCGGTATACATGACTATAAGTGTATATAGTATACAGTTTATGTTAGTGGACAATATACGCGTACAACCGACGCACAGTGATGACAAAAAAAATCGATTATTTAATTAGTATCGACTTGCCTTCAACTCGGTCATATAAATTTGATATTTAATACTTCCACTTTATGTATGTATGTATGTATATATACATATGTATACAATATATTCGTTTGTGTGTGTGTATTTGTATATGCCACAGTTAAATGTTTTACATATGGATGTATTTATGAATATTAATATGACCTTATTTCATATTGTGATTTTATTTTCAAAAGTGAATCTATATTTTTAATGTGATAAAAACCAGGGAGGCAGAAGAGCATCTATTTGTAAATGGTAGCAAATTTCTGATGATATTGTGTTGGTTTACGTAAAATCAAATCGACAATTTAGTGTCCACTCGAAGACTAAGTATATAGTAAATTTATTTCCCTCTTCTAATAAAAGTAAGAGTATAACATTATGTGTTATAGTTAAATTGTGTGTCTTACGAAATTAAAAAAAATATTTCGTTATAATTTTTGATTAGTGATGATGAAAAGAGCGTTGAAAAACTAAAAGTTTATATCACTCGTTATAATACATAATAATAATAATAATATGGATGTGGTCCTGCTGAATGCGCACTGATTTTGATTTTATGGATGTGCTAAACACCGAGAAACGCTCTCTAATAGTAAAATAAGTACAGTGGACCACCCCCTTAGTACAATACGCGTGTGAAAATTGCAATACGGTTTGCACAGCAAATACAGCGTCGTATGTTTTGACTAAACGGATATAAAACTTTCATACGCACATTATTAATAAAAATTCTTCGCTTGTAAATAAAAATCATAACAAAAACACAATTAGAAAACGTAATTACGTTGCTGTTGTAACAAAAGATCCTTTTCGAATATTGTCCATCTATAAAATATGTAAACATATAAAATGTATTAGCTAAGCTCTATATTTTTGTTATGGCTGTATTAGTACTCTGCAATGTAATTTTAAATATATTTTTTCCGCGTCAATATCTTTGGAATTCGGCCACCTACACATTTTAGACGTACTAAAGTTTTTCAGTGTTCGTCAATGTTTTTTAGCTTACTTTCAGCTGTCACAGACAGACGGACAAACGTATTCCTACAGTTTCTGTCCACGTATACCAAGAATAGCCATTAACTTATTCTTTGTGCAGTTTGTTTACATTTTATTTTAACATTTTGTCGTACTATTAATTATTCTACTTATATACCAATTTAATATTGAAATTAGATTGAAAGTGAATTCTTCTAAATTTATGGCTTTATGAGGAAAATAGTAATTATTGACTATAGCTGAAGTGGGCATCGTCAATGAGCATATTTTTTCTTTAATTTTTAAGGTTTGATTTGATTTCTCTGGAGCAGATAGTGTGGCAAATAAAAACGACTTACTCGGAAAGGCAGGCGGGAGATACTTTATATTGGAAGGCAGTTGATCATAGTCATTTAGCTGGTCCAGTGCAACCACCGCCTTTTTAAATTCAAATTAAATTAAATGCCAATGGCAATTCCTTACTGTTCTACGAGGGCATGGATTGCTGTTTGAAGAAGAACACCAGTTACGGAATTGTAGAGTGAAATTTGAGAGTAAGGCACATACTGGCACACAAACTATCGTTTCTGGTTTTGATAATACAGTGAGAGTATGATCGTATTATTTTATACCGATTCTTCAAGGTGTGGAGAAGTTATAAGAATGATGTCTGACGAATCTTGAGGGCGGCAGAAAAAGGTGTTTTTATGAAGCAACTGCTATCTGGGCTACAAGATCATTTGTTATTTCGGTCTTAGCGAGAAGAAATATCATTTTTACCAATTGTAAAAATTGGAAAAAAGCAGCTCGCAAAATTCCTAGCTTGTTGGAAAACTTGGTCCAGAATACAGGAAAGAAAATAAAACTAAAATTTTGAATATAAGTAATCAGTTTGAATTCATTAGTATGATTCCTTCAATGTTTCTAAACTTAATCAGAGATGACATATCTGCAAGACTGTTTGCTCGAGTCTTAAATATAATTTGCTGTTCTTCACAGTTTACAGAAGCAATCCTTAAAATTTGCGGACCGATAAACCCTAAGAATTTGAATTTATGCCAGTTCTGAGAATCTCTCAAATTCTAAAATTGAACATAAAATCCAGAATGCTTCCTTAAAAGTGTTGGTATAGTTGTGTTCAATTAATTTTCATCTAATGGATCTCAGCCTGTCTGAATAATAGTTTCTGTAACCAAGAAATTTAATCATAATTTTAGATAACCGCTACGATCGTTCTTAACCATCTCTTGTGGCTTCAGATTAAGGACTTGTTGCGACTCATTCATTCTTTATGCTAAAGTTATAAACTCGTAATTCCCATTACTGGTAAACTTGAGGTTGCTTGCCTACAATTAACTGTTAGATTAACATGTAATGTTTTACTAAATGTCTTCCAAGTATTCGAATCGCAAACAATTTATAAGAATTGTGTGATGTATAGCAAAATCTTCTATACTAAAAGCTTCTTTAAATTTTTAGGTTATATTGGTGGAAAAATAGATGGAACTAAAAATTGGAAATTTTGGAACTAAATTTTACATTTTATTCGAATTTTTAAAATATTGTCGCTTATTTAAAATTCTGGATATTTAAAGTATTAAATTTCGATACAGCAGAAATGTAAATTTTTCAAATAAAATTTATAAATTCCCAATTAGAAATTTTCAAACCCAAATTTTAGTCGACCGTTCCACACGAGCTCATTTCTAAAGCAAAAAATCAATTTACTTCGGGAAAATTTAAACAATTTTTTAGTTTAAATGATATAATAACATAAGTTTTCAAAACAGATTTTTCATTTGAACAAAAGTGTTAAGCGTGGTGGTGATACTAAACGTGGAATACATTCACGCCGATTATAGATTCTCGTGTCCTAAAACTAAAAATAGAAATCTGAAAAGAAGTTCTATAAATCAGCCAGTGTCATAGAAAATCCGTATTGATAGTCTCTAGACATAGCAAATATAATCTTAAACGCGAAAGAGATTAAATACTGTACCACTTGATGTTTTGTAAATTTCCAAAAATTTGAAATATTCTGCATCTAGAACTAATTTCGAACTAATTGAACATCGTACAATGGGAGTAATTTGAATTAAGTAGAAAATTTAAAAATGATTTAAATTCGAATTAAAATTTTGTAATTCCATTATCCATCAAATCATTTTAACTTTCAATTTGAAAAGTTTAAAACTTTAAGTTAATCCAAATGGCATTATTAATTTTGAATTTCATATGTAAAGTTGGGATTTTAACTTTTTGTAAGGTAAATCGAAATTCTACAAACTGCGAAAACATTTGAAATCGGAAACGACATTTGATAATTTTACTTAACAGCCGATTCGGATCCATAAAATACATTGCGACGGACCATATAGCATTATTTAAATATTTCAAATCGGTCACTAATAAGACTATTAAAAAAATTTTATTTAGCTATTGAAATAATTTGTATGTAGTTTCACAAATTAGAAACCTTATAGTGACTCATTCTACATACAAACAGTACTACAGTAGATCGTTGATCGATTTTAATTGTAAAAGTCTATATTCTTGATATACGAGTACATAGCACATTTACGCATAACACATGTGTCTGAAGAATATACTAAAAATGTGGGAGTCCGACTATAATACTATCCAATCCAAACAGGTAAACTCATCAGTTGCTTGGTAGAATTGTGGTTAATATTCGTGATACATAAATATCTACTTTGTTTATACAACATCCTACGCAAAAAATAAGATGTTTTTTTAGTATGTTCCCTATACTAATCTACCTTGAAAAACAAAAATTAGCTCAACATTTTAATAACAACAACAAAGATTGCATCGGTATATAACATTTTTTTTAGAATTACACACCAATATAAATCGACAATTTTGTTATCATTATATCATAAATATATACATTTTTTGTGCTAATTACTCGATCAATTATTTAACAGCGGAAAGTTTGTTTGTAATGTAAATGAAACCTTTTAAATTCATTTAACGATATACAAGTAGTAATTCAATTAAGATAAGACTATATAGAAAAAATTACTAGTAAATCTATTTATATTAAGTTGATTGAAATTGGTGTTATGTATACACGTATACAAGTGTGTATGTGTAGTAAGTTGAATTTCTGTCACTTTTTGACGTTTTGTGGTGGTTGTTTTATTTTTAGATAAATAAAATATCAAAAAAAAATTAAAATTAGCAAAGAAATTAGTTGCTCGTATGTGAACATTGCAAACAACATACTGTGTTGTATTGTAATTTGTAAACAAAAATATTATGCCGCTTATCACGATGACACAATACTAGACTATACAAACAAGAAAGGTATACGCTATGATTTTGGCATACTGATCTAGCAATTTATTCGCAGTAATATACACAAACATCACCCCATGTTTGGTATAATTTCATTCCGGTTTTGTTTATGAAATTTATTAGTGTTTTTCTACATATTAATGAATGCAATACAAAAAAAGTCTACAAACATTTCTCAAATGTTCATCTATGTACATACATACATATATGTATATCTTTACCGCATGTATATTTGTGAAATAAGTTGTCATAAATCAAATTGCTATTGTTGTGAATAACAACTAAACACATTTTAAAGTTAGTCTTAAGTCATTTGGCTATTTCATCATTTTATGTACATATGTATATATGTACATACTGTAACAATTTGCGTCACTTTGATGAAGGCCAAGTTTATTAAGAAATGTTCGTAGCTGTTGTTTACTCGAATAAAATCTACTTTGCAAGATTTAAAACCAATTAACTGCAATCAGAACCGGAAAAAACAAATGTGCCATTTATAAATACGGAATATTTAGGCCTAATTGAATCAAACGATAAGTTAAAGACAAATTTTTAATATACACTTTAAAATTGCAATTTAATTTTGCACTCAGATTTAATTTCGAAAACTCGTGTGACGTTATCGACTGAATTTATCTTCAAATTCCAATCGACACCAAATTCTTATTCCCGAAACAAAATCGAAATCTTCGTGAACACCTGAATGTCTTATCTAACTTAACGTAACATGGCTCAACGATTGTGGAGGCATGGTGCGCTGACAAGAGTCAACCCATCTAAAACTAATTTTAGTTTGGACCTATCCGTTTGTTTTTCTTTTGGGATACCGATTACCAGATGTGATCATGTCAAACATCTTTTGGAGCTATGTCCTCGACTCCACTTCTTGCCACTTCCCACAAAACTTGGACAACTCCATAGTCTTTTTTCAGATGATTCTCGCTCTACCTCCAATGCTGAATTTGGAATCTATACTGTCCTTGGTCCTTACTGAGATCTTTTGGCAGTCTGACACATGTGTTATTAAAGTATTATCAAAACTTAAATAAACGTTAAATAATCTCTTCACCATTTCCAAACTTGTTGAGTATGGCACACACTTCATTTAGCTTCTTTATCCCAAATACCGTCATGGTTATGTAGGCGACAGCATATTGAGACATCGAAGGCAATGAGATCGCGGACAGTTGGGCAAAGCAGGAACAAAGGTTGCCAATTAACTCTAATTTCTTATGTTTCAATTATGGCCAAGAACGTTATAATGAACTACGCTTTGAAGTATCAAGGTTACAGTGACTTGCTACATCTAGTTGTCGTATGGCAAAAATTTTCAGTATAGCGAGCCCAATAAAAGGTCAACTAAGTATGCTTTATCTTTGAATAAGGACTAGCTAAAAATCTTCGCTGCGATTCTTACGGGATATGATCGTTTTAAGGGTAGTCTCCATTGCATGGATTTGGAAAAATGGTGACTGCCTTCACTTTGTGTGTAGTTGTCTATTAATGTAAGTCAGTTGTCTTACATGCTTTAAAAACTAATTTATTGACTCCTAGTTCAAAACTTCAGGCTTCAAACTTCAAGAAGGTTAAACATTTGTCAGTTAGCATTTGTCTAAGACAAATGGTTAGTTAAAATTGAATTCAAACGCGCTCCTTGTAGCTTAAATTAATATTTTCACATAGTCTGAGAAAATTTTATTTTATTTTTTCTACTTCCCCTTTTAACTCTTAATGACAAACCAATATGTAGCGATGTCCCCGTAGAATGTAGGACCTGATGTTTACTAATCCTTCAACTCTTCAAAACTATCGGGTCATCGTCGCCATTTCTTATTTAATAACGATTTTGATCACAGATCGCAGCCGAGGATATTCGTCTAGCTCTAAAAACATTCGCCGGAGATGGATGTGGGTCAGATATGGCATACCAACTCTTTATTAAGAAACTACATGTACAAATTTGGTAAATGCCTACATTTCAATCAATCTTTGAGGGATTTTCAATTAGAGCGATTTGCTGTGAAGTGGAAAATAACCATAATGACACAAATATTATTCAAAACTGGAGCAAGGAATATGCGGGTATAACCTCAATTTAATCAATCCCCGAGTTATTTGAGCTGGTAATATGCAACTCATTCAAAGCAGTAGTCCCATAAGACATCACTATATGCCAGCACGGATTTATGCCGAAAAGATCTACCACAACCAACCTTATTGAGCTTGTACCAGCAACACTATTAAAGAGACTGAGTATCGACTCGATCAGTAGTCACTGGAAAAGTTACGATTTTTGTATAAAGTTGGCTTTACCAGCGTTTTCGCGAACTGGTTTAAAAATAACCTGGGCAACCGCACTCAATACGTTGAAATCGGAAATAAAAGATCCAAATTAATTGAAGTTTCTACTGGTGTATTACAAGGTTCCAATATTGGATCCCGTGGATCTGAATCATTTTCATTACTGCGGAGTAACTGAACTACATGGTCTTAATGGGCACATACGATCTCAAATACTACAAATCCATGGGAAAAATCAACGATACCGTCAGACTGCAAGCAGACATTGATAATTGACCTGGTAAGAATCCCAGCTTCTTTATCTGAATATCAACAAATGTAAGACCGTATATCATTCCATTGAATAAATGGTACTATTTTACAAACAATATTGGAAACTAAATACCTAGGGGTATAATTTGTTGGAAACAAACAGCTACAGTGCGTTGCCTGAGGTAACTCCATGTTCGGTTTTATTAAACAGTGGACCTGTCATAGGGTATCTCATGGATAACATTAAAAAACGAACTATATAGTAATTCCCAGAAAGTGCAATTATTATTGGTAACATCTTACTTCCTCATATCGACTTCCTAAATCTGGACGTTCACAGAACCAATTATGGTGATGAAACATGATTGGTAATCGATAAATCGATCAACAAACATTTATAAACTATCAATAAATCACAAGTAAAAATATACTGGTAAAAATATACGATAAAAGGTAGTTTATTATTTTTATTTCATTCAACCCTATAATACAAATTTAATTAGTTTAGGTACAATACATTATTGACATCTAATCAAGAATTATTACAGAAGATTAAATGAACCAAGGATATATCTGCGAGTAGCCAATCAAAGTGGTAGCAAGTTGAACCAATGAAAGTGGAATATACCGTTACTACCTGTTCGTTATTCAAGATGTTTCTTGGGTAGAAGATCAGATAAGCATTCAGCCGTTGTGCGTGCTTCCTTACTGGACGTTCATATTGCAAGTCCGTGATACTTACTCCAATTCATCTTGACAAATTTTGTGTATGGTATTCAGATTTTTAAAATTTAAAATTTTTGAATTCAAATTTTATTTAGAATCACTTCGAATAATTGGATAATTTTCAAAATTTTTTTTCTTTCTAAATTTTGAAATGGACTTTAATCAGAATTTTGAAATTCTCAATTTGAAAATTAGATGCAAATTGAATTTAATTGTTGGTGTTATTCTGAATTTGAAATTTCGGTTTATCAGTAAAAGTTGGTGGTCTCACTAAAGTGACGCGGAGTGTGTATATAAATCCATACGTTTGAGTTGTTTCCTATATCCGATCGAAGTTCGATTAATTTCTTTGCCAACAATGCACATGAATTTATTACAAATATAAATTGTAGTTAGATATTTAATGCGTACATACTTTCTCATCTCAAACTGCACGAAGCAAAAAAAAAAAATTAAAAAAAAAGCTTCTGGAAAAGGCGATTTTCATCGATGTGACAAACAGAAACGATGATACAAAGGAAACTGAATGGCTGTACCACGCATGAACCATATTAATATAAGAAAGTGGTACCCCCTCCCTATACATACATATACATATATACATACATACATATACATGCATAGATATTTTGTAATTTTATTTTTATTTACAAAACCATCTAAATATTTATTTGGTGCCAAAATCTAAAAAAAAAAAAAATTATTTTCAAATTATGTGCACGATTTTAAGTTTGCACACATAAATTTCAAATGTTTATTCTCGCGTTACTCAATTTACCTTTAATATTCGTATTTAACGACAATGGAGGTAAATTATTTGCATTTGCTGTTGTTGCATTGTTGTTGCTGAGCTGTTGTGCAGTTTCCGCCATTTTTTATGTATCGCATAAATCTTCTAAAACTATATAGTCAACACAATTTATGTTTAAATAATTTTAATTAGACACTAAACCAACAAAAATATATAAGTATACTAATATAAATCACCTTTTAATAAATAATTATACACGAATCACACAATTTAATCTCTAAATTAATGATTTAATTAGTAAAGATAAAATTGTATGATATGCAACTATTAAATTAGTAAATTTAAATACATAAATAATATAGTGACACTGTAATTATACGCGATATATGCTTAAAACCGCACTTTGCAATTGAATAATTCTCTATATAAACTTGTAATAGACAATCACAGGTTATAAATATTATTCACAGAAAAACACTATACACTTTTTCTTTTATTTATTTTCTTTAGATGAAAATAGGAAAATCACTTGCTGTATTTTATTTTTATTTTTCTTACGACAACGCTTTGATGAAGTTTCGCATTAAACTAAATGAACGTTGAATAAATAACGAAAGAAATTCTCTTTTTTTTAGATAATAAAATTTCCCAGTCAAAAACACTTTGTTGTGATAATATAAAAAGCTGTATTATATTCTTTAATTGTATGTATTTGTAAAAAAAAAAATTGAACTTAGATGTGATAAAATTAAATTTTTACCAATAACCGGTGACATCTTTCGGAAAATTGAGTCAACAAAATAGGTTTTAAAGTGTCTTCGATTTATAAAAACAAACTTTATTAAAAGTTGTCCAAAATAATTACTTTTTATGTTTACGTATACTAGATGTCATGCATATCAATAATTTGAAATGGGGTGACATGAACGTAACTGCACACGCTTGCATAGTATTTTAATAGTATAGAACATGGAAAAAATAATTAATTTTGTTTATATGAATCGATTGAAACTGCTTATTTGTTTTCTGAAGGTATTACATACTGTAGGTGTACTTGAAAAACAGAACACAGTTCAAATTTCTCGAAGAACCGTTACGTTTCCAACAAAATTACATTTTTTTTTCTAAATCTCATTTAGTACTCGATGTAAATTGATAATAACGGAGACGGTGATTAATTTTTTTTTAAATTCATCTACAATTTACAAACATGGCGTTAATCAAAAATGTCATTTTTTTCTGATTCGAAAAACGTGTCGAGACATCAACATTTTTATGTTTCAAAAGGTATGTACATTCTTTATCTCTACAACCGGATTCAAAAAAAAATTGTTTTAATTAATTTTTTTTTAATTTAATTCAATTTTAAATAAGGTTTATATATTATATAAGTTTGATATGTAAATTTACAACCATAAAAAAGATATATTGAATTAAATTTGATTCATTAGTATTTGTGATGTTCTCGAAATGGCCCATATCTGTCCTAAATTACAGGTTTTTGATTGTTTTGCTCTTTTATTCAAACATTTGAGCTCTATACTGTTGTAATAATCATTAAAATTTCATCAAAGAAGTATCATAATACCTAAAACCAGCGACGTAAGCCTAAAATAATGATTGTCTATTAAATATGATCGCAATCAGATACGCCATTTAAAATAATAGAAGGGAGGTATGAATATCATGTGAATATGCTTTATCAAATTCGCAAAACAAATTGGATATAATACAAATTGGATATAATATGTAAAGAATAAACTTCCTGATAGAGTTGGTGTTATCAATCATGAATTTAGGAATGGAATTGTTGACATGTAGGACAAACTTTCGGCAGACTTGATCCGCAACTTACAATAGTATTCCGAGACGATTATCAGAGGTAAGGAGGTCAGACTTCTTAGTAAATGTTAATTAAGATTTAATAAAGTGCCTAATAGTAAACGTTCGCTTCCACCCCAGTGCATCAGGTGTTTCTGGATTTTCGGCAGGTCTATGACTCGATCAATCGAGAGAATCTGTGGTCTGCGCTGGAATATCTAGGTATGCCAACAAAAATGGTACGATTGTGTAAAATGACAGTTACGCAGTCTCAATGCTGTGTTAACGTTGAGAAGTTGAGAACAGGCTATCAAGAATTTTTGCAGTTAACTCGGGTGTTCGGCAGGGAGATGCTCCGTCCCCGATACTCTTTAATCTCATGTTGGAGTACATCTTCGTACATCGCCAGTCCAATCAGGTGCTTGCATACGCAGATGACTTATGCGTGATTGGACTGAATAGCAACGGAGTGAAGGAAATACTTGATCCGCTTATAGAGTTTTCAGCTTTGTTGGACTCCAGATCAATGAGTCAAAAACAAAATACATGATCTCTGGTTACAGGGACAATGGCACACCAGATTTAAGTAGTGGTCACTACACGTTTGAAGGAGTATGAGGAGGTTCAAATATTTGGGCTCTCTTATCACTCACGATAACAGTGAGGGTGAGGATATTAAAGTGCTTCGTATCCTCTAAGGCCACTGCTAAAATCCAAACACCTATCAAGTGCCGTGAAGCTGAAGCTTTACAAAGCGTTGATCAGGCCCGTTGTTATGTTTGGATGTGAAAGTTGAGCGCTGACAGATGAGTGCGAGAGATGGCTCCTTACATTTGAGAGAAGAGTCATGCGTGTGATTTACGGCCCAAAACGCGAAATAGACGGCACGGCAAATACGCTGGCTCGGTCACGTTCTGCGTGCAGATCCGGAACGAATTGTGCAGCGATCTCTGAAAGGAAAGCCACCATATGGTAGGCGCAGAGGTCGTTGCAGGCGACGATGGCTCCACGGTGTAGAGAATGACTTGGATTCTTCTGGTTGTCTAGGACAGTATGAAGACCCAGCCCAGGATCGAAACCGTCAAAGCTAGATTGTTGACGCAGTAACGGGCCAGTAATGGCCTTTAAACACTGTTTTTATTAATAGTACACGTTAAAGTATTTTTTAAAACATTTAAATTGAAATTTTTAATTTATTTTGGTTAAATTGCGTGATCACAAATACTAATGAATCAGATTTAATTCAATATATTTTTATTACGGCTATAAATTAATTTATCAAAATTAAACTAAAAAAAAATATATCCCGGATTCGAACACGTATGTGAAATTTTAACGAAACTTTTACGAAATCGTTCTGTGAAAATATTAATATCACTATAACATTACGTGAATAAGACGTAACTTAATTTAATTTATGAATTAATTTAAAGTTAATACAGAAAAAATTAAAAACGTTTAGATAAATTTACAAAATACGAATTTATTGTTATAATAAATAATTAAATAATTTAATGCATGTATGTGTAAAATTTACAAATATTGTGTCATTTGGATAAACTTAAAATTCTGTTTAGCTGATCCTAGATATTTTGCCAACTGATCTGTATAGTTGATGTGATAGAATGGACCTTCTCCATCATGAAAAACTTTCAACTTGGTTCCTTTTTAATATATCCTTCTAAACAATAAATTTGGATAAATATTAAATTCCATGGAACTAATCCTAAAGATATAATTAGCTAATTAGCAATGCAGACGATATGTTAGAATGCACCTATATCCCAATTTGAAAAAATATTCCTGCTTTTTTGGTCAAAGTTTTACAACTTGGTTCACTTATTAGATCCTTTTAATCAATTAATTTGGTTAAAGCTAAAATTCTGTGAAACTGATCCTCGAGATTTTGCCAATTGATCATACATGTGATGTGATAAAATGTATTTTACCAAAAAAAAAAAATAATTCCATGATTTTAGCGGAACGTCACGGTCTTCTTTGGTGTGGCTTGTATTTTAGATGTTGCCAATTAGTCAGATGGACAGATGAAATTATTCCAACATCTGTATGGCTAATTGAAAAAAATCTCTACGATCAGCTCCACAGAATTTTATGTTTATCCCAATTTGTTGTTTGGTACGGGATATGATTTATGAACGAATATGTAAGATCCTGGCGTATTTTTTCATGATGGGGAAGAGTATATAAGAAAATTAGTAAAAAATGTCGGACTTAATCGAACCACTTTTCAATCAGTCGAAAGAAAATTAAAACCAACCTGTTTTATTAGAAGACAGATTACTATCAGTAATGTTTTGTCTTTTACATTGACGTACTTGGTTTGATAGAACCACAACTTTCAAAATAGGAAGTTGTGATATTTTATATAAAAAAACATCTAAAGCGTATTTAGTGAGCAGGTTATTCACCGACTCATCCGTCTAAATCATCAATTTTTTTTCCAATCTCTTCCCGTATTGTTATTACCATTCGGTTGTCATGAATAATTTTGTTTGTCATGTGCAACTACTATAATTCGCGGCGCTTCTAGCTGAAATATCTGAAGTAATCGAATTGCCGGCCATTCTACATAACTTTATATTTCATATGGCCAATAAATGTGGTTAATACACCCGGTCGAAATAGTCGGTATATGTTTCAGATTTTACTTTATTATTTTTCGTCCAGTGACTATCACTTTCGCCAATTTGAATATTCACATTTTTGGTTGCTCTCTTATAACACAGAGATTATATTTTCAGTTGCTTATAGCTGTTAGTCTTGAGAAATGCTGTTTTTTGGTCTACGTTTATTCTCCAGGAAACGATTGCGTTGCTATTGTTATCTTAATTTTATTTTTTCTTCTTATCAGTTCTTCCATCATATTTATCTGGTGTGGGTTTTTATGTCGCTTGACTAAATTCGTTAATGGCCAGATCAAGATCACAGAGATTAATCCGTCTTTAATTCGATAATCACGTTTATTTTTCCCTTATCTTACATATCTAGAAAGGATCCCATCAGTTTTGTAGTTGTACAATATTGGTGGATTCTGCTGAACCGCTATCTTAGTTTCAAACGTTACTTACACTAGCAACAGGTTCGAGCATAGATTCAGAAAGTTGCGTTGCATTAATATAGTTACAAGCCATTTCTTAGAAATATATGACATTCGAAGTCACTCTTAAATTCTTAAATTATTAGAGTTGTAGCGTATAGGTATTTCTTCTTATAATTTTCCATTTCATGTTGGTTGGTTTTGCAGTACTACTATACTTGCAGTATAATCACAGAGTACTTAATTACTCTGTAATTAAGTAATTAAGTACTCTGTGGTATAATCTTACAGCTGTCATAAATTCTATCTTTTTGTATTTTAAGAATTGTTTTACTTTTGTTAAGCGATTCAAAGAAGAAGAAGAAGAAGAAGTCTACATATTTCTGTTAGAAGTTTGTTAGTTAAGTATGGAAACACTTAACTAACGAACTTCTAACAGAAATATTTTAACTTATTACCCATGTTGATAAGCCGCGGACATTCCAGATCATTTTAAAGCCTCTGGACAAGTTCAACTATATCGTAATATGAAACTAACTGATTGTGAATTATTCTATTTTGAGCTGAATTCTCTCTAATAATGGGTATTATGTCTATCACGGTTATACATATACTGTTTTTGAACATTATTGTCCTCTTGTTAATTGCCAAACAGACGGATCGAAATAAACCATTCATTCATGTCTTCTGAGCTTTCGGGCAAACAGCAAACTTAAACTTTTTGGTCTTTTTTCCGTGTTGAAATTTTAAGTTTCGTACTATTGTCTGATCTGGTCAGCTGAATGGTACTGGTGGTTTCCGTTAATGTTGCCAAAGGTTACTCACTATATATAGGAGGATAATACTCTAGGTTGTTAAATTAACGACTTCTATAGTATAAACAATGGACTTCAGATTATCGCATGTAAGGCTTTCGGGCAAACAGCAAACTTAAACTTTTTGGTCTTTTTTCCGTGTTGAAATTTTAAGTTTCGTACTATTGTCTGATCTGGTCAGCTGAATGGTACTGGTGGTTTCCGTTAATGTTGCCAAAGGTTACTCACTATATATAGGAGGATAATACTCTAGGTTGTTAAATTAACGACTTCTATAGTATAAACAATGGACTTCAGATTATCGCATGTAAGGCTTTAATTGGTCAGGAGTTATTCTGTGCTTGCTCAAAATTATCGAGCATGTACAGATTCTTAATAAATATAAGTCCTATGTTTTGGAGGTTGACAGTATGATTGATCTGAATTCAACTTCACCAAATTATTTTCGGTTGTTTTCTCCTCGAGAGATTTATTCAAACTTTGGTTATACAGTTATCTAAGTCGATGATGTTTTATACAGATTTAGTGGGATGGGTTTAGATTAACTGTTCTTGGTATATGCGGGCTTAGATTTTCGAAATGTTTTAGCGTTAACATTGCACGGATTTTCAATTGAGGTTGAATGCATTTACTCAAAGTACGGTTAAGTCTTATAATATTATTGATTTACGTGAAGATTTTTCTCGGTACAGACAGTTATCGAACAGAAACTCCATATAGATTCCAACCGGTTAAACCAAAACATAGTTTAAAATTATATAATTCTCGATGGCGTAACAAAAATAAAATGGCCAAGCCTAATATTCAAATGTATACCATTACCGACAGTTAGTACATTGATTAATCTTTACGTCTCAACCACTCATGGGCTAAATGTCAGTGCGTAAAAACATGCGCACAAGCATAAAAATTATTATTATGGCATACAAATCATAACTCTCTTTTTTAATGTTTTTTGACATGTTTGTCATTAATTTGATGCACAAATTTGAATTAAAATAACACAAAGTCGTTTTGTTTTTTGTATATTTTTTTTTATGATTTTTTGCCTTTTTTTTAAATTTTTTTGTTTGTTCAATTAAATAATAATAATATAATTTATATTAAATTAATTTATTAAGAAATGTACAATAAATAAAGATATAATTTAATTGTTTTTTATGTAGATGTTGATTGTTAATTTTTTTCTATATTGCTCTTGGTGTAGTAGAGTTTAGTTTGGTTAAAAAACATTTTGCGGAAAAGTCAACAATATTTTTTTTTTAATAGTTCTTTCGTATATTTTTTTCCATTAAGAGTGTCAATGATAATAACAATAATAATAATAATAACAATGATAATAAACCGCAATTATGGTGTTACTTTTGTATATAAGATGTTGATTTTATTATATTCGATGTGCAAAATACAATTTAAAATATTTGAATATATATTGGATTCGCGCCCATTTATAACTTTCGGTTGTTGCTGAGTTGATAGTTAATTGTTTTTTTTAAAGGTTTTTATTAATTAATTTTACAATAAATCTTCAGGTGGAATAAATCCAGATGATGATTTCCATCCATCGCACATCTTTCGGAGGAATGCTAAAATATTGAAATAACATATATTAGAAATTTCTAAAGACTTCGGCTTTGTGTGCTAATTAATAAATAAAATTTAGTAAGCTATATATACAAAAAATAATTAGTAATATACTTCATTGTATTAGTTTCGTATAATTGAAAATTTAATTATTTAAAAAAAACAAAAACTAGTTTACAAAATGTATGGTTAACATTTTAACTATATAGTGCGGAAAAATTAAGAAAAATACAAAAATAACTGCCGAAAAGCAAAATGAATTATTATTTCTTTTTTTATTAATATAGAAAATAAATTTCAGCGAAGCAAATTTTCTTTCTTATTTTTTTTTCTTTCTATATACACAAAAATTAAAAATACTTACGACTTATATAAGAATTTTTGAAAACAAAAAATTTATATTTTTTTTTACAAAAAAAAGAGAACAGTAATTTTTTGGTTGGATGTGGTTGGTGTATGCAAATTATACCATAAACTTCTTAAGGAATGCTGTATACAGGTTGATTTAATATTTCACAAAATAGGTATATTGAAATACACATAACGTAAAGGATATTGCAATTAAGGATTTGTGTGTGCGTGTGTTTGGATAGCATGTAAAAATACAAAAAAAATTTTTGTGTAAATTATCTATAGATTGGAAATAATGATGTCTACAAAAAATTTTTTACGATTACATAAAAAATTACCAAATTTTTTTCTTTTGTTGATTTTAATACAAATAAAAAAACTACTTACGGGAATATACGATATTTCCATCATCATCTTCTGGGTCCATGCAGTCTTTGAATACTTCTTCAACTTGAGCGTCATCTAATTTTTCACCTTTATTCAGGAAGAAAAATGCACAAAAAAAATCCATTATATAGATTTCAGTATTTTTGGTGTTGTAAAAAATTCAAAAATTTACCCAAAGAGAGTAAAGCGTGTTGTAATTCAGCCAAAAGCATTGTGCCATTTTCTTCTTTGTCGTACAATTTAAGACATTCAAGGAAATCTTCGTAGCAACCTTGTTCCTTTTCTTTCTTTACTTGAGAGTAGATTGGAAGAAATTCGTCAAGTTTGATTTTCTTTTCGCCCTTCTTTTTTGTTCCACCTAACTTTTCGATTGTGGCTAGTGTTGGGTTTGTGTTTAGGGCACGGAGGGCATCACCAATAAAGAAGGCATCAAGTGTGTTATCACCTACATCATCGTAGATCGAGAATACGAATTCTGCTCCTAAAATTTTCCAATTAAAATATTTAAAAAATATTAAAATGAATTTAATTTTTGTAATTTGATATTAACACGCAAAAATTAAAAAGATTTCAAATTCTCAAAATTAGATTGGTCGAACTTTTTTTAATCGCGCTCCTTATTTGAGCAGACGATCTATTTTTAGATATTGAAATCTATTCAAAGAGCACATAAATTTTTCTAAACTTACTTTCAACGTCACGTGCTGCAAGATCTGCCTATAATTTTCCAATATATGAAATGAAGTAAAAGAAAAATGTTTGATTAATTTTCTTTTAGATTTTCACACAAAACTAAAAAAATTTTTTTTTTTTATTTATTATAGAGAGAGATCCAGTCCAATTTGGATTTTATACTCGATTATTTATTTATTAAACACTATTTTATTCCAAATTTTCACTTCTAATATTATAAATCCTGATATTCATTATTTTAATTCACAAAATCACAATTTTTTTTTTTAATTTTTTTTTTTATTAAGTAGACTCACCATTTTTTATTGTGTATTAACTCGCGGACCGCTATGGACTCGAATGAAGATAAACTTTTTCTCACAGCGTCGTAACTTAACCTGGTAAGATTATAATATTTCTTAACTTAATAAAAAAAAATTGATTTCGTCGAATTCGAACTTCGGGTAGTTCGGACGACTTAAAAAAATAAACAAAAAAAATTTAAAAAAGCAGCCCGACTAGTAAAGATAAAAATAAAACCTTGCCAATAAAATTAGCTTCGTATGTAAAATATACTGCGAGCAGCGAAAATATAAAATTAGAAATTTATGTATTTGTGTTCATAAAAATAAAAAATAAAACGAAAAAATTAAATTAAAAAGAAAATCTAAGAATAAAAAGAAAAAAATCTATAATTATCTCAAAAAACTACTGTACAAATCAGTCCAACTCTGAATTTTAACATTACAGGGTCGGTAAATTTAGATTTCTTTACATACACGTATTGGGTGATTTATGGGAATATCCTATATGGCTGCGTGGATATCCCTCGATAGTTATACAATTTTTCTAACACTATAACAATACCTAATTTTGCAGAAGATTAAGTATAATTCTACATACCTGCCTAAAGCAAAAATATATGTGATTAAGTATCTTATTACAACCAACAGGTAGCTTAGTAAAGGTCATACATGATAATATGTTGTTTACATACCTTTTGATTTATTTATTAGACGGCGTTAAAGGCCATTCAACAATTTGTAAGTCGTCTATTGGCTCGTATTTGAAAGAAGTATACAGATTTTATTAGGGCCTTAGAAAATATACAAAGCCCCATCGCTAAGAGCAAAACGGTCTTGCACAGGATTGTCTCTCAGCCGAGGACCAAAAAATATGTCTCCCGTGTACCCAATCCGGTTTAGGTCTGGACTTTTTGCAGGATGTTCAAGCAAGCTGAAACCAAATCCTCTTAAGTTCCTCAAGATATTTTAGAAATTATTTTAGTAAACCCACTTTTTTTCAATGACCATAACACTGTTTAATCATGGAAATGAGCAAATTTGTCGATTCTGAAATTTAAAGTTTAATCAACGGATTATTTTTGATGAAGATTCGAAAGTTTAAAAATCGTCATTCATCAACAATATGGGAGATACGATTTGTTGTTCAAATAATAATGAGTGGTACCACATGACAGCCTGCAATCAATTTATATTGAACGAACAATTAAACCATATTTCTTCTACAAACTTAGATTTACTTATATGAACTGTAATGTATATGGATAGTTCCATATTTCAACACAACAGCGCCAAATTTGACTGCTTGCTTTTTATTACAGTTTCAACTCAAAAATCAAATCAAACAGCCGTTAATTCATTTATTGCAAATGATGTCTATCTATATAGACGATTTCTTTCAGGCTCTAATTGTGCTGAAGAAAAAAGTTCACTTAATCATTTATCACTTCCATTTTGATTCGGTTGGAATGAGCCGGATTTGCTTTAAAGAAATCGTTCCGACTAATTCCAACTATTTGAAAATTGGTAACTAATTATTGGATACTAGTCATACTGTCGCCCTTACTTGAACCAGCTTTGTACCCAGATAACTAAGTTATTTACACAAATTTTTCAATCATTGCAACAACCAGTGAATTTCAGTCAGAGTAACACGATCAACAATTTGCACTTTAAAATGTATTAAATCAGATGACGTTTTTGGATTTCTTTGGGTCCAAATTAATTGTACACAATATTATTTTGATTTTAATTGTTTATTTATTATATTTTATTTTATTATTAAAATTCATTAAATTGTTTTTATAATTTGTTTTAATTATTTTACATTTATTTTTATGGTTAAATTAAATTTTTTTTTATATTAATATTATTTCACCACCACAATATAAATTTTGGATTGTCATCCAGAGATAAACAAAAACGTAATGGACGATAATATATTGTATTGTGTTGTTTTTGTTTTGTGACGTCGCCTTCGTCTTCGTTTTGTGTTTTCACAACACATGCGCCGGCGACGGTGAACATTGCACTTATGTGGTGCAGTGGGTATTTATTGCATCACCGAACATTGTTAGTTCGTGGTGATGTTGGTTGGATGGCGATGGTTTTACTATAAATGTTTTATAGTAATGGTTCGGTTATTGGATAGTGTTGGTTGGATAGATGTATATGTGATGGGGTTAGTGAACGCTTAATTCAAATAAGTTGGATTATATTTGAATTTCACTAATTGTTTTGTTTGTGGCAGAATCGAATATCGGTGAGTCGAATATTCGAGCTGCTACAGTACCCCCTCTCCAGATGAGAAACCATTGGTTTTGAGACGTTATACGGTGAACCGGACGGTTTTAAATCGTTTGCTGGCTGATATTTGATCAGCTGGGTTGAGAATACCGTAGGCCGGTTTCAATCTGTCGATTGAGATTGAGTGGTGTTTGTCTTTGATTGAGACAATGAATTGCTTGCGTAAGCGGCGTATAACTTTGTATGGCCCATCGTATGGAGATTGTAATCCAGTTCGAACCTTATCAACCCTGACAAAGACGTAATCGCAATTGTTGAGCGATTTGGGAACGAATATGTTGGTTTCGTTCGTTGGTCTTGTTGCCGTGGGGATAAGATTTTGCATGGTGGTGCGGAGTTGGTCGATGACTGTGTCGGTTGTGGATGGAGACGGTAGAGGATGTTCGATGAAGAACTCACCGGGTAGCTTGATGGTTTGACCGTAAACCATTTCAGCTGGTGAGCACTTCAGATCTTCTTTAACCGTTGCTCGAATACCAAGTAGAACGATTGGTATTTCGGAGCTCCAGTGAATTGTGTTGCCTCGGGCCTTGAGAGCAGCTTTGAGCTGTCGGTGGAAGCGTTCGACCATGCCATTGGCTTGTGGGTGGTAAGCCGTTGTACGTATACGATGCGAGCCGAGGAGTTTCGTTAACTCCGAGAAGAGCTTCGACTCGAATTGGGTTCCTTGATCAGTTGTGATGTCAAGTGGAACGCCAAATCGTGATACGTAGTTCTGTACGAATGTGGTGGCAATGGTTGCTGCAGACATGTCGCTCATGCAGTACGCTTCTGGCCATCGAGTGAAACGATCGACACAGGTGAGTAAATATGAGTATCCATTGGATGGAGGAAGTGGTCCTACGACATCCAAATGAATGTGCTCGAATCGACCAGGTGGAATTGCGAATTGTCCAAGAGGCGATTTTGTGTGTCGCTGGACTTTTGATTTTTGGCAGGATAAACAGGATTGTGCCCAATGGGTCACGTCTTTGTTTATGCTGGGCCAAAAGTATCGAGCAGTAATCAATTTACGAGTTGCGCGGACACCAGGATGTGAGATACCGTGTAGTGTGTCGAAGATGGTTCGACGTAGTTGCTCTGCGATGTACGGGCGATTTGCACCCGTAGATGTTTCGCAGTAGATTTCGAGGCCAGGTAGTTTGAAAAGCTCCAGTTGCAGTGATGAACTGGCGTGACGTGTGGAACCAGAAAGTATATTCTGAAGTTCCAAGTCTGCTTTTTGTGCTTGTGCGATCTTGTTGCAGTCGAAGTGAGTCTCGACTGTGGCCGTTTCGTTTGATGTTGTGCGCGAAAGTGTATCCGCGACAACGTTTTCGGTACCTTGAACATGCTGGATGTCCGTGGTAAATTGACTAATGTAATCCAAGTGGCGTGCTTGCCTTGGATTGCGTTCAGTTTTAGACTGAATTGCTCGAGTGAGAGGCTTGTGGTCGGTGTAAATTGTGAAGTCCCGACCCTCGACAAAATATCTGAAGTGTTTTATTGCTAGATATATTGCGAGTAATTCCCGATCGAATGCAGAGTATTTCTTTTCGGCATCCGAGAGCTTCTTTGAGAAGAATCCCAGCGGCTCCCAACACTTGTCGTTGTACTGTTGCATGACTGCTCCGACAGCAGTGTTTGATGCATCAGTAGTAATGCTGAGCTTTGAGTCGCTCAGTGGATGTGACAAGAGTGTTGTGCGTGCCAATTCAGCCTTTAGTGACGTGAATGCGTGTTGACATTCGTCAGGCCAAGAGAAGTTCTTGGCGGTTTTGGGCTTACGTAGTAGTACTGCCAGGTGGCTGTGAATTGGGTTGAGTATTTCAGCGAGCTTTGGTATAAATCGGTGGTAGTAGTTGACCATGCCGATGAATCGCTGAATACTTTTGATTGATGTTGGAGCTGGGAATTCTTTAATGGCATTGATTCGGTCTTGTGACGGAAGGATGCCATTAGCGGTAATCTTGTGGCTGAGGAAATCAAGAGTGGATGCGCCGAAGACGCATTTTGAGGTCTTGATGTGAACATCAAACTCGACAAGTCGTTGGAAAAGTGTTTCCAGATGGAGTTTGTGTTGTTCCTCAGTTTGAGATGCCACAAGAATGTCGTCTATGTAGACGAAAACGAAGTCGAGATCTCGAACGACTTCGTTCATGAAGCGCTGAAACGTTTGTGCGGCATTGCGTAATCCAAATGGCATTCGGGTGTATTCGAAGAGGCCAAATGGTGTGGTGATTGCCGTTTTGAAAACGTCTTCAGGTGCCACGGGAATGTGGTGATAACCTCTGATGAGATCAAGTTTGGAGAAAACTTTGCAGCCATGCAAGTGCATGGTGAAGTTTTGAATGTGGGGTATCGGGTAGCGATCCGGTATCGTAACCGTGTTTAAACGCCGATAGTCCCCACATGGCCTCCAGTCTTGATCTTTCTTCTTGACCATGTGAAGTGGACAAGAGACGGAAGATGTCGATGTTCGACAAATTCCTAATTCCACCATATGCTGAAATTCTGCTTGTGCAGCTTTGTGTCGCACCTGATCTAGTCTGCGTGGTCTCGACACGGGCAGATGGCCTTCCGTGACGATGTGATGTACCACGTTGTGTCGGACTGGCATTTTGTAGTTCGGCTCTGCTGTAAGTAGTGGGTACTTTTTGAGCAGAGTGCCGTAGCCGTTGTCGATGTTAAAATGGATCGGTGTTGGTGTGTTAACACGAACCATTGTGGCGTTTATTGACAGCTTTGTAGCTGGGTCAATCAGCCGTTTGCGTTTGACATCGACAAGAAGTCCGAATTTGCTTAGAAAATCGGCGCCAATGATCGGACGATTCACTGCAGCTAGTATGAAAGCGTGCGTGAAGGTTCGTTTGAGTCCGATATCCACGTTAAGCAATTTTGTGCCGTACGTGTGGATGATTGAACCATTGGCAGTCGATAAGACTAGATTTGAATTTCGATTAGCTAATGTGTAATTCATTTTGAAATTCATGGCTGGAATAACCGAAAGGTCAGCGCCAGTGTCGACTAAATAGGTGAGTTTGTTGTGTCTATCGTACACAAACAAACGTGACGTATAGGTTGTGTTTGTGGTCAGGGGAGGCATGTTGCTCTCAACCCGTGACTCTAATAGTTTTTTTGGTGGTCAATGTCCATTCTTACGGCGGCCGCGGACGTCGATGGTTGCGACGTGATGAAGTTGCACGGTGGCGTGCATTTTCGCGCGGCTCTACCAAACTTTGTGTGGAACCAGCATTTACCATGTTGGTACGTGTTGTTGCTGGGACTGCGGGTTCTATTGCGTGAGGGAGCTCGTCGTCCACGCGAACGGCTTCGACCTCTGAGTAACCCGTCGAGTCTGGACTCGATTCTCGACAGTCTTTGTTCGAGTGTGTTTGGTGCTGTTGCTGAACGGGGAGTTCTGTCTCCACTGCGTTCTCTTGATTGCCGGTATGGACTATTGACTTGGCTGACGCTTTGAGATGTGATGTTTATGACATCATACATCTTGTCGGCAATTCTGGCTAACATTTGTGTCGTGGAGGATTCGGGCTGTGCCACCAGCGCTATCCGAATCAACTCCGGCATGTTACGAATCCACAAAGATTTAATGATATTTTCATTAAAGTTGTTGCTAGCTAGTGTGTGTATGTGCCGTAAAGCGTCAGATGGTTTTTGGTCGCCTAATTGCTGGCCTGAAAGCAATTGTTCCAACTGACGTTCGCCCGATGGTGCTAGTCGTTCTAGCAGCGTTTGCTTTAATGTGTTGTATTGGTTGGTTGTCGGCGGATTGAGGAGGAGATCCGAGATCACATCGCACGTTTCTGGTTGCAAGGCTGATAATGTTTGCAGGTACTTTGTTTTATCAGCTGTTATACCTTGCAGTCCGAATTGTATTTCGGCGAGCTGAAACCATGTGTTTGCTCTTTGTGGCCAGAAAGGTTGTATTGTTATTCGCTGATGTGATGCCGCGATCTCTATTTTTGGACCTTGTTGATCTTGTTCATCGTCCGACATTTTTGCACAAACCAATAAAACAAATCAAAATACAACAATACAATATTTTAAAACGGAATGGTTACCGTGTAAAAAAAATTAGTTGACCAAAAATGAAAAATTAAGCGGAATGGTTACCGTGTAGTGAATGGTTTGAAGGCCGGGATGCTCCTTCTTTTTAACGCCCGATGCGAGATACCCCCGAATATGGAGTTCCTTGCGTCCTTCCTTATATTGGGGGGGCTCGTTGAAATTTAAAAAAAATAAATGTAAAAATAGCGAGAAAACGACCAGGGTGTGAGACTATGGATGGGTGTGCACGTGGTGGTGAAAAAAATATATATAAAATGTACAGTAATAATGATTCTACGTTAAAGTTTGAAAAAAAATAAAAATGATTCTACGTTAAAGTTTTATAATTAAACAGTGATTCTACGTTATATATTAATGAGAAAAAAAAAATAAAAATTTTAAAAATTGTAATTGCAAGAGAAAAAAATATTATCTATAAAAAAAAAACTTGCCACTCAATGCTGTTGTTGTTTCTGCTGCCGCTGCTCCTGGTCGTGTTGCGGTGAGGGTCGGTCGCTTCACCGTTGTGTCGTCCCTCGGTGTCCCGCGTTGCGTGGGTGGGATAACCAATTGTCCAATTTTCGTGTCCAAAAACAAATTCAATAATCCCACGTTGGTCTGCGATTTTTATTTTTGTGTGTCCGCAATGATGATTGTGATGTTTTATGATCTCCGTGTTGATGATATGAAATCGTTGAATATGTGTGGTTATGTTTTTTTTTTTTTGGTTATATATGAAACAATTATTATGTTGTGGACTGCGTGTTCTATCCACGATCGGAAGTCACCAATTTTGGATTTCTTTGGGTCCAAATTAATTGTACACAATATTATTTTGATTTTAATTGTTTATTTATTATATTTTATTTTATTATTAAAATTCATTAAATTGTTTTTATAATTTGTTTTAATTATTTTACATTTATTTTTATGGTTAAATTAAATTTTTTTTTATATTAATATTATTTCACCACCACAATATAAATTTTGGATTGTCATCCAGAGATAAACAAAAACGTAATGGACGATAATATATTGTATTGTGTTGTTTTTGTTTTGTGACGTCGCCTTCGTCTTCGTTTTGTGTTTTCACAACACATGCGCCGGCGACGGTGAACATTGCACTTATGTGGTGCAGTGGGTATTTATTGCATCACCGAACATTGTTAGTTCGTGGTGATGTTGGTTGGATGGCGATGGTTTTACTATAAATGTTTTATAGTAATGGTTCGGTTATTGGATAGTGTTGGTTGGATAGATGTATATGTGATGGGGTTAGTGAACGCTTAATTCAAATAAGTTGGATTATATTTGAATTTCACTAATTGTTTTGTTTGTGGCAGAATCGAATATCGGTGAGTCGAATATTCGAGCTGCTACAACGTGCACCAAATAACGTATAATATGCTCTACAACAAAATGGTTTTACTGTGAAGAAAAACTG
The DNA here is from genome assembly GCA_951394425.1 of Tipula unca. Classification (NCBI taxonomy): domain Eukaryota; kingdom Metazoa; phylum Arthropoda; class Insecta; order Diptera; family Tipulidae; genus Tipula; species Tipula unca. Next base: position 137,459,848 of record OX596381.1, read on the forward strand.
ATTGCCGATAAAGACGGTATCAGGTGTCTTTATCAGGACCGACCTTCATAGCAAATGATGGGCCCAAATAATCAATTATTACTGCTAATCATTTATAAAATCTTCAAACATCTTGAAACGATTTGTAGCGAAATCGGCGGAAATTGGTTCCTAGCTATTTAAGTAAGTATGGCTTCCCAATTGAAACCGAAAACTCCAATCGACAAGTTTTCAACTAAGGTTCGTACGTCGATGACCTAATTCCAATAGTTTCGTTGAGTGATGTAAAATGAAGTTTCCAACTTTGAATTAGAAAAATTGACAATAATAAACAAAATGTGTTAGGTTACGAGAAGTTGACCATCAAAACCCCTAAAAAAGAGTAATAACTGAAATTGATTTGAATGAAATGACTTTATTAAACATGTACCGGCAATATATGCTAATAATCTGATTATTAGTTGCAGGATATACAAATTAAGGCAAAAAATGTGATGGGATTTTGCAGGTATACATGCGAAAGTTTTTTATTTTCAAATATTTAGATCTTTTAATACGAAGATTGAGGAGGAAACTGATTTGTTAGTGTAGTTGGAGGGCGAATCCTCTCAATAATTAGGTAAGGATGGCCGTCAAAGGACTAGCATAGACACGTAATTGGTTCGTAAAAATAAATGATTCATTCTCTCAATAATTAAATCGGTGGTGAATTGCTGAACGAAATCAAGGTGGCGCATATTCCCGGGACTTTTCTCAGATCTAACAAGATGGTGTTGATCAAAGGTTCAAATTCCGTGTTATGACGGCGACTTTTCTATATAATCGTGTTCCATTCTAGGACTGTCCATTTCGCAAATGATTCATTGCAAGGAAGTTTAAGATACATCGAAAAAATGTTAATATTGGGCATAGGATCTTTTTCGTTTTTATATTTTCAAATAATATTAGTGTTATGTTTTACCTGTATATTTCAAACCCAGTCGCAATCAAAATGCGCGAACAAATTCATCAAGGAATACAAATCAATACGGCAACTTTAATTACAGTACAGCATACCATTACAAATGCTCTTTTTTTTACCTTCAAGCAGTGTTACCGGCATACTCTTTGCTTAATTTGAGTTGTGCGCAGCACGGCTTTTGGTAAAACTTATGGAAAAGGTGGCATAGCTATATCTAATATGAATTTTATCATTGTTAAACATATCGTTGAAAAACATACGTTGCGAGGATACAGTCTTGATCCAAGTCAAATAATTAGTTACATGTCAAATGAAAATTGAATCCTGTTGATTTTGTTTCTAGATATTCAATGCCTAGGGCCACCATTTTTGAATTTTCCATATTAATCATTTAGATTGTGGTTCCATAGCATATGTATATATATATATCCACACCACACAGGAACCTTTCACGAGAACCTCTTGTGTTAATTTTGAAACTTGCTATTCTAGATTTACGTTTATCGATGTTTACATTTAGTAACTACGCAAACATCGAATAGTTTATAAGATGTGTTTAACTAATTTGTATTTTTCATAACGAAGTTTAAGTAATACTAATTTTATAATTCATATCAATGTGAATAATCCTAATAATAATAGTAAACCACTTTTTTTGTACATCAACATAAATTGAATTAGTATGAGAAAACGTCTACCGGTAGAGGCAACAGACAATGTAATCAATATTATTTAGATACAGAATTAATTTAAGACATTATCTCAGTATAGCTCTAAAAGTGTTAACAACCAAAAAGAGACAAAATAATTTGTTTCCCACAAATATTTCAGGTATCACAGCGTTTTCATATATGTACATATGTCTTAGATCGTTTCAGATAGCACATCGCTTTCTACCGCGACTAAAAATAAAAATGTGAGACCCTCATAATTAGTAAACCATTCTAAAACCAATATCAGAAATTTAGTTTTGCAATCGGCAAAAGCAATACGACGTCACCCAACTTTATAATATTTTATCAATCTATTTTACTCAAGTATAATAGTGAGTAAGGAATCCAGTTTCCGAGTAATCAAATATTTTTAAAATATTTTCATAATTTCACATATTACAAAAACTCATCATAATTTTCTACTCTTCTAATTTATAAAAATAAAAATATCTATTTTTAAAACATTTATGATGACACAATTTGTTGTTAAATAATTTTCCACAATTTTTATAACCATTACATTAGTCTATTTGACTGTATGTATTTTAGTTTTTCAATTTTCACATACATAAAAAGACGGATCGCAGCTAAGTCACCCAGTTAGTTTTTCTTGTTGTGAAAAAGAGAAAAACAAAAAAAAAAAAATTATACAAACAAAATTTTCAGTCGGATTTTTATTTAAAATAATTTTGAAATCAAATCGAATTACAAATTTGAAAATTGAGAAGCACGAAAATGTACATAGATTTGACCTTACGTTCGAGTATGCATGCAAACACATACAGATATACAGATACATACCTACATAATCGCAAAATGTTTTAAAATTGTAGTAAATAAATATATTTTTATAGAATTTTAAATATTTAATCCATAGAGTTATTTTTACACTCAAGGTGTGGAAGGAAATATTTTAATTGATTTATTGACCAACTTATATATTGTATAAAAAATGTGTCTTCGTATATTATGAATAAATGAAGGGGTAGAACATAAAAACAGAAATTTATTTTTCCACAAATATATAATGTCAGGGGGCGACTTGTTAGAACATTTTCCATCATACAAACGCAAACATTCAAATTATGGATATAATACGAATAAAAATAGCACGTCTTTCTTTATAGACTAGACAAGTCGTGATTTGACGTCAGGAAACTTGTTTTTGAATTTTGAATTTTTTTTCTAAATACATATACTATACCCATATTCTCTTTTAACGCCGTGGGTTTACACTTCCGAAATAGACAAACACAATTAGATGATACTTTTTCTAAAATTTTAGATCACCTGAATTAAGAACATTCGCCGGAGTGAGGAAACACTCAACTCATTCAAAGGTGATATTTAAACCTAGACGAATGTCGATTCAATTGGTTATCACGTTGAAATCGAAAGAGTTATACTAGCTCACTGCTCATTAAAATATAATTTAACTATCTTACATTGAGACTCTAACCACTAGCATGCAGCTGTTGATTAAAGAAAAGTTTCTTAAAGAACGGCTGGTATCTTTGAAATCATGAGATTTATAATCTGTGAACGAAATATTATTGTGAAAAAAATTTCAATTTAATATATGGTTTCGTGAATAAGTAAAATAGCCGGACTTGGGGACGGGTTACGGAGGATTCTCAAATGATTCACGAAGTCCCAATGAATCCACAATGTGCTTCTGTTTAGTTTAGTTGATATTTGGTTGACTGGTTACGGTGTTTTTCGGCATCCCAACTGATTGGTATGGACCTCAGTGACATATTATTCCAACAGGATGGTATGCGAACTGTCTTACTGCACGAAAAACAATGGATTTTGTGATTATGCGGCTTATTTTTGTCTGAAATCGGACCATATCTCCATAAAGTCATTGAAAATGTCAACCAAAGGATTAGAGTATATATGAGACCAACGTCATGAAGGCCGAAATTGTAATTTCTTAATTTTTTATTTTAAGGAATTCAGGTAATTCGTAATTGAAAAAGTACCGGGATTGTAAATCCGAAACAAAATAGAATAAATCATAACCATTTAAAGAAACTGGCAGATCTGCAGCGTCAAGGCATTTGTTCTAATGGTGCTTGCGATTAATGAGAGAAAAATCATTGTGAAATAATAACTAAAATTAGAGAACATGCAAAATGTACGCCTTCTAAAAATATGCGTTGTTGCACAATTGACGTTGCTATCCAATGAAGTAGGTAGTAGAAACAGAATTTCAAAAAGAGCTTCAAAGAGAACATCGAGTACGTGAAAACCGATAATAATAATAATAATCAGTTTTTAAAGGCCATTACTGGTCCCTTACTGAGTCAACTATTCGGCTCCAACGGTTTGGATCCTGAGTCTTCACACTGAGTGGACAATCTGAAGAGGCCAAGTCGTTCTCTACATCGTGGAGCCATATGGTGGCTCTCCTTTCAGAGATCACTGCACAATTCGTTCTGGATCAGCACGCAGAACGTGACCGAGCCAGCGTACTCGCTGAGATCGTATATCATGTACAATATCGGGGATGTTCATCAGATCTCTGATCTCGATATTGTACAGAGCTCGGTATGTACCAACTATTTCGCGTTTTGGGCCGTAAATCACACGCATGATTCTTCTTTCAAATGTAAGGACCCATCTCTCGCACTCATCCGTCACGTGAAAACTCGGGTGACGTTGATTGATAGTTTGGGGTGAAATTGATTACATGAAAGTGGTAGAAAAAGTTAGCCAATTCTAAACATGTTATTTTTTTTTTTTTTTTTTTTTTTTTTTGTAGTGAACTCCTAATTTTTAAAAAAAATGTCACGGAGCCACGATTCATACATATAAAGTTAGAAAAAATAGAAATAAGACTAAAAATAAAAATAGAATTAGACAAAATAAAAATCAAATCAAAAATCAAAATATAAACACATTAAATAAAATAAAAAATAAAATAAAATAAAAAATAACTATAAAAATAAAAATTATATAAAAGTAAATATGAATTACACACAACATACCACAACATGATAAAAATTGAGTAAAAATAGCTCAATTAAGCATATAATTAATAAAATAAAAATAAAAAAAGAAAATAATAAAAATTTTTTGACAAACTACATAATCGTTTTAAACAGACTCTCAACATCAATGACTGTAAAGAGCCATTCTTTTAACAGCCTACAAAATTCAGTCAGCGTAACTGCGTTAAAAATGCCCATTGGTAATTGATTAACTAGCTTCGGTGTGATGTACAAAAAATTTCTTTTGAAATGTTCTTTGTTGGGACGCACCCAGATCCTAGTAATATCCACACCACGAAAACGATTTCCGCTCCTAATATAATGCATTTTAAGTACTTTGTAAACATACAGATGACGCAGAGGCATAATCTTATTATTTACAAAAATGGGAAACGATGGCGAAGTCCTGGGTAAATAATTTATGGACCTCAAAACAGCTTTTTGGATGATCATCAAAGGTTTGATATTGGTCAAAAAAATTCCACCCCAACATATTAAACCATATTGGAGGTGGGAATTAAATATTGCAAAATAAAGACATTTCAAAAGATCCCGGCTACATATTTTACGCAAAAAATAAAAGGATCTTAATACCTGGCATAGTTTCTTTTTTAAAATGCTCACATGTTCTTTAAAATTTAGTTGTGCATCAAGCATCACTCCTAAGTATTTAAAGGACTCCACAGTTTCAATACGCACGCAAAGATCATTACACCCAGACCGATTACAAACCAGAGAATGATAAACCAATGGTTGAGAATCTCGGATAGTACCTCCAACACTGAAAGACATCAATTTGGACTTAGCGCTGAGAATCATCTCATGCACATAACACCATTTTTTCAGCAAGCACATATCCTCATTAATTTTCTCTTCCAACGTAGCCACATCATTATTCGTAGTGTACAGAAACGCCATATCATCCGCAAACGCGATGATATCACCATTTACTCTAAGATCAAAAATCGAGTTACAGTAGATAATAAACAACAGCGGGCCCAAAACAGATCCTTGTGGAACCCCGACGTTCACAATTTTTTCATCACTATATGTATTATTAATAATTACACTTTGTACCCGATTTTGAAGATATGATCTAAAAAGAGAAAGTGCAACGCCTCTGACACCGACACACGATAACTTAGCCAATAATACCTCATGATTTTCTGTATCAAAAGCTTTGGTGAAGTCAATGAAAACAGCAGAAACTTTGCAGTTATTATTAAGGCCTTGCAGCAGCGGTGTTAAAAAAGATGTTAGGGCTTTCTCAGTTGACGAATTTTCTACAAAACCAAACTGCCTCTTGTCAAGGAAATGTATTTTATCAAGGTAATTCAACAATCTATATTTGATAATTTTCTCAAAGATCTTCGAAAATGTGTTTAGTAATGTGATCGGACGATAATTATTCGGGTCATTTCGTGAATCTTTCTTAAAGAGAGGCTTGACAATGCCGAATTTTAATTTATCAGGGAAAACCCCCTCTGAAAAACACATATTAAAAATAAATACCAGAATATGGCAAATATTAGAAATAATATGTTTAACCAATTTGCTTGATATCCCATCAATACCACAGGAGTTGCTAGATTTTAAGGCATTAACAGCAGCCATTATTTCCGCTTCACTAACTGGGAAAAAGAATAAATTTGAACTAGAATACCTCGACAGTACCAAATCACATCTATAACAGTATCGTCCAAAATCACATTTTCATAATTCTCAGTAATGATTGCGTGAGGTATTCGACAGAAATGGTCATTAAACGCATTTGCAATTTCAAACGAGTCAGAACTAACCAAATTGTCACCAATAACAATCGATGTAACATTATTTGGGGTGCAACTATTATTCAAAACTTTATTTACAATTTTCCACCTAGAATTCAAATCAATAGCTTCACTTAACTTGATTTTAAAATACTGCTCTTTTGTGACCGGTATCAGAATTTTAATTTGGGAATTCAGCATGTTAAGATTCTCTTTAAAAACATTATTATTGGGATCATTAGATAGTTTTTTCAAAAAACTGTTTCTGCGATTTATCAATTTAAGTAGGGAGTCGGACATCCAGGGCTTTAGCCTAAAATTACGTCGTTTAACCTTAACAATAGATTTATGTTTACGAACTACTTTTACTACTTTACTACTTTTCCTCCATCGTCTATCCTTTCTGCTTCACCTATCCTTGTTTTCATACATAATTGAGGAATCTGGGAAGAAATTTAGTGACAAGGTCAAAGTGCGGGTGTGGTTGGACAAATGTGGACCCATGTCATTAGCGAATACGGAGAAAACATTCTACAAAATTTCCGATATTTCCAAAGATGGTCTTAAAGTATATGTATCGCTCATTCTTACTCCAATGGTAGCGAAAAAGTCATCAAGAATGCAGCTAAGCCACTCACAGCAGCCGAAAATGAGTATAGCCAAATTAAGAAATAGGTGGTAGGTCTTGTATTTAGGGTACTCAATTTTTATCGATACAATCGTAGGAAAATATCGTTTTTAACTGCACCCTCTATCGAACGATTTACGCACCACAACATCGAAGAGAGTCTGACATTTTTCAGTAGCTTTGGTGATTACAGACAACTCGTGACTGATACACAGTTTGTCAATTCAAGATTTAAGGCGTTGCCACATGACAAAAATATCGACGATAGCCTGGGGCCGATTGTTATATTTATGATTAAATGATTGCATATTTTAGCTTAAATTATTGAAAAAAATATATAAAAATAACTGGAAATTAGTAATTAAAATAATAAATTTTTAATAATATAATATAACATATATGTAACAATTTTAATTGAATAATAAGAGTTGTTCTATTCTGTCGGTCCGACAACCGATTTTTTACTTGAATGGTATAAATTTTAACGGTTCCGAACCCTTCCAATGAAACAAATTATCGGCGATATTTTTTTTCGTTGTGAATATAACCTCACTTCGGTGATAATTTTGTTAAAAACAATAAAAAACAAAAATTTTGTTGTAAAAATCGGTCGTATTTTTGTTTGGTCTATGTGGCGTGTTTTACCATATTTTCGGAATTATATTGTCGGAATTATAACTGCATGTGGCAATGCCTTTAAGGTGTTCATCGAGTCCGGAAAACTCGCACACAAACAAAGCTTATTCTTATTCCATTAACAAAGTGTACACTTTACATTAAAAAATAAATGAATTTTAAAATGTTGCTTCAGCCTATACGTGTAAAACTATCCTTGTTTAAGGTAATTTTGTTAAAACTTTTGCAAATCATGTTGGTCGGTTTATTGGCACCGTAGGTGATTCTGTGTACCCCTAACATGTAAAAACTCAAAACCTCTAAAATTTGTGCTGGATACATTGATTTTAATATATTCTGAAGTACAGATGGTAAATCGAAGTAATTCAATAAAATATCACCACTAAATGAACACTTTGAAGCCTCACGTCTTTTTTCCAATGTTGTTAACTTGTTAGTTTTGTTGCTGCACATTTTGATGGTCTTGATTTTCTAGATACTCTCAAGTTTCTCATTGCAACCGTCGTAAACCTTTTACCTTTTATATCGGTAAGGTTTATGGACTAAAACAATAACATTTAACAAAAAAGCGCAAAAGAGAAAATCACTCCTCGATTTAGTGAAAGTGGGTGATTTTGCAGATTTTCAGAATTTAATTCATTTTTACCAATTACGCTTACAATACATAATTTTGAAACACCAATCGTCGAAACTATATGTATATACATATATTATGTAAACATAGAATTCGTAAATATTCCTATGCTTTGGAGCAAATTCCAGTTTTCAGATCAATCAATTTTATGACTACATATGTATATTATGTATGTATGTATATTGATAATCAATGCTTCAACTATAAGAAAAAATTTATTTTATTTTTGGGGTAAAATTTTGATTTTCCATATAAATTTACATAGGCGGCCGCCATAAAATTGATTATACATATCTGCAAAAACTGTTGTTTGCATTAAAATTTCAATTTGTATGTAAATATGTATACCAATCAATGACCGAGGTTTCGAAAAAAGAATGAATAAGAAAATTCTTTCTGATCCTTGATGGATGAATAAGTAATAAATTTTGGAAATTTCGTCGGAAACAAAATAAGCCTCTAGGGTATAGTTGGTCCATTTCATTGTTAAATGGCTGTGTACAAAAGAATCAATTACGCTGATTTTATGTAAAAATTTAATTTGTTTCTTATAATCAAAAGGAATATGTAGAACCGTGCTTAGTGACTTTAAAATTTTTACATTTTTCCTGGTATGCCGTCAAAATAATTCACTATTGGCCGTCGTTCAGCGATTTACAAAAATAACGTCGCATATTTAGTATTAATTTGTTGTAATTAGTTTATACAGTATTTTGTCACACATTAGTCTACACATTCCAATGTGGCGCATCTACAACACTATTCAATCCATATATTGTGCGATTACTATAATTTTGGCTCATAATTATATTAAGATTTAAAAATATCACGTATACTATCTATACATACAATACAACTATAGACTATAAAATTATATCATGTAAACGAAAAACGAACAAACTTCGTAATCGAACACATTTTACGTCAGCTACATGTATATAAATGAACACCTTGTAATTGCATGAAAATTTCGAGAATAGCACAGTAATTGTTAAACTATACGATCGAAAATTTGTTCTACATAATTATGGTTTCTTAAAAAATTCACACAATTATTATTAAGCCACGTGACTATATAATATTGAAACCTGTATGAGTAAAGTAATAACTTATGCCAGATAGGTTTTCATGCAAATAATTTTCGAAACTAAACACGATTTTCAACAAACAAAAAACACAAAATACTAGCTGAACAAATTGAAAATTTACTTGGCTTTATTGGGGAGGGGGTAATATACGCATGAAAAATAAAATGTTCGTTCGTATAAATGATTTTTGTAAGAGTTTTTTATTTTTCACTTCGCCTCTTTGCCGATTATTAAACATAAAAAGCAGAAAAGAAAAATTTCTTAGTAATCAAATTTTATTTATAGAAACACCAACAGAACAGTATGAGTATCACATTGAATGTGAAACAATAGGTTTTGAACTTTTTTGGTAATGCCGCAGTTTCTTCAAATTTTTTGTATTCGTATAACCAATACACAGAGGTACATATACATTATTATACCAAAACATTCATACATCGGCATTCGGCACATGTTTACATATTTTTTGATATTTTTGTGTTTTTTGGCGGTGGTTAACGAAGACGTTAAATAAAAATAAACAAAAAATCAGACCTATACAAGTTGTCGAAGGTGAAATGGTATTATGGAAGAAAAATATTGACTGTCATGACTTGTGCTCCATTCTTTTATGACGTTACGTATAACATTTAGAAAAAACATAAAATATGATTGGGCAGTTCTCAAAGGAGATGTGATATGGGTTGATTGGACCTTTGTCCCATAGTTATTTTATTAATACACATAAAAAATTCATTTGTTATTGGATCACATTATTATAGCAGTGGGCTGTTTATATAAAATAAAGATCAAGTTCAAAATAAATATTTCTTTTTAATTAGAAAGAGCAGTCACTTGTTAACGTTGCGTAATTGGCGTATGATTCATAAATAACTTCGTGATTATCATATTGCTTATACTTGTTAGGTAATGAAATATATGTTACAAAATAAAATAGAATTAGTGATATCAGAAGTAGTAAACTAACAAATTTGATGTTGTTTATAATATGCTTCTATGCTATTATAAGTTGACGGCAATTGATAGCTATTTAATTGTCCTAAATATTAAGTACAAATAAGAATTATATATTATATAGAATAATATACGAAAATATATAAAAATCGGTGAAAATACAAATTAGGGCTGCTGTTTTCATTTCATGGATTTATCATTTTTAACCTTTATGGATTATTGAGATGAATTATGATTGAACAATGGCAATCTATACACCATATAAGTGCAAACCAAGAACCAATCTTGTGAAATCGATTAGTGTGCATAAAAGCATCTGTATATATATATATATATATATATATATATATATATATATATATATATATATATATATATATATATATATATATATATATATATATATATATAAAAAGATTAGAACCTTTGACTAAGTAAAATGTGTTATTTGTGTTAAGTATATTGAAAATCTGATATTAAGTTGCCCAAGAAGGTCTTAATCTTGTAGAGCTGGGCTAATGATATTTACACTCACCCATACTTGAGGAATATTTTCTATCCATCTATATCCATCGAATAATTTCAACACCAATCCAATGGCCAACAAAGTTCTGATTGCGTTGAAGAGTGTATAATCTCTAATAAATTTAGCTATTACGATTTATTATAACACGGTAAAGGTGTTAATTGTCTCTGATTATTTTGCCAGTATTGCTATACGGCGCACAGATAAAGTTTTAGGACTCGCCAGGCACTTAACACAATAAACAATACGCCAATCCTTATTAGAAACTGCATCGAGAGTCCGATTGCTCCACCAACCAATCATTTTCAATAAGAATCTCCGGACCTGATTTTTTTCTGAACCATGAAAGATTTCTTTTATTCGTTCGATTTTAGATCCTATTCAACATTTGTATAAACAGACTATTGTTCACAGATTTTTATCTTTCCATCATGCTTTCTCACCATCATTCCCTTGGAAGTTCGAAAGTAAGTTACTAACTTTGTGCTTTTTGTGAATCTTTACATGATAAAACTAAATCCAGACAGCAACATGTTATACTGACTTTTCTAAGACATTTGATTGATAATGATTGTGTACGCTTTAAATCTAAATGTTTTGCATACTCTTTGCTCTTTGTCGATTAGTAACAAATTATTATTGAACGTAAGTAAATGTTCAGTGTTTTCATTCTTTCGAACTCGCTCTTGAGTTTATGTGTGATTTGAGAGTAAATTTCAATTCCGACGTTTCCTTTGAGAGGCACATTGACTGCATCCTCGGTAAGAAATGTGCAATATGCCGTAGGTTTTATTCAACAGAAGGGTAAAGATTTTTGCCACTGACACTCTTAATCGATTTATATAACATTTGTTTCATCAATTCGTATACCTCTAAGGTTTGTCACCGTTTTATCAATTTCATGGCAATAGTTTAAAATTTATTATATTATTGCAGTCTGAGTTTTGCCTTCCGCGCAGGCAGACGAATATGTTTTTAATCCTTACCGTGATCGTCGTAACTCTTGAAACTACACCGACTAGCTTTCTGCAATCTATTGAGCAGTTTTACGTGGCTAATTTTTAAGCAACTAACTCAGCCAGTTTGACTATGTAATTACAAATTCATCATAATTAATTAAGGCACGTGTCATTCCATTTCAACAAAGCGTTTTCACTTATATGCCGTCACATATCAATAATTATATTCCAATCCCAGTTTGGAAATTACTCTACTGAAAGAATACTTAATGTGTCCAATCTGCAAGTTAATAATGTACCGCACGTGAAAAATGAAAATATTCATGATGTTGATCGTTAGGCCTGCCCATTGTTTAGGTCCGTTATAGTTTCTGTATTTTCTGTTACAAATCGGTATGTTTATTTGCTTGCAGTCCTTGTCATATACGTAATCCATGATCTCATGCAGTCTTCTTTTATTGGCCCCTATTGAATTCCTTTAAGAGGCTGTATGATCCAATTTGCACAAGACATTGTCTACTGCTCTATAGTACGACACCTTATACGAGTAGTTACATCGTCCTTTTTTGTCAAGTAAGATTTAAGTTCAAAAAATGATCAGCGTTGGTTTAGTGGTAGATGGTATAGTTAATAGGGTCCCAAACTCAATTGCTATCAGAGAATAGCCGTCCTTACAAAGGCTTGTTCAGAAGAATTTTCTTTCTATATATAGAAGTAATAAGATAATGTATATGTGGCAACAAATTCTAATATGAGTCAACTGAATAAATCAAGTACTATTTAAAAAGTTGGGCAGAAGTTAGAATCGGAACCGGCTGAGCCAGTGTAGATCAAAGGGGTGTCCCCTCTATCAACGATTTAAAAGAAACAATAGAAAATACTCGAAAAATACTATCGTCTATCGTGCCCTGCATTTTACTAAGGTGCATAAAAACTATGACAACCTATTACAAAATATTAAATAATCATTTTTTTAACGATCAACGTAGCCTCTGTATTTTTACTCATTTATAAATTATTTTGACGGAATTTTATTTAAGTTTTCTATTTTTTTCGTAAAAGTTTAAATAAATTATTTAGTGAAATGAACCAACAAGAAAAACCATTTAGCTTTAAATCGATAGATGATATTTACAATTTTGTGGAGGTGGGCAATAAAAATAATCAAAATCCATCAAACGTTATAAGGCCAGAAAATATTAATGTTGTTAAAGATGATGATAGTGAAATTGTGCTTCTCATGTCATATAAAAAGGGAAATCAGCAGTCACCGCGATATTCAGACAAAATTGTGGAACAAACTAAGAACGGCGACTGTAATTCACTTAAATTAGCATCTACCATAAAATATCTGACAAAAGGAATAATATCTGATGAAACTGGCCAAAAATCTGATAGCCTAGAGCAAAACATCCGCGGGATATTTAATAATTCACAAAATCCCTATTTCAAACCACCGACTACAAATATCGATGACATTCGTTCAACGGATACATTAAATTCGATTGAAATTCGAAAAATAACAGACAATTCTAAATATTCAACTAGTTTCGATGAAAAAATCATAAAGCCATTAGCAAGTGTGAAATCAAAGTTTTGGGATACAAAAACCAAAATCCCGATGCCAGAGAGACTAAAATCACGAGAGAAAAAATCGAATATGCCCGTGTCAGCAGGAAAACCACCAGAAACCAAATTACCCGATAAACAACGATATTTCGCTCTTTGTGTGCCAAGTATGATAAATGATCCATCGAAAAAATTCGACATAGAAACCCATTTCCAAAATGTCCGATATTTCAATCCGACCAAGGAAGAGTTTAAGAAACCGAAAAATAACGAAATTGTTGTGGTGCCCGTTAACTTACTCGCAAAAGATGAAAACAAAAATTTAGTTGCGGGAGATTCAAATCCATTAAATACTCATAAACCAAATGATAAAATCGAATTAACTCTGGAAGAACTTCACACCATTGTAAAACTTGTAAAAGAACGAAATACAAATACAACTTAAATGCGGCATCTTCAAATAATAATATCATAACAATCAATCTAAATTAATAAAAAGCATAGTAAAATTTGTTGTAATTTATTTAAACTATAATATATAAATTATTTCATGTTTTTAAATGAATGTATACACTTATCTAAATATATAATTTATGTAAATTTCCTTGTTTTGATTGAACCACACGCGATATAAAAATAAAAATCGCAAAATTTATTTTTTCATATACATAGCTACATATGTACATATGTATGTACATAAAAAACGGCGTTCGGAATGAAATGAAAATGTTCAGTTTTATTTTATTCGCTTAGGAAATTAGAAAATTTGATATGGAAATTATATTAAGTTATCAAACTTAATATTCGTTGATTGTAATTATGGAAAATCGGTTTGTTAAATATCTATACTTGTTGAATGCAAAAAAAATATATTATCGTATTAGCGTGACCACTGACCATACGGTCAACATTTTATTGGATTCTATGTAGTTAAAAAGTATCCATCAGTTTTATACAATATTCATTGCACATGGCACGAGCAGTGTTAGTTTACACAGGAAAACATGTCAACTCAACAATCCAGCAATTTTTATAAAACAAACATAAACCATAGTGCTAATACCAGAATATACATATAGTGTTTCTTAATCAATCACAGTGAAATTAATACTTTTCAATTTTTTTTATTAAAACTGTTAGAACCTTCTGAGGTTTCGCACTCATTGCCCCAATGGTTGCATGGTGCAAACTTATAAGTTCTATTGGAAATCAGAAAAGAGCACTGCTAGCTTAGCAAACAGTACAAGTTTAAACCAAGGAATAAATAATAACAGATTCGCGTTCAAAGATTCAGAAGAGAACACTTGGAATCTAGAATTTTCAGCTGGTTCTTCTTTAAAGTTCAATGTCGTCTTTCGACAGCTAGGAGTAGAACGCCACTTAACGGCCAACAAACTTAATATGTGATCCAGCCTTCGCTAAGAAGTCAGCATCTTTATTTTTCTCAAAAAGAAGATTAATTTGCAATCTTTAACCAGTTTGGGCACAGTCAAATGATTACACTACCGAGTAACCGTGCAGAGAATAATATCCTTCGCTAAATCACTAAATTAAACGCCACAATCGTAGTTTGAGGGAGTGTAATTCGTTCATAGAATCTAAGCCCATAATTTGAACAGTATAGAATCCTGCACTGACTTCTAAACGGGTGCCATTCGCAACAAAGACTATCGATTCAGAAAACAGACTAAAGAATTTTTGAGAGCGCCACTATTCTCTCGAGAGGAAAACGAGGGAGAATAAATTGATGAAGTTAAATTCAGGCAACAGTCTGTCATTCACAATTATCAACCGACGGAATATGTGACTTATACTTGTTAAATATCTGTTTATGCCCCGAAATCATTCCATGCTCCAAAGCATCTCAGTGAAAGCGCAGCATAACACGCTGTGCGAAGAATCAATGACTGTTGTAGTTCGGTTAAGCACCGAATGAATACATAGCAAGAAGAGGAGGTGAAGACATGTAAAGCAGTAAATATGGAAGTCAGACCCCAACAATTGCCAAAGGCCGTTCTGTATTAGCAAAAATAGCAATGGCCTCTTGTATTTAGCTTTAAACAAGGTGAAATTAATTAAATAATACTTTTAAAAAATTATAAAAATTAATTCTATTAAATGTTGATAATTTTTCAGGGATTTTCTCATACTTTCAATTACCTATTCGGATAGATTAGTGTTAGACCAACTGCTGTATTTGTATCAATGGGAAATAAATTAAGTTACATTTGCATAGAATTTAGAAGTTTCTTGATTTTGAGCGATTTTTAATATTTTTGACTAATTATTTTACGGAATTTAGATGTTAGTGATTTCGACTAATATTTAAAAATGTATCGCCTCCGATCCTACAGATGTTCACGAGTACTCCTCTATCTTTTATGATAGTTTAGAATTAACTAGAATCTGTGTGGTCAAGCAAATCAATTTAGAAGTTGCATACTTTTCTACGATAACTAAACTATATACTATTGTTTTTACAGAATTTAAAAGTTACATAATTTTTACCTATTTTTAAAACTTCGTACCGCCAATTCTACAGTTGCCCACGGATACTCAGCTATATTGTTTGTGATAGTTTTTAAACGAACTAAATTCTTTGTGGACAAGAAAATTAACTTCTGTTGAACTTTATTATTTTTTACAGAATTTAGAATTTCAGTGTTTTTGAATAATTTTCTAAAGATATATTCATCTATAGTCCAAAATCCTAGATTTCAAACTCCAATTTTCAAATTAAAAAGGTTCCAGTTGAGAAAAAAGACACAGTGTAATATTTTGTTAGTTTTTAGTATTAACTTCACTATCATTAAAATCAAACCCAATAGAATTATAAGATGTAAGGCAAAGTTGCCAATTCTAATATATCTCTACTTCTGTATATCCATTAATTTTAGTATGGAATATGACCTTGAACGAAATTTAGTTCATTATATTGATTGACACTTTACGAACCCGTCAACAAGCGATGTTTGCTCATGTGATATAATGATATTTCGAAAAGGCAGTAATCCTATGCATATAGGTAGAAACGTGTGTGAAGGAGGGCCGTTTTAATAGCTAGAAGAAAGTATGCTGCGTATTGTTAGTGTAATCGCAAGAGGTGTGTACTACTGCTACTTGATATTTTACCTTATTTAAAGATTTCTGTTACCCAATTACTCTAACTGCGCATTGTACGTCTTCTTCGGTCATCATCATGTCACAGTCACACGAAGGGAATTGAGAATGTTGAAAAGTAGTTTGTTTTGTATGCACTTCCATGACTACAGTCTTTTCGAATAACTGACTATATTCTACGCCTATGCGTCAACGCGATTAAGTTTTAACAATCGACGTTTTACAAACAAACTATACGGTCTTTTAGAATCAATTTTGAGAGCCTCATGGGTTTTTAACTTGATGATTCGTTCAAGAATGCTTTATTTAAGTGTTTACGTAGTAAAAATAAAATTTATATTTTATAATTAAGTTTTTGCCGTATGACCGATTGTTAGCCTGTAGGTAATACGTATAATATTATAATAAATAAATATTTTCTAATGGACGGAATATGAAGTTGACCAATGTGAGTTAAGAGCGAATAATAAAATTTAAAGAGCATGTTTAAGAAACCTGCATAATCTCCAATTAAAATAATTCTTAACACAAAAAAATCATTTACGGAGATTTATGTCATCACATGTTGTATTGACCTGCCTGCACTATTTTGTACAAAGGAACAAATTTATGCGACCCATATATTTATTGATGTTATGAGATCTCTAAGTAAATCTAAGTATTAAATTTATTTTAACGAATTAGAGATTAGTTGTATATGAATATTCTTTATAAATTAGAGAGGCTGGGTTAATTTTGAAGCTCAAGTTCAAAATTTGTATGCATCTGTTATAATATGTCCTAACATCAAATCGGTTGAACTTTGAACATCAACAGTTGCGAAACCATTATGTGATTCAATATTGAGAACGCATATGTACTTGGCTTTTTAAACCGTTGCAATTGCTATGCGCGTTGTTCCAAGCTCCTTGTATTGTGTAAATCTTATTTCATTGAAATTTTTGTAATTATTAGTCACATCAAAGTTGTGGGTTGTGTCATGTGTGTGATTGAGAACACCTCGGACTGGTAATTTGATGGAAATCGATTGATTCAGAATAAAATCATTTATGTATTTTTGAAATATTACATTTTGTTTACGTTAAAGCATTATTTGTCCAGTAAATATGACTATTTGCTAAATATTAAATTGATTCGCTCCATTAAAGACGAAATATGAAATGAAATCAAAATCACTGTGTGTGTGTCTTTATTTCAATCTAAAACATATTTCCTGTCAATAGATAATATGTGCTACACAGCTAAGTGGTGTATCGAAACCCTACGTCAGAGAAAGCGAGACTCGATAACTAAATTGGTTGGTAATACTACATATATGAATCGTTGCTTTTCATTACTCGAATAACCTACCTACACAATTTTGGTGTAATGTATTTTTCAAAGATTAAATACTGAATGACTGAAAACCTACATTTGGATTAATACGATATGATGGCTTACTTCAATTTACTGAGACATTTCTAGAATGTGTTGTAAATAGCCATCGAATAGCTGACCTACCCAATTTTAGTGTATACGATATTGTTAGAAATTCCAAAAATGAATGTTTGGTGAGTGGAATAAATATGTTCTCTTGAACAATATTTGGCAATACATAATATGTTGTATATATTATATGGTTTCTGCCAATTTGTCGGAAGCTTCACGATCGGACTAAATTTTAAATAAAGTGAAAATCAATCTCATTTTGTTGTCTTAACGACAGAACTTGCCCTTACATTTAATATATATATGTTACAATGTAACATTGATTTCTCCACTCGCGATTTCCAACTTTATATAAGATATACAGTTCGAAATTAATTGCATGACTTTTTTTCCCCACCTCGAAATCATAATCCATAATATTTATCGACTATTAAAATAATTCTATAACTATACTATATTTAGTGGCCTCGAAAGTTTGGAAATAGATTTGAGAAAGATTTTGTCACTCGCCGTACAAATTTATGGTATACAATTTTAATGTCTGTCGAATTAGAATTGCCATGAACGTACTCAGACAAACATTTAAATTATTTTTTTTGAAAAGAAGTCCTGTGACTCCAGGAGTGGATCGCTTTCATATTTCAATACAGCAAAATAAACAGCAAATTGGTAGACAATGTTTTCAATTACTTCAAAAAGAATTCTATAGGAGCCACTTGGGTTGGGTCACTTTGAAATTTGAATAGATACAAATGTCTACAACAAGATTATATGTACCAAAGAATCTCTGTGACTCTGGACTTGGATCGGTTTAAATTGCCTACTGGCGGTCGCTTTTCATTTCGGATATATGGCATGAGACCGCAAATTATCAAGCGTACATATACATATGTTGCGTATAGTACCAGAGTTCAGCAGAGTGAGGGGCAAATGGCAGTGAACCACGGAATTTCGGGATGGCTAGAATTGGTATAAAAAACTGTCTCTAATTTCAAATCATTAGAAATGTGTGGTGTAAATGGGATTGTTCATAGTTGATTTTGAATTAAAGTTCATGATTGCCCTAAGTTAAAGTGCAGAAAGCGTGGACCGTGTCTTTTAGTTCATGTCAGAATTATATAGGTTGACATGAATCTATGCATTATACATTAAGTCAAATAAAACGAAATGTGTACGTCATTTTGGCGTTAGCTTTTTTAGGAATTTTCCCAAGATAATTCGGAACACCATATATTCGACATACAAGAGATTATACTCTAAACCACCTAATCCTTTACTTTTTCCGTAAGTGAAATATTTCTCGGATGGCTTAAACCTAATGACATCTTAGTATATGTTAATATGCATCATTTTGGTGCTAGCTTTCCAGGATTTTCTCCAAAAATTCGGAAAATTATTCAACTTACATAAGTAATTACAGGAATAATTTATTAAACATTTAAAAGTATATCGGTTTATCCGAATAAAATTGGTATTCTCACGAACACATGTGAACATATTTAGGATTTAAGACCAATCTTAAATGTTTTTTACTTCAAAATACTTCAAACTCTCCTGCGACCATAATAAGACATTATGGTTAACAATGATGGTTTAGGGCACACCGTAAATGGCTTCGTTCGGTTTAAAAAAGTTGTCATATGCTTCATGATTCTTAATAAGTTATCATTCTTCACTATTATCGCTTCTCTTATTTATTCTAACGGGTTGCATATTTGTATAATAGGCAACAGTTTGTTGCAATAAATGAAACAAAATCAGAACTGTTCAGATCTCGCTCAAAGATCACATTTAGGTCCCTTATAGGAAAGTAGTCAAATATTTTGCCTATCCTGAATTGCCGAATTATTAACACGAGTTACCGATTAAAGATCTTCTACTCATCCTTTATCCGTTCTATATTGGAATGTCGTTGCGTGTAGTTTGGTGTCCACATTCTATTATAATTTGATTACTCTCAATTAATCTTTATTGACAAAACGCGTGGCCATTAGCTCCTTACGACTGCGCTTAAATATTCATGCAGTATGTCAAATTCTCATTTTATGAAAGAGAAGTTTCACAGAACTGTTAGTAGCAATAATCCAATTTCCACAATGACTAAATGGTATAACTTATTTTATAAGGGATTTGATTTTAATATTTCTAAAGCTTAATTTTAAAAAAACGTAAACTATATTTCTATGAAATGTAAAGCATATACTGTATAATAAACAATTCTGGAAATTCGAAAAACCACATTCAACGCGGATCTAAACTGCTACATAATAATAATGTGAACAGCACTATGACAAAACGCACAAAAAATTGTAAAAAAGAATGGACGTTTAGGATTACAATTAGCAATCACATATTCCAAGGAGCATAAAAAACAGAGCATTAGCTATGCATTATCCTTTTCATTATGATTTTTATAAAAAAGCGATTCAATCATTATAATTGCTTTTCCAAAATCATTATCTCTTGAGCATGTACATTCATCATACATTACAAAACTGTAATATGCAAACCTGCAACCGCAAAATATCTCACAACGATAACAACTAGCAAAATGATGCCTGCAAATTTCTAGTTGGATCAGATCAAGCAAATTAGATGAAGAAAAATAGCTCCAGAACAAGAATTTTCATTAAAACCAGCAGGCGGACTAAGTTTTTATATTATATAAAGATCACATAATTATATTGAAATTGTGAACGGAGCGCCATTGTTTCAACCGTGAAAATTTCAACATAACAAATTATTTCAAATTTCTTCTGTATGCTTCGGTTCATTCAACAGGGGGTTATTTTTATTAAAAATAATAATTGCTACGTTCACTGTAATTTTATGTAAACAAATTACTCAAACCACATACAACAAAATTTTTTTAGTTGTATCCTCTCCCATGTTTACTGAGAGTATCATAGCAACGATTAAAATTACTCCCTAGTTCTTATCAATCAAATTCGGAACGCAATTTTATGAATGAATCACATGTCCATCGCACGTGCTTTACCCAAAACAAAACATAAACATAAAAATCATAATAATTTCTGGCGCAGAATCACATCTTCCTTTCAACCAATTTTTTCATCTCAGGAACAATCGATAAAATATTTATGCGCTCTTTATCCTATATATAAAAATAAATTAAAAATCTATTCAGTCGTCTTTCGGGGGCCCAACTAAATGTCGTGCTAATTTTTCGAGTGTTCTATTGTTTTTTTGTCATTTTTATTCGAATTTTTTTTTTTACAAAAGTAAAGGTAAAAAAAATAATTTTTTAGAAATTAATTTTCTCGTTAATTTTTCCATTTTCTTACTTACCTACATAAATATTTTCATTTGTCATTGTGATTATATTATATAGGGGCGAAATGAAACCGTGAAAAAGTCTAATTTTATCAGTGAAATGTTTTCTATATTATCAAAAATTAAGTTATAATTTTATATTGAAAGAAAAAAAAATGGAGGGTGCGGTGATTTAAGTGAAAACTAGAAAATTGGTGTGAAATATTAATTTTATTAGCAAATTAGTGATTTTTCGATTAAATTATGAATAAATTAAAGGAAGTGTAAATTGTTTCCCATTTTTTTATGGTGAAAATTAAATTTTGATGTGATATAAGTTGAGATTTCTATTTTCATTGGGCGACATGTTTTTTTTCTGGAAAATCTTCTAGTCTAAATTTTTTCATCTCAATGGAATTGTGTTTGTTTTAAAAAATATTTTGCTTTTATTTTTCGACATTAATGGAAAATATATATTTTATTGTTGGCTGACAAAAAAATGTGTAGGAAAATATGGTTTTCTTCTTCAACACACAATATATAAATAGAAGTATAGAAAATAATAGTTGCTGATAAGAGAATTTTTTTTTTTATTGATTTTATTTGAACCAAAAATAGAGTAAAATAAAGAAAATATCATTGTGTGTTTTTTATTCATTTTTAAGCGAAAATGGAAAAATTAATTCAAATAATAATTTGTGTATGTTTACTGATTTGACGGAAAATAGGTGAGGCTTTAATTAAGTGATAATCCAAACGGATGGAAAATTGTGTAAAGCTGCTTTCAACAAATTATTTGCAAGTAATATTATTGTATTTATACATATTATATCTTAAGATTAGGTCAAGGTGCGAGGACGATGATTTTATTTATTTATAAATATGTAACATATGTTTTATTGCTTTCGTACGAAATTATTGATAAATCAGTGCATAATTGATTGCCTTTGGCTTAGAAGCCTTTCTATAAAAAAAAAATTAGGATTATATTTCTCATTCATAAAGGATCGAGTAAATTTCCGCCAAAATTATATACATATGTATTTGTGTACTAATAAGTGCTTCTGTTATTTTATTTAAATGATGTATGGTAATATGTATTATAATAATTAAATATTGGGAATTGTTGTTAACTGATTTAAGTGGGGGCTTTTAAAAATATTCATGACGGTTAAATTTAAAGAGGCGTTTAGAAAATAGAAGTTAGACGAATGTTCTAATATTTTCACAGCGGTTTTTTTATTATCTACATAATTTGAAGGCGTATTAGGAAAGAAATATGGAAGCTTTAGTGAAGCCAAGAAAATGACTTTTCGGGAGATGTATGGTTATTTTTCTGCAAAATATATTTTCATTCCCGGTCATTACGACTATATGGTTTAAATGGGCCGCTTGTCAAATTACTTTGAATTTTTTTATGTTATTGAATAAAGCAACAATTTATACGAAACATTAAAAAAATGTTCAAATAATAATAATAAATTAGCCCCAAAAAAACGGAACCACCTTATCTCCAACGCAAACATGCACTCTCAGAACTAAGGTATATGACCTTAAAAAGAGATAGAATGACAAAGAATATGCTCTAACAAACCATGGAGTTCAGATTTTCAATCTCATTTATTGGTTTAGCCGTTAACAAACAGAACTGATAGAAAAGGTGAAAAAAATTTAAAAATTTAATTTAATTAATTTTAAATTTGTTTTATTGTTCCTACATTCTCTACAGTTATGTCAATATACGCATTTCAATAGGATACACACAGTTAAAAAGGAGCAAAAGCTAACTCATTATCTTCAGAAAATCGTTCATTCAAATACTATTAAAGGTCCGGAAAAGTGACGAATGAAAACAGATATTCTGTTATACACGATTCAGCAGAATCGCATGGTATAGATTTGACCAACTTTCTGCTTATTTAATAGCGCTTGGCAAGATAATTGTATATCTACGTTGATTTCTATAATTCTTCAAATTCAGTAAATTTAATAACTTTAGAAAACTTAATAAAACCAACAAAATTTTTAAAAAATTTTAAAATTTTGGAGTAGAAATTCAGAAATTAGTTGGAATGAATTTAAAGACTTTAGAATTTGATGATAGCTTAAGATTTTAAAGAAAATATAGAATTTATAAATTCAAAAAACACGATATGTATTCCTGTTAGAAAATACTGACAGGTCGAGTTTTAAAAAATTTGCAAATATGTATTCCTATCTCGACAATACCTACCAAAAGAAACTTCTAACAAATTTACAAAAATCATTCAAAATTTTTGACGAGTTCCAAAGGGGAAACGAATTTAAGAAATTCTGACAATTTAAATAGTATAAATTGCATAGCATTTTCTAAAATCTCAAACATTTGAAAGATATATGAAAATTAGTAGAGTTAAATGTTTTTTAAACAAAAAACTCTAGTAGTTAGGAAATGATAGAGAATTAAAATACTTTAGGTTATTCAATCAATACTAATACTTAAGAATTTCAACATTGAAAAATTTTAAATATATTAGAAAAATCGGAAATTTCAAAGAATTTTAACTATTTGGAGTGTGAAATATATTATTAAAATTAACGAAAGTTCACAGAATCGATTGTAAGTTTAAATTAAAAACTAATAAATAAAAAAATCAACATTTTTTAACTTTTCGAAAAGCTAGACAAATTCAGACCATATTGAAAATTACATTTGGAAAATTCGTAGTTTGAGAAACAATTTTAGAGAATATACAACATTTAGAAAAAATTTTGGAATATTAGAAAGTTCATAAATTTCAGAGAGATTTCGTTGTTTTAAATGTATAATTTTCAAGAATTGAGAACATGTACCCTACCTACACATTTAAATGGCAAATTTATGGAATTCAAAATAGTTGAATATTTCGAAAGCTTAGGAAGATTTTTAGAGGATACATACAATATTTAGAAAATTTACAAAAAACCAACATTTAAAAATAATTTTGAATTTAGAGAGCCATTTGAACTTTAAGAAAAATAATTTAGAAATCACAGTGAATTTGGTGAGATTATTCAAAAAAGTCTAGGCTAGATAGAAAGTTGCGTATATAGGATCTCGTCTAGATAGCTGGATAGAATTTTTTTATATTTGCATGGTCAAACTTTTTATATATCCAGTCAAAATAAAACCTAACCTAACCTACTATTAATTACATGGAGGTGCTATTTGTTTGCAATATCGGTTGAGTATACGAATAAAAACTAATAAATGAAAATCCGCTTGAAAGGCTTTCCTCTGATAAGTAAAATTAATCAAAGTGATTCTAATTGTGACTGGAAGCCGATCATTCTATAGTATAGCTAAACATGTCAATAGTGGCATTTCGTATTTTATACAACGATGACAGTGTTACCAACAAATTTGATGGCATTATCGATCTTTGTATATACTGGAAATAAACATAACGCCTATTTTAAATGATTTATAAGGCATATATACCCATCAAAAACAAAAAAATGCCAAACTGTATGATCGCTACTGTGTTTTATAATTTAAAATGACGTACTAGACAATAAAACTGTTACAATTAATTTGAAGCTGCTCTTTCGAATATTTATTCATTTATTATAGCTGTTTGAACTAGACTGTATATATTTATATATATACATACATATATATATATATATATATATATATATATATATATATATATATATATATATACATATATATATATATATATATATATATATATATATATATATATATATATATATATGTATATATATATATATATATATATATATATATATATATATATATATATATGTATATATATATATATATATATATATATATATATAATATATATATATATATAGGATGTATAATAAGTCGAGATCTGTTCAAATTCTCACCAGTAACAACGATTGTGGGTGAAATTATTCTTTGGACTAACCTACAATCTTTAAAGCTAAAATAGTAAAGATATCGCACGAAACTAAGGTGTACTATGCCTAAACAATTTTTAAGTATGACAAAATACATGGGTTACTCTCATTATACTGATAACAATTTCGTATGCCCATTGATCAGTTGAAATTAGAAAAGAATGAAAGACAAAAAGGTTAAATTTTTTTGTCACGAGACAATTTTTTCTTTTTGGGCGCGTGTTTCAATTTATGGTTCAATTTTCTATTCCTATTTATTATTCAGACAAAAGAAAATATGTATCTTCAATTTTGTATCGTTTAAAGGGAAACTATAAAGGGTATAAGTTCGGTCTTCTTCCATAATTTTTGTTGTTGTTATGAATAACCTCGCGTTCAAATATCATAACTAATGCTTTTCGATGAAGTATTATATCAACAACTAAAAATTCATCTGAACTCTATCAGAAATGAACTGAAAATTCAGTTGTTAGTGCTGCTATAGTGAAAATCAGACCCAGGAATACAAAAGCAAGAGCAACAAAATATAGCCGATGATGAAGTGTCACAATCGCTAGGAAACAAGGCTGCTCTTGCTAGGAGGGCAGCTACGCGAATGTGTAGACAGAAGAAGGGAGAATGTTGAAAGGCTGGGGTTCTAAAAGTACAACTTCTCAGCAATGAGCCGCAGTTTCATTAAAGGAATTACCGTCATTGCAGAGGACGATATAGCTCCATGGTGTAGAGAACGACTTGAGTTCTTCAGATTGTCTAAGACGGTATGAAGATCAAGCTCAGGATCGATACTGATGGTGCCAAATCTTTGACACAATAAAGGAGCAGTAATGGCATTTAAAACACAGTTTAGCGCAAAGCAAAATTATGCTATTGAAAATAAAACCACGATTGGATTGAAACTGTAACTATACAGCAGAATGATGATACATCTTCACCTTGTGATTCCATACGACAAGGAACGTTATTGAGCCTTTTTCTTATATGAAGTCACTAATCCTGTACCATAGAAATCATCAAACTCCAAATAGTTTATCAGTAGAAGCCTTTCGCCATATGTACGTGTGAACTTATTGTTGGATTTTACTGATTTTTAACCGAGAAAATGTATACCTCATAGTTGCTTTCACACGCTTCACAATCCACCACCGGATTTTAGTCCAAACTCCGAATTATAGTCGTGTTAAATGTACAAATCGAACTCGATAATAAATTACGAGTATCAACTACCATTTATAATTCGGTATGTTGTACTCCACTTCGGTAGTGGAATGTCGAGTAAAACTATTGACAGAAAATAGGCTCAAAAATTCAAAATTGAGTGTACATGATTTGAATTTGTCTTAATTTTTTGTTGAAGTTGTATTTATGTTAAATACTCTTCAACAATTTTTCTGAGTACTCGGGTTACGCGATAAGATATTTTTTACAGAAAACCAAAAATGGTTTTTTAAATATTTCATTTGTTTCATAGCAATTTATTACAATTTATTTAATTATAAACATGAGCTTTGAAGAATTTTTTGAATGAACTATAATCACATTGCATAAAGCAAAATATAATAATAATAATAATAACAGTGTTAAAGGCCATTACTGGCCCCTTACTGAATCAACAATCTGGCTCCAACGGTTTCGATCCTGAGCTTGGTCTTCATACTGTCTTAGACAATCTGAAGAGGCCAAGTCGTTCTCTACATCGTGGAGCCATCGTCGCCTGCAACGACCTCTGCGCCTACCATATGGTGGCTCTCCTTTCAGAGATCGCTGCACAATTCGTTCCGGATCAGCACGCAGAACGTGACCGAGCCAGCGTACTCGCTGAGATCTAACTTCATGTACAATATCGGGGATCTTCATCAGATCTCTGATCTCGAAATTGTACAGAGCTCGGTATGTACCATCTATTTCGCGTTTAGGGCCGTAAATCACACGCATGATTCTTCTCTCAAATGTTAGGAGCCATCTCTCGTACTCATCCGTCAGCGCCCAACTTTCACATCCAAACATAACAACGGGCCTGATCAACGCTTTGTAAAGCTTCAGCTTCACGGCACTTGATAAGTGTTTAGATTTTAGCAGTGCCAGCTGCCAGCCGCACTTTAATATCCTCACCCACACTGTTATCGTGAGTGATAAGAGAGCCCAAATATTTGAACCTCCTCACTCCCTCAAACGTGTGGTGGCCACTACTAAAATCTGGTGTGCCATTGTCTCTAAAACCAGAGATCAGGTATTTCGTTTTGGACTCATTGATCTGGAGTCCAACAGAAGCTGAAAACTCTACAAGCGGATCAAGTATTTCTTTCACTCCGTTGCTATTCAGTCCAATCACACATATGTCATCTGCATATGCAAGCACTTGATTGGACTGGCGATATAAGATGTTGCGCTGAGGTGTTTCAGTTTTACGAAAGATGTACTCCAACATGAGATTAAAGAGTATCGGGGACAGAGCATCTCCCTGCCGAACACCCGAGTTAACTGCAAAAATGGTCGATAGCCTGTTCTCAACTTTAACACAGCATTGAGACTGCGTCACTGTCATCCTACACAGTCGTACCAATTTTGTTGGCATTCCTAGGTATTCCAGGGCAGACCACAAACTCTCTCGATTGATCGAGTCGTAGGCCTGCCGGAAATCCAGGAAAACCTGATGTACGGAGATGGATGTCTCATAATATTTAGATAGAATCATCCGCAGCGAAAAGACCTGATCAGTGACTGATCGATTCGGACGAAATCCTCCCTGATAGTCACCAAGCAAGCCCTCCGCCAGAGGAGTGATTCTATCCAATAAAATGTATGACAGTAACTTGTATGCTGTGCAAAGGAGAGCTATACCGCGATAATTCTCACACTTCAAGCGGTCTCCCTTCTTGAAGATGGGGCATATCGCGGCCACTTTCCATTCATCAGGCATAACTTCGGTTCGCCATACTAATCGAATAAGGTCGAAAAGACAGTTCCACAAAGTATCCCCTCCGAATATCAAGAGCTCCGAATTAATGCAGTCCACTCCAGGTGAGCGGTTTCGTTTCATTCTCTGCATGGCCTTAGTGAATTCCTCATGGGATGGCTCCTCAGTGCAAATCTCCGCAGACTGTCTTAGAGGTGGCTCAACAACAGTCTGTGACGCATGATGAACATCAAGCAGCTCAGTAAAGTGTCCACTCCATGCGTCAAGTACTGCGTCGATGTTGACACAGAGGTTTCCATCCCGGTCCCGAATGGCGGTTGACGAAGGCCTGAAAGTATGGTGCAATCCAGTAATTCCTTTAAACAAATTACGTGAACTACGCTCATTGCTGAGTTGTTGTACTTTCAGAACCTCGGCCTTCCACCATTCTCGCTTTTTCCGTCTACAAATCCGCTTAGCTGCCCTTCTTGCAAGAGCTGCCTTGTTTTTCCTTGCGATTGTGAGACGTTGTTGCACTTCATTATGGGCTATATTTTGTTGCTCAACTGCAAGACGACACTCGTCATCAAACCAATCATTCTTGGGTCTGACTTTCACTATACCTAAAGTCTGTTGAGCAGCACTGACAACCGAAGTTTTCAGTACCTCCCAGACAGAGTTCACGCAGTCAGACTGGTAATTAGCTCCCTCAATGTTGTCGCTGACAAGATCCTGATATCGTTTCTTTTGATCTTCATTTATCAGACCTTCACAGTCGAAACGTTCCATCCGTTTCGCTGTGTTCCCTGACCTGTACGAAAAGCAAAATATAGTTTTGCTAATTATTTTTTAGAACACCGAATTTTAACTAAAGCAAATCAGAATTTTAATTTTGCTACCTCCCGCTTGAAATTTTTAATTTTTTAGTTTTTTCAAATTTTACTCCCAAACATTTGGAAACAAAAAAATGTTTAAACAAGTTTTAATTATTTTCCAATTGTCATTTGAGGTGGTGCCCTTTGCCAACATATAAAACAAATATTTTTTGGGAGAAATTTATTCATGTTTTAATAACGTAGCTATTTACACACTAGTTCTTATAATCCAGTTTAGTGCACTAAACCTTTTTAATTTTGTAGTGTGCGCGATCGTTCTTAGCTAAGCTATTTTTAAATTTTGCTTAAACTTTAATTTTATTTAAAGCTAACTGGAGCAAGCTGGTTTACTGTGGTTTGGCACAAAATATCATACTTAACTTAATTGTGTATGGTATAAAGATTAAGAATCAATTTTCGATAAACTGATTTTAACTAAACTGGTTCATAAGCCCTAGTGTGTCAACACCTTAAAGGTTATACACCTATTGCTTAAGCTGGATTGGTATACTGAATAGGCACTTGAATTTGTAATGTGTCGCGGCTCTCCTTTATAAAATGATGCTTAAAATTGACCGGTTTTATTACTGTTGAAGAATTTAAAATGTATTGTCTTGGTCGGTATTCTATGTTTCAATATTCACTATTTCGACAGTTTGATTTTCGATGTACTTTTGTTGGTTTTCATAAAATTTAATTTACGGTATTATGTTTTTCCCCCATTTTCAGTGTTTTCAGTTTCGAAATTCTAGTTCGTTAAATAACCTATGAAACTGATTTCAAATTTGTCGGATCAAAACATATTGAATATGTTTCTCACATTCGGCCATCATCACGCACTAGAACGAATACAAATCGCGCAGAAGTTAGCTCATAGAAATAATGAACAATTAACAAACTGCCCATAAAGACTACTTTAGCCGGAATAAGGAACAGCTTTTTATACTTCCGATCAATCAGGTCGAGCTGAGTGGAAATATGGAACACAGCTTAGTAGAGTAGTTCAATTATTATAATTTTAAGCAACTGAAAAATGGCTAAGTGATTTTAATTGTTGTAAATATATATTTTGCTACTGAAAATATCGGTTCGCAGACCGTTGATGTAAGATTTATTTAAAAGTGTGTCTATAAATTGTCCATTTGCCGACCATTATTTTGTTTCCATAAATTTAAATGCTCTCTCAAAATTTAAATTTTCTATTTTATTCAAAGTGTGAATGGTGGCACATAAAGTCAGAAATATCCGTAGTTCATCGTATATGGTTTTTCTCCAATCAGCTCAACAGATGATTTTTTGACTCGGATATAAACGCATTAAAAGTAGTTTAGCCGGAAGTTTCGTCGTAACTGTATAGGTGAATAATTTATAAAAACCCGTTTTAGAGATACTCGACGCTATTACCCGAGTATTCGGGTACTCAAAAAACTAGAAAATATCCGGATACCCGATAATACGATCCAAGGGGCTACTCAGGCCCAGGAATTTAATAGAATTTTAGTTGCTTTTAAGTTTTTTAACAAGATAACTAAAGTGAGTGAGTTGTACTTTCGCTGAGCCATTTACGTATGTATATATGCATATGTAAAACATATTATGTTTATAGTATCAATAATGTTATCAATCCACCATATACTTACGGATTTCGACACATTTATTACAATAATTATGATAAATTTCGATAAATATTTTGTAAATGAATACTGTATAATTATATTTGATAGAATTAGCACCGGTTCCTTATCAATATTATCAATCAATCAGTAAACATCATAAATCCACGATGAAAATAGCAAATTAATTTCTATAATCGATAATAAGATAAAATAAATTCCATAAACAGAAACAATTTATTATGACAACAAATGATGGCGACAAAACGTGTTCACTTGATGATGGGCTACAAGATTTGGGTGTTCCCGTATCAATTCAAACGTTTTTATGGCGACAAATTTTACCATTCATCCGGCCAAAATTAGGAAAACTGCATGAAGCAAGTTGTATGGTAAGTAAGACCAAATAAAAATACGCATGCATTTATTATTAAATTACAAATTAAGAAAAATAAATATTAAATTTCCATGATAAAAATGAGATCACATATTAAATGGCAACATAAAAACTAAATATTACAAAACATACATGTTTATGTATATCTGTGCTATTCAATTCATAAAAATTCAGCTAAATTATAATGTTTTTAATTTTATACATATTGGTAAAACTGGCAACGCTAGACTTTTCGAATGTGTTACAAAAGTATAATAGTCCGTTGGGAACGACGAAAATGGAAATTTCATAATCCGTTTGCAAGCATTACCTCAATGTTTTCAAATGAATAGATTTGGAAGAAAAAATCCACAATTCAAATTACACATAATGTACATATTGTATATGAGATAATGCTCAGATAATTATAAAATTTATAAAAATTTCGTTTATGTTATATGAACAAAACTAACCAAGCTTATATAAACAATACATATATGTACTTCCAAATAATTTTTATGTTCTTTATGGTTTTATGTTTTTTTTAAAGTATTGTGTACGTGACATGTTTCTGTCATGCGAAAAGTGTTAACATATAATTTATGTTTTTGCTAAAAGTTTATTAAAAGCCGCATTTATTGTTTTATGCCTTACGTTAAAGTATTATGGCACTTTATTACCGATTTATATAAGAATAATATTATTATCTTCACGTTGTTATAACACACACGTCTATAAAGAATATGAATAATATATTAGAAATTAAACATTTTCGTCGATTCGCACAAACATTTTATTTTAAATTCAATAATTCGCATCAATGTATGTATAAAAAAACATACATAATTTAGCGCGATTTTATTAATTATATGTAATGGCACTGCTGTATAAAATAATTGCTCTTAATGTTTCGTTTTGTCATTGTGTCAAAAAAAAAATGAAATAATTCAATTAGTTTTGTTTTTCTTCTAACTGAAAATAAATATATATTATATACACGATTTTGCATTTTTAATTATCAATTTGTATACCACATATGAATCAAACTATCACAATAAATATAATTCACATAAAGGCACGATCGATTTAAAATCGCAGGGGTGACATTTTGTTAGAGTGATTGTTGATTACCACTCAAAAGTGACAGTTAAAATATTTCGTATATTACCATATACGATGATCATGATCACTCGAAGTACCTGAGTGAAAAAGTTTACGTAAGTAATACAATTTAAACATTGGACATGTCATTTTGTGAGTAGTTTGTGATAAATTATAATATATATTTTATCATTTTAACAATTTTTTGGTTAAGAATCATCATGAAATAGCAGCTTTTGTTTCGATCGAAGTTCCAATGTTTGTGTAGCAACTTCAACCTACAAAAATTCGATCTAATAGTTAGGTAGAATTTCCATTTTTAGTTTGTGTCGAACTTTCTTACAAAACTCACACTGAATTTCCTTTTATTTTAGACGGAATTTATTTAACAATATATTTAAAAAGTTTAACCTAAATTAAATTAAAGCTATATGTTTCCCAACTGTGACCGAGTTAGATTTTGAGTTGATTTCTATTGTCTTATTACAAAATTCAATACAACGGCATGTGCGTGCTATTGTAATTAGTCGCTAGCCTATGCAATTCTGTGGCTGTCAGCAAGAAATTACCTCTCAACTAGTTATTTATTCTCGCCAATAACACTTTATCATTGCAAACCCTCCAGTACAATTATCTGCCATTGTTAACCGTCACTCCCGAACATTGATCAAGCTGCCGGTGGTAACACAAAGCCGAACAATAACTTTACCTGAAAAATCCTTGAAGACCCGTCTTCAATCGGGACAGACGGATACAAAGAAAACGCGGTGGAACTAAGATTATATTGCTCTGATATATACATATGGCGAGTTGCATAGTGGTATCTTATAGTAATAAAAACACAATTTTTATAGAAGCAGCTTCTCTTCGAAATAATCAGCTCCGACCTATTGACTTTCAAAGAAAAAACGTGAAGCATTAGTCTTGCAAATTCTTTCATGAACGACAAACATTTGAGTTTATGTATTTGATATTTTGGTTATCTAAAAACGCATTTTTCAAACTGACATCGCTTAAAGCTGAAGAATTAGGAAATATGCATAATATATCTCTATGTTTATTATAGCAGAAGTAATCATGGTACTGAAAGCTTTTTCTCCTAAAAATCGTGCTTACCGATGTTGTCAGGTGCAGGAGCGTTTGAATTCCCAAAACGTTGACACGCATTGGTGAGCCCTTCTGTTGATACCGGCGGTATTTCTTCCATGCCAGGTACTCGGTTCATGTCAGGGATCACATCATCTTGCTGTGGAAATAGAGCAGTCACAATTCTACGTAATGTCAATGGACAGGTGGATGGAGATTCGTTTGCCTTTTTAAACCTTTTCATGACGATTGTATAGGGTCTTCCCCATGGGTTACGATTCACTTCTTCGCATTCCTCTTTCCAGCAATGGCGTTTCCTTACTTTAATGGCCTGCTTAAATTTATTCCGGGCGTCCAGATAAAATTCCTGCGATAGGATTACTGTTGTTTTCCTGGTCCGTCTGCTACAGGTTTATATGGCAGCTTTATCAGTATGGTCGTTTGCCCAATTGCATCCCTCCATATTTTTGTGCTGTTCGCTCAAAATGGCGACATCGACTCTTATTTCATGGACAGTTTGGACTAATACTTCCTGTGCAACTTCACAATGGTTTAGATTGAGCTGGACAAACTTCATTGTCGACGTGCTCTTCTAAGTGCCAACATGTAGGCCGTGCACCGCCCACTCCCTGCTATGCGATTATGGTTCGTCAATCGTTGGCAAAGCATACATCTCGCATCTTCCTTGCATGTTTTACTTTGTGACCATTTCCTCCGCATTTATAGCAGAGGCGAACAACATCACTTTTACATGACTTCGCCATATGTCCATACTGCCACCATTTAAATCATCTTAAGTGCAACGTTTTTTCACGTATACGATAGATCACCGATCCAATTCGTACCTTCTATTCATTTTTTATCACTTTGGATATCGAGATTGGTACAGCCACCACTGCTGTTTGGGTGCCTCTATAGACAGTTCGACTACAACCTCGTCAATCTGCGTAAGTGTTTGAATTTATGCATCACTACCAAGAGCGTTTTCTATTGCACTTTGGAATCCAAATTCCTTGGGATGTACATCTCTCTCTAACTCTAGAAGAAGCGCCTTTCTCGGTTCTACGAATCCGAGCCACCTTACCAGAGAGGTCATTAAGATCTGGGTCCTCTTCCTTTTTTTAAGCATATCCGCATTCGACATTGCTCCAGTTTGGGTTATTTTAATAGCATCAAGACAATGACGAGGAATTCTTTCACGTGGGATCCTCTTTTTTTCCTAACCACCTGCCAGCCAGGGCCCTTTACATTGTCATGCTTCTTGGATTCATTTTTACCTGGGTTTGGATTTAGGCTCGTAGCTCCCAGGGCTTGGGTTTTGGCAGCTCTCTGTTTCCCTTTCTTTTGAGCATGGCCACTGAGTGAGTCTTGTTTCGATCTCCTCCTTTTGCTATTGGTGGCGGTCGTCATTTCACTATCCAGCAGGACAGTTTCCTCCTTATTATTTCTCTGGTTAGTTATGGTTGGGGAAGTTTGCGTCTCACAGCACACAGTTATTTGCTTAGCCAATTTCTGCGTTGTCTGATTCTCGTCCTTGTTTTCACCCTTTGGTGAGTGTTCGACATACAGATTTTTGACCGACCTGACAAGCTTCTTTATTTCATGTTGCGCGTTATTCCTTCCTCTGATGTACTCGCATAGACGATCAATTTTCTTACCCTTCCGAGTAAGAGGAGGACCAGGCTCATAAATTTCAGATTTCACTCATTCTTGGTTCTTATTCGGAATAGCCTTCCCCTATTAGTTTCTATAAACAAATGGTATTTTATTTCCCACTTAAACGCCGGCGTGTCGGTTAGGGCATTCCCCTATCCGCGACCTGGGGACGCACCCGATGAGAGTACTGACACTCCTCACGGGTGTGTGTGTGTATATGTCTGTGACTGTGGGTATGTGTGTGTTGATTTTATAATACAGTAAATTGTAAACAGATTTATTCGGAAAGAAAATGTTAAACCCGAATTACGTACCGATCCCAAATAAAACAACACTGTGATAATTGGGAATTATGGTTTTTCAATATTTTTCTCTAGTTACCAGAATTCAGTTTTTTATCAAAAATTCGCAACTGCTAAAAATATGTCTAAGATATATGAAATACACTGTTTTCAGATTATTATAGGAAAAAAAACAGAATATTTAGAACCTGAAGTAAAAATTCCTTACGCGGCTGAATACATGTAGCATAATTTTTCAGCTATCTTCAATTGAAATCTTTTCCATTTTTAGCTTGATCTGTGGTTGTAAATATTTCTTTTAGTTTATTTTTTTTATATTTCGATGAGCTTTCTAGAAGTAAAGAGCTATTTTTGTTTAAACCAAACATCAAAGTTTGTATTTTCGGCATAGCCAATTATAATATTTCTGTGAGTAACTCATCACTTATTACCATATAAAATGTCATTTCAGATGTCTTGTAAATAAACTGTAAATCATAGTCACTACACTATACTTATATTAAAATTAGTTTTAGAATACACAAACAAGTATATTTAAAAATTTTAAGATACGCACCTGACATCCTATTTGCCAAATTATCCTGTTCCGTTTAAACGTAAAATATATCCCCACTATTAAGGTTGGATATACCACTCGCTTATTAGGACTATAAAAATGCAAAATCGTAAAAACAGAAAGGAAAAACAAACTAAATGGGAAATTCAACGTACATATTATTTTCGTTATAATTTACCAAATGTTTCTCGGTTTTACTGTTGTTGTTGCTACTGTACCGAATTTCCTTTTTAACTCTGTACCATATCATCATTGTTATTCACTTTTTGAATAATTGATTAAAATATAAAATAATCAAAAAAATAAACATTATAATTTTTCACCTTTCCATTTCTGCACACAATGGAAAATTCTGAGAAAATTAATACAGAATAAACTAAATAACAAAATAAAAAGGCAAATTTGAATTTTAGATTTAGTAATATGATAAAAACGATGATAACAATTTTAAATACGTTTGGGGATTTTTATAATCCTCAAATGCATTATAAAAATATAACAGATTTAATGTAATTTTTTGATAGAGACAATCTATATTTGTATATATTGTGTTTTTTGATAAGGAGTGTGGGAAAACATTCACGCTCTATTAGATTGTGGGTACAAATTGCATTACACATATGAGGAGAATTTAAAGAATTATTTTGTACGATTTATTCAAGACTAAAAACTTCTCCCACTTAATTCAAACATAAATTTAATGGTCTATTATTTTTTCTCGGTTCACGTATAACTTTCAGTAAAATTTTAAACCAGTCTACGAGATTAAATAAAAGTTCCTCAAAAAACATGAAACAAGAAACTTTACATCAAAAGATAGTGACGGAAAAATATAATCAGTAGTTTTATGTTACTTAGACGGAATAGATGAGTGTTTTGCATTGTTACAGGTCCACAAGGATATGCTGCCAACGGTTTTCGTAAGATAGCTAACTATCCAATAGCTGAGTGAATATGCTCCTAAATGTGATCCACAGGGTGGATGATCTCTAAACTTACAATCAACAGCTTTTTGTTTTGTTTGTACTCCCATACAAGATAGTATAAAACAGCCCTGCCCTATATGTCACTTAACTAAAAGTATGTAAAGTAACTACTTTCTTTATTTATTAGTGAGACGTGATACCAAAGTACTAGAACTTGTTTGTGTCGACTTACATTTACTTCGTAAGGCATAATACATATTACAAATATTTTCAAATTTTCTTTCTTCTTGCAAAATGATGACAAATTTGTGGAAAAAATCATAATAACGAGAGATTTATTAATTGATTTTCAGAAAAAAATGTAGGACAATTTTAGGGCAAACTGCACACTCATAAGTTCAGTGCTTCTGGGACTCTATCGAACAATTCTGCAGCGAGCCGTAAAATGTTCTGATATTATGCTGTTTTCGACCCGCTTTAACTTTCTTATCATGAATTTCCCTATATCGAAAAGATTTTGAACGAACTCATTTAATAATTCCACTCAATTGTTCGAATATTTTCAGTCTCATTACGCTGATATTGCGTCTATACTATATAGGATCTAAAGTATACATATGTTCAGTCTTTTAAAATTCAGTGATTGTTTACCATCTTTGCATACCCATCCGAATGTTTCACTGGTCGATCCTCAACATTTAGTTGAGTTGTTAATTTGTTAAGTAATATTTAATTTATTTGTTGATAATTCTAACTATTTCTCCATGAAGTCGACAATTACTTAAATTAGTTTGGGTTAGATATAGAAAGGCTTAATTAATTAGTTAATTCTTGGAAGCATCGTGGAATCAAACAAAAATTAAACCGTGAACAAACAGCACATATAGTAAAGTAGGTACAAAAATGTATTGCAAGAATTATACACATTTTGGCTTGCGATATATTGTTAAGCTTTTACTGCCGTACACATATTGATACCAGTGTCATTATTATTAAATTATCTGCATGGCGTTGGTAACCTGATTTAAATTGTATGATTTTGAAGGCAATGCCATAACTAGGGTATGTCAGTATGGCCGTGGCCATTGGCGCCGTCTGAAATAGGTGCCAAATTTGATATCGGTAGTTCTGTTTTTATGATGAATAAATTTGACGATCAATATTCATTTAAATTTAAAACGAAATTATCCAAACATTATACAATTGTACTGCGAATTGCTTTGAATTTGCCTTACCTATTATATTGCCAGTGTAAAAGGAAGCTTTAGAAAATTATAAAGAATTACCAATTAAGGTCGACGATGCATCAAGAAAGGCTCTTAAGTTTATTGTCTATTAAGCTTGATATTTTTGAATAAAAACACTGATGGATTAATTGATGAACTTTCTTAATTAAAGTCAACAAAAAAAAATTAAACTAATTTTGTTAATTTAAAGAATTTTTGCGCTAATCTTAAATATATATAAGCAGTGGTTGCCAAACTTTTTATTACCGTTTGCTAAAATAAATATCTTCACCTATTTTTGGTTACAAGTAAAAATATATTTGTATTTTTTTATAACTTGAAAACAGTATGAAAAATTATAAATTTTCCCAAATAATTGGATTATTGTTGTCGGTATTGCTTTTGGTTGGATCCCAAATTCTTTCACATATTTATTAGCGACCCAAATTTTAACTGTCGATCATTAAATATGAAATATATTCCACAGTTAAATAAAAGCTTAAAAGCTTAGGACCACCTTTCAATAAATTATGTTCTATAATGAAAATTCCCATTCACCGTCTGCTGAGCTAATTGCTATTGTTCGAGGTATGGTATTGTTCTGGGTACGTCACTTTCAGCTTTATTAAATACATATTCATTTTTCAACATATTGTTATATTTTATGTTTTTGTTTAACACAAAATATAATGTTATACTTAAATATTCGGTAGAGAGAAATATCAAATTGATATTTATGTTAGTTGGAGAAAAAGATCTCAGTAGACAAATGCCGCTAGGGGAGTTGGAGCGCTAAAACACTCTTATAACTTCCCTCCTCGTTTTGCTATACGAGGTTCGCTCATCAATGTTTACTGGATCGGTGCCGTGTATGTTAGTAGGATGATTTAATTATTGATACTCGCTTACCACGGATGGGGGCTATGACAGTATCAATAATAATTTGTGTTATAGTTATACTTACTTGATTGATGAATGATGAATATTCTCGATTTTAATTTATAACACTGAGTATTTAATTTTTAGGTTTTTTTTATTTATTTATTTACTACTTAATGACTTGACTTAGACTTTGACTGCGACTGTATTATCTTTAACTACAACTGACTTTAATTTTTGACTTCAACTACAACTGACTTTAATTCTTGACTTCAATATATCTGACTTTAATATCTGTAACTGACTTAACTATTTTAATTATTCTTCAACTATATTATATACTAAATATTCTATGTCAATTTGTTGTTATTGACTTATTTTGTTTTTACAATTTTGACACACATTAATGTTTTAATATTAATTAATAATTGCCAAATTGCGTTTTGCAATTTTATATTTAATTATTATTATTTAGGTTATTACCATAAAATGTGTGCTCGTTTTTTTAAGTTCAATTTGTTTCCGCCATAGGTTTTAAATTATAATTTTATTTTAACATTCAGGCGTTTTCTTTACTTTATGGTATTCTTTGGAGTGGTCAGCAGTGGTTTCACAACACTGCTTACCCCCCAGGGAAAGATTTTTCTTTGAAGAAGGAAAATATTCTATAGAATATATGTTTAATTTCTAGTATACATAGTTTTGATTTAATTTTGTTGATTGTCATCTTCTGGTCTTTGCATCAGCTTGGTCTTCTTTTGGTCAGCTTGGTGTTCTTGTAGTCAGTTTATCTTC
This sequence comes from Tipula unca, assembly GCA_951394425.1. Classification (NCBI taxonomy): domain Eukaryota; kingdom Metazoa; phylum Arthropoda; class Insecta; order Diptera; family Tipulidae; genus Tipula; species Tipula unca. Next base: position 137,499,277 of record OX596381.1, read on the forward strand.
ATTTTGTTTGTCTTCTATTACTGAGTCAGCTTGTTTACATCGTTTTATTTGTCTGGTCATTGGCATTTTGTTTACAATTTTTTTATTTCTTATCATCTACTTATATTAGTGTTTGCTGTGTAAGCAAGGTTGATTTTACTATGGAATTTTGCTTAGGTTTTTTTTTTTTTTTTTTAAAAAACTGCATAATTATTTTTTTTTGTTTTTGTTTTTGTTTTTTTTTTTTTTTTTTTGTTGTAATTTAAATTTGTAATATGATGAAAAAGTGTATTTGTTTTGAAATTACTGTACTACATTTATTGTTTCTTATATAATTATGTGGAAGTGAAATATGATGATTTTATTATATTTTTTTTTTTATATGTTGAACTTGAAAAATTTAACATACAAGTTACATTATTGAAATTTGAGTGAACATTTTTTTTTTTTTTTTATTACAACAAATTTGTTTAGTTTTACAACTAATTTGTGTTTTAATCTTTAAGTTACTTAATTCTAGTTTTGATTTAAGAAATATTATTTATTGATATTATATTTTGATAATATGATATCAAGATTTTACTAAAAAATTTGTTTTATTTTATTTAATTATATTTTTATTTAATATATTTAATTTAATATTTTATTTAATATATTTTGAGATTTTTTCTTTTATTCTTTTTTTTTTATAAACTATATAATTTGATTTTTAATTAGTGGTTAATAAAATAATTTTATGTTTAGGAGTTAGCCTGTTCTTCTTCGAGTGTTAGTTAATTTCTCGCCGAAGGAAAAGCTAATTCTCTCCTGATTTTATTGTAATTTACGCGCGTGTTTCGTTTTGTAATTTAGAAAATGTTTTTAATTTACGCGTATTTATTTAACATTGAGTCAATTTTTTTCAATTATATGATTTTTAAACGATTTCCATATTTTGACTCCTTTTTTTTTTGTTGTTTTGAATGTGGGAGTTTTGGATTGGGTGTTTTAGAGTGGATGTTTCAGGGTAGGTTTTTTTTTTTTTTCGGAACGGTTAGGATGTATGTTTTTTTTTTTTTTTTTTGAGGAGGTTAATCTTTTTTCAGACGGTTGTTGTGGACATTTTTGTTTTTGCCTTTGATGCAAATAAGGGTGTTGGTGGGTGATAGTATTTGTACGACTGGAAACGGACCTAACCAAAGTGGGTCTTGTTTGTTACGCCTCATGTCATTCTGAAGCCAGACAAGATCTCCAATGGTTGTTTGAAAATTGCTGGTTGATTTGTCGTAATTGGTTTTGGCTCTTTCTTTCTGTTTCATTGTATTGAGTCGGGCAATATGGTGGGCTAAACGTAGGCGTGCTTTAAGTTCGCTTACGTAGTCATCATAATTGTATGTGGGTTGAGGTTCTTTCTTAATTGAGGTTGGGACTAGGGCTGGTCGGCCGAAAACTAGTTCGTATGGTGTGAAATTTGTGGAACAATGGGGTGTTGTGTTGTATACGAACATTGCGTAGTGTACCATTTCATCCCAATTGCTATGGTCAATGTTTGAGAAATTTCGTAAATATTCTTTGAGAGTATTGTGAGATCTCTCAAGAGCACCATTAGTCTGTGGGTGGAAACTTGTAGTGGTTATATGTTTAATTTTGAGAAGTTTGGAGATATTTTCGAAAAGGTTGCTCATGAAATTCGATCCCATGTCTGTAAGGATCTTTTCAGGGGCTCCGAGCTTAGTTATATACTGCTCGCATAACGCTTTGGCTACTGTACTGGCTCTTTCGTCTGGTAATGGTATTGCACCGGGGAATTTTGTTAGATCGTCCTGAAATGTCAGGAGGTATTTATTTTGATTATTGGTAATTGGTAGGGGACCTACAATGTCGAGTGCAACACGTTGAAAAGGGTACTCCGATGTTTCGGTTAGTACAAGAGGGACTTTTGTCTTTTTGCTAGATTTATTTTTCTTACATTTCTGACATTTTTGAATATATTTCTTTACTTCGCGGAGCATGTTTGGCCAATAGTAGTTCATTCTGATTCGTCTGTACGTTCGAAATACACCTGCATGTCCTCCTAATGGTAGGTCATGTTTCTCGTGTAGAATTTTAAGTTTGGTACTAGGATCAGTAATGATTTGGACCATGGGTTTATTTAGGATTGTCGCCGGAGGTGGTTCAAGTTTTGAATTAGTTGGTTCAGGATCTATGGTTTCTGTCTGTATTTCTTTAGCTTTGGCTCGAGTAATCACGTTGATTTCTACGGGTTTGGTTCGGCTTAATGCATCTGCTCCAGTATTAGTTTTTCCTGATACATGCACTATATTGTAATCGTATTCGGCTAACTGTATTCGCCATTTTAAGATTCGTTTCGAAACGTTTTTAAGGTCGCCTATTAGTGGTTTGTGGTCTGTTCTAATCGTGAATTTTCTGCCATATAGGTAGGGTCTAAATATGTCTACTGCCCATTTCGTGGCTAGCATCTCTTTTTCAATCGTAGAGTAGTTTTTCTCTGCTTGCTTTAGACAGCGGCTTGCATATGCAACTGGTAAATCATTGTCATTGTGGATCTGGCTTAGGATTGCACCTACGCCGTAATCACTAGCGTCAGTGGTGAGGATAAATATTTTATCAAAATCGGGGTGTTGTAGTATTGGAGTTGTAATTAATTTGGATTTTAGAAGTTCAAATGCGTTTTTGCATTTTTCTGACCATTCGAATTTAACTTTCTTTCTGGTAAGTTGGTGCAGGGGTTCTGCAATGGTGGAAAAACCTGGGACAAATTTTCTGTAGTAACTTGTGAGACCTAGAAAACTTTTCGTTTCTCGTGCATTACGAGGGACTGGGAAATTGACAATTGCTTCTACTGTTTTGGGGTTTGGTTTAACTCCTTCAGTTGTAATGGTATGACCTAGATACTGTATTTCTTTACCTAAAAATCGACATTTTCCTGTCTGAATTTTGAGGTTATTCACTCTAAATGCTTCAAAAACGTCTCTTAGCTTGTTATTATGATCATTCAAGTTTCTTCCGTATATTATAACATCGTCAAGGTAAACAAAGCATTTCAAACCTTGTTGGCCTAGCAAGACATTATTTATCATTCTTTGGAATGTACTCTGTGAGTTCTTCATTCCAAAAGGCATTCGGAGGAATTCGAAATGACCAAAATCAGTGCTGAAAGCGGTTTTGTGCTGATCTCTGGGATCCATTTGAATCTGGTGGTAACCACTTGCCATATCTAAAGTGGTGAAATACTGTGATCGACCTAACTGATCGAATATATCATTTATAAGTGGAAGAGGGTAAGAGTCACCAATCGTAGCCTCATTTACTCTTCTAAAGTCTACGACTACTCTCCATTTTGGCTTACCATTCTGATCTGGTTTCTTAGGTACTACTAATAACGGACTATTGAATGGACTTGTACTGTGTGTGATTATATTATCCTCAAGCATCTTCTGTACTTGTTCATTAATCACGGATTTTAGAATTTGCGGTACTCTATATTGTCTGGTGTTGATGGGAGATGTGTCTGAATGAAGGTGCACCTGATGGCTCACACCTGGGACACTTGATAATTTATCACCTTCTATGTAGAATATATCGGAATATTCGCTAATCAGTTCTAGTAATGTGGTTGATTCTTCAATGTTTAGATTCTTATCTAAGGTGGGGATAATTTGTCCTAAAACTATATCTTTTCTATTTTCGATTCCTGTTACTGGGACTTGACTTGGATTGATTTGAAGTATCTCGAAATTATCTAAGGGTGAGAGTATTGGTTTGAAATTCTTGATTATGGCTTCTGATGGGTTGCAATTGACTATGCTAATCTGGGCTTTATATTGGTTGGGTTTTATGAGACAGTTACCTGAGAATACGCCAGGGGCTATTTCTTGCGAATGACATAAATATTCATTATTTGTGGGAGTTGTAATTTGTACAGTTATTTCTTTCCGTGCAGGAAGATGTATTTCTGATGGATCACTAGAGAAGTTAATTATATTTCCTTGGATTACTAGTTGATTTGAACTATAAAGTATATCAATTTTGTTGTTACTTAAGAAATCTCTTCCAAGAATACCATCTTGGTTGATTGGGAAATCATTTCCTACTACATGGAAATTCTGAAATATTTTGAGCTTAGGAGTGATGTCGAGGTGTGTGTACACGCTACCAAAAGTTACAGTGGCATTTCCGCCTATTCCTGTTAACTTGGCTCTATTTACTTTGTCGACCAGATTCATATCGTCGATGAATCTTTCCTTTACTAACGACACTGCAGCACCGGAGTCAATTAGGAATTGTATAGTACTTTCCTTTGATGCTCCTAGTTTTAGACTTACGACATCATGAGAGAACTTGTGATTAGAAACTAGATTTATTTTGAAATTGCGGGGAGGAGGATTTTCTTGGGTTACTACTTTATGAACCTGTGCTACCGTGACGAATGGTCCTTTTGGTGGCCAATCATCATTATTCGATGCAAGTGAGTTTTGTACGGGTCGTCTGTCTTGAGCTACAGAACTACTTTTCAGAATAGGACTTGATTTATTTAGAGGGTTATATGGGTTGTTCTGTTCGTTGTTTGACGGACTACTTGTTTTGTTAATCGAGACGCAACTTGATGGGACACTTAAACTACTATTCGAGGAGGTTCTCGATTGATTAAAATTATCCGAGGAGGTTCTCGGTTGATTATTATTGACGTTCGAGGAGGTTCTCGATTGAAGACTTAAATTACTATTCGAGGAGGTTCTCGATTGGTTAAGATTATCCGAGGAGGTTCTCGGTTGATTATTATTGATGTTCGAGGAGGTTCTCGATTGAAGACTTAAATTACTATTCGAGGAGGTTCTCGACTGATTATTATTGATGCTCGAGGAGGTTCTCGATTGAAGACTTAAATTGCTATTCGAGGAGGTTCTCGGTGGATTATTATAGATATTCGAGGAGGTTCTCGATTGATTAAAATTATTATTCGATTCGTATGTATTAAGATTTATCGGATTCGTAAAATGGTTGGACTGGATAGTATTGTTGATATTAGGGATGTCATGTTGAAAATGCGGTTGATCAGGGTAATTGATGAGGGCTGGACTCGTCTGGACTACAGCTAATTTTCCTGTTGTTCGACGAGTCCCTGCTCGTTTCCCTGTGGATATTGTAATTCATCAGTCATCTCTTGTATGTAATTTATGGATACATTCCCTAAGTCATTGGTCAGTTCATTTATGTTTGGATTTAATTTTCTCTGGAAGTTTTGTTGATTTTTATAAAGATAGTTTGGATGGTTTCGTGGAGGTGAGGTTTCGATTTGTCTTCGAGTTGGGGATACTTGTTGGTTTCTGATTGGTTGGATATGGTTTGTGTGCTGAAAGTTGGGTCTGTTATAGTTTTGTTTGATTGGGTAAGAGTTGAATCTTTGAGTGTCAGGAACGTTTGTTCGTTGATTAAGGTGCATATTGTTCGGTTGGTTCGGGTATTTATTTTGATATCCATTGTAGTTTCTGTTGTTGCCTGGGATGATATTCTGTGCAGGTTGAGTGGTGAAGTTATTTGGGCGTGTTGAGAATTCCCTTTTCCTTGCATCATTTGTTCTTTTGGTGTTGCAGTTTTCCAGTGTATGACCGGTTCTCTTGCAATACCTGCAAAAACTTGGAGGTTGGTAAGGTTCTCTGAGTGTTGGACTTCTCATATTGGAGTGGCATTCTCTAGCCTTGTGTCCTATTCTTTCACATAATTGACATCTAGTTTGCTCCATTTCCTGATCGGCTACTTGTGGTGTTTGGTATACTTTGCTGTAACCAAGTTGTCTTTCAATTCGGCCAGCCATTTCTATTGTCCTTAAGAGGTTTGTCTGCTAACATCGTTAGGTGTGTTTTTATAGCAACATTTTGTAAACCACGAACAAAAGCTTCTTGTTCTAATGTAGCTAATAAGGGTTTCGGGAGTGAATTATCTTCTCCATATTTGATTTGAACGCCTGCTTCATAATCCAATGCGTAGCTTTGGACGCGGCTTCCAAAATCTCCGCAGCTTTCAAATTTGTTTTGTTTGGCATTACTGAGTCTATTTGATAATATTTCGACTGTGTAGGTAGGCAGAAATTTTCGTGTTAAGGTGCTATAAAATTCTTTAAAGGTCTTAACCTCAATGTCACGGAATATTTCGTATGCTCTTCCTCGTAGTCTAAATATTGTTTCTTCTAGTGCGGTAGCCAAACTGTCCGGTTTGTCAGCGTATAATTTTTCGATACGTTTGCACGCATCCATGAAAAAATTTACTTCGCTGGCATCAACGTCTGGTTGACCGTAAAAGAGAGGAACTCGTCTTTCAACTGACTCTTGAATTTGTGCCATGTTTTTTTTTAATTTGAATGTCGCGATAGGTTGGGATTGTTAGATGGTGAAGTATTTTGTTATCCAGAGTGGAACGTTAAGTTACCCGGAGTGGAAAATTTGCGTATTTGATACTGACTATTTAGTTATTACAATAATATTTTACTGATTATTCAGTTACCCGGAGTGGAAAGTTTGCGTATATAATACTAATAATTATGTGACCCGGAGTGGAAAGTTTGCGGCAGCGCCAATGTTATATTTTATGTTTTTGTTTAACACAAAATATAATGTTATACTTAAATATTCGGTAGAGAGAAATATCAAATTGATATTTATGTTAGTTGGAGAAAAAGATCTCAGTAGACAAATGCCGCTAGGGGAGTTGGAGCGCTAAAACACTCTTATAACTTCCCTCCTCGTTTTGCTATACGAGGTTCGCTCATCAATGTTTACTGGATCGGTGCCGTGTATGTTAGTAGGATGATTTAATTATTGATACTCGCTTACCACGGATGGGGGCTATGACAGTATCAATAATAATTTGTGTTATAGTTATACTTACTTGATTGATGAATGATGAATATTCTCGATTTTAATTTATAACACTGAGTATTTAATTTTTAGGTTTTTTTTATTTATTTATTTACTACTTAATGACTTGACTTAGACTTTGACTGCGACTGTATTATCTTTAACTACAACTGACTTTAATTTTTGACTTCAACTACAACTGACTTTAATTCTTGACTTCAATATATCTGACTTTAATATCTGTAACTGACTTAACTATTTTAATTATTCTTCAACTATATTATATACTAAATATTCTATGTCAATTTGTTGTTATTGACTTATTTTGTTTTTACAATTTTGACACACATTAATGTTTTAATATTAATTAATAATTGCCAAATTGCGTTTTGCAATTTTATATTTAATTATTATTATTTAGGTTATTACCATAAAATGTGTGCTCGTTTTTTTAAGTTCAATTTGTTTCCGCCATAGGTTTTAAATTATAATTTTATTTTAACATTCAGGCGTTTTCTTTACTTTATGGTATTCTTTGGAGTGGTCAGCAGTGGTTTCACAACAATATTCTCTCTAAACTCCGTTATAGGAAAATCGTATCTATTATTATTTCTATGACCACTATTTCCGTTCCATTTTTGTTCATGGTTACTAACAGTTTTTACTTCTTGAATTTGACAAAAACATTTCTTCAACTTGTTTCTTCCATATTCCAAAATTTTTGTTTAAATGAATAATTATGGTAATTATAACTTTGGCTGCCTTATAAACAGAAACAAATCTATAGCTTTCAGAGGTATTTCTTATAGAATGTCGTTCACCAAGGTTAGAGACTAACTCCTAAAACACGGCTGCAACTCATCCCTGTATATAACGAGTATAAAAAAAATATAGGCGCTATTTTTCTAGTTACGGCGCCGTTTGAGGGTATCGCACTTTTTATACATTTTTACGTGGACGTATTAAACAAATTTTCATTTTAAATATATTATCCAAATATTAAACAAATGATTCGTTTAGTTTTTAACACAATATATGTGAGGCCATCCATAAAGAATATTGAGCAAAATAAAAGAAGCTCTCTGCTGCACATCTGTCAAAAATTATCGAATTATGTTCCGTGAAGTAATCAACAATGTTTGGCACTTCAAAATGTCAAACTGTGGATACAGAATACACATTATAATTTTAGAGCATATATGCACCATGAATTAGTGGGGTATTTTAATAATTGTTTGATATAAAATCGTTATACGAATATCTTGGAGTTAATTCTTGTAAATCTTTAACAACATTATATGGTTTCACAGGACCAAAGATCGTATTGAAAATGATAATGGCACTCAAAATGTGCAAAATTCTAACAAACAATTTGCTTATAATTCACTATACTTGTACTTTTTCACTGTTTGTTTTTGTTGTAACTTTGCTTTCTCATTTTCAAAATTATTAAACGTTTTATAATCGGTTGTGAAAAGCACCTATGACTGGGTATTGACTCAGACTTTTTTTTAATGTTTGCTTAAACTGAAACTTTTAAGTAAAAAAACAATTAAACAACCATAGTTAAAGAAATGTTACTCTAAATTTTCTTTGTTTCTTCATTTTCAAACGAAAGAACAATTATTAGACGTATATGTAATTTTTTATAACGAAAATTCAACTTTTTCAGCCGCTTCGACAAAGTGACCAATTTATATTTTCTGAAATTTGCTTTTAATGCGTGAATTCCATGGATAATTTTCACTGAGTTTTCTGATTTTACTGAGAGTATAAATTTTCGTAAGAATGACCAGACAAAAAAATTTTTTTTTTATTTGATTCGAAGAAATGGCGGAGGTTTCTTTCAATTTAAAAAAATATTTAATTTTCCAAATCGAGTCTATACCTACAAATGAATTGAATGACATTTTGCGATAATACGGTAAACATAACATTCGTACACAAATGTATGTATATGTATTTGTGTTACAATAGATTGACAACATTTTATGGCAGTAAACATTTCTTATTGCAATGACATAATTTTTTTACAGAGATGGTTTTTTGTCTCAACTCACACTCAGTAATATATATTTCTTCTTACTCTAATTTTGCTGATCACTAATCAGTAAAATTTGTCCTTGGAATTCAAGCTTAAGTATTTATTTAAGCTCAAATTTCAAAAGATAGAGAAAAGAAAGGAAGTGCTTTTTTGTTTATGTTCTCAACGAAATTTATCTAGTCATAAATAGTAACGGATGAAGTGGACATCTAATTATTTCCTAATTTTCATATTTCTGTTGAGGCTGAGTTGCTTATTTTGAGCTTGTAAAATGTAACCGTCTGAGATTAAATTGTCTTACGCTATACGGCTTCCGATCTATTACTATAATGAAAGGGTATAGGTCTTATCGAAAAATAATTCCTAATAATTGGAGCTATTAAAATCAATTGCCGTGTCTCCATGCACAGAATTAAGAGAAATTTGTAGTTTCGTTGAGTTGAGTTAATAACAGGGCGACGCTAATCCGCACCATTTTCAAGAAATTGTTTTCATATTGTTCTGGCATTTCAGTGTGGTATAGTGTTTGCAATGCCATTTTGATTTATAAATATTTTTTTTACTTTGGACTGATAGAATCTCTTTTAAACCGAATACTTTCATTGAGTTAATTTGGTTAATCAAATTTAACGATAACTCTAAACTGTTTCCATGGTAATGATAAATGAATTCTTTGATTTGCATGTAATATTGCGTTCCCTTATAAATGTGTATATATACATTTATTTCGGCTCTGGGAAAAACATGTCGTCCAAGGAATTGGTAGATTGCAATTATAAGCTTACGTGACTACAAATACAAAGATTATAGAAGTTCCTGGAAAATCAATATAATGTATCTATATACTGCTAGTTTTAGTTCTGTTTGACATTGCTAATAAAAGTTTCAACTAAAAGAAAATTTATCAAATGTTTTCTTCCTACATACGCTACGTAACTTAATTAAGAACAAACTTTTATTTTGTTTTTTCCTTTTTATATTTAAAAGCCTATTGAGCAACCATAAATTAAATTAAATATTCTTAGTGATTCTCTTGTTACACTCGGTTGGGTGGAATATTTTTTCGTATGGCACGCATATTACAAGGACGAAAAATTGATTGATTAGTGAGCTACCAAATTTAAAAATTTGCTCCAGTTATATAAATATAAATGGAAGAAAAAGACCACCTAAGAAGTAGACCACTTTAATTTCTTGTGTAATTTAAGTTTTTTATTAAAAAGCAACAGTAAACTATATTGAGCTGAAATAAATTATAATGAAAATATATTTTAATAATTACTATTAATATTTATATACATATATAACCTAACATATATAAAAAACTATAAGTTAATAAATTAGTATATAATTGATATAGACACATGTAAATATATATAAATTTGTTTGTATTTGTCCAAAATGCTTCAAAATGTTAAAAAAAACACTTTAATTTGTGAAAAATCTGAAAAAATTAAATGTTGCTACATAGTTTTGTCAACGTGCACCAGGACATCATGTAAGTCACTTAAAAATGATAAATTTATCAACAACAAAAAATCATAATGCTTTCAATTTTTTGTTAATACATAATACATATTTTTTTGTTATTTCTTGTTTTATATTTATTTGTAAGATTTGATTTATGTCACATTTTCTTTAATGTATACTTCTCAGAGAAGATCATTTAGTGATTTAGTAAAATGTATAACAAATATCTTATTGTTTTGGATGTCTAAAAATTTAAATTAGGAGTATTGGAAGTTACAATTTATTTTTAAACGTTGCTAATAAGTATGAAATTTGATTAAACGATGCCATTTACCACCGTTTGAAATATTCAAAAGAAATGGTTATAGTTTATGACTATGTATATATTTTGGATTATCGTGAATGGCTACTGATTATATTTATTCAACTATATTTATGGTTTTTTAAAATCCTATGATAAAATGTGGTATAAATATAGTTATTATTTTAATTACGAGCAGCCAACCTGTAGGTTGTTTTCAAAGTAAGTACAATAAATTTAGAACATGACAGAGAGATCAGTTTAAAAATTTAACATAATTTTACGATGTGATATTGCTAAACAAACAGGTAAGCAGATTTGCATGTATTTATACTATTAAACTATTAAAATTTAGCATGCACAGCCGTCAGAAGGTTTTTAGTAACAAAAGAGTTGTATTGAAATGATTGCATATTAAAAATTAGAGCAATTGAGCTTTAAACTGTATTCAAAGATTACAAACATTTAGATTTAGGTTCTTAAGTTATAGTTATAACCATTATAAATACAATTTAATCCGTTTAGTAAACTTATGAAACATTCGACCAGGTTCTAACACAACATGTTTATAAAATTTATCTGAGAGCTATTAAACCTAATTTTATTTTCATTAATCTTTTAGACCACTTTATTTTCCAAACTTGCATTCATTCTATATTGCCTTTATGCTGACAAAATATAATTCTGAAATTAGAATAATCGAATTTCTGTAATTACTAGAAACTCTTTTTTCATAAACTTATACATTCAAGCTTATTTTGCTATTTTCTGTAAAAGTATCCCAATATTTCCAGTAGCTGTGAAATAAATTATTGTTTAGTTGAGCTTTTGTATTTATTGCGCTTAAACCAGAAAGCTTCTCATAACAGAAAAGTAGTTTATTTAAAATGTATTCAATAATTAAGAACTTTCAGATTTATAATTTCATAAATTATAAACATAGCTTATAAAAGAAGTTAATAAACTATCAACCAAGAATTAAATTTAAGTGCTTCTTAATGGCAACCATAAAAGCTTTTAGATTTTAAATTCCTAAAATTTTCCATAGTTAAAGAAGCTTTGCCTTGCTTCTAAAAAATTATACTAGTATATAAGCTTCTATTTGTATAAATTGAAATTTCAAAATGCTCTGTGTTAAAATACATAATAATACTTTTATTGACATAATTGCTTCTAAATGATTGTGAATACATCATATTTAACATAGGGATAATTGAACTTTTTACTTTTTTAAATGGTTAACAACATTTTCTTTAGAAAATTATCACCACGAAAAATAAGTTTTCTTTAAGTAAAACTATATTAGTTTTTCAGCCAGATTCACTTATTAAAGATAAGATTTTTACCTGCTACTACCAAATAAATATACAAATAATCTGAGAGCTTTTATCAAGGACCGAAAAATTTACCGGTTTTATAATAGTTTAAAACTTTGTTTTAATGAATATGTTACCATATATTTATAAAGCTCAATTGCCAAATTTCAGAAACCCATTAATTGTAAAATTAGGTTTTAGTGAAAAACTTTTAGCAAGTTGAAAGTTTTGAGCTTTAATAATAAAAATACAAAACTTTAAACTTTACATTTCTCTTGAACTGAAAATGCGTTTAATCGCATTCTAAATCGCAAATCTTTTAATTTAAATCGTTCAAGGAATAGTCAGACTCCATTTTGAAAGTGATGATTTGATTCTAATATGTGCGGTTCTATGGCAAGAATGCTTGAATTGCACTGTTCTAAATTGAATTAATTAATATTTTCAAGCTAAGCTCGGCTTTCGATTCAGTTTTGTCATCGGTTAACATATTTACATACATATGTATGTATATGCTTAAAATGTAAATTAAATTCTCTTCTAAATCTTGTTGCTATTTATTGTACAAATTCCCAGCCGCAGCTCTCTGTTTGATGATATTATCATTATATTTATCAAAATTTATTAATAACTAAATTTATTAAAAATTCGGAATTCGGAATTATTGCATTTTTAAAATATATATTTCAGAATTTCGAGTATAAACATATAATTTAGATTCTAAATTTCGATTACCAAAACTTTTCATGTAACTACGAGATTCACAGTTTCATACAGTTGTAACCTCAAAGAATCAATCAATAGAATTTGAAATTTTTAGAATTATGTATTTTGAATTTAACATTTATAATTTAAGCAACTTTAGAATTGTATTTTTGGAATGGTTTAAATCATAAATTTTAATACTTACGTCTATTTGGAATATAAAATATCTAATATTAAATTTGGAATAAGTTCAAAATTAAATTTAGAAAATTTTAAAATGTTTCGAAAAAAATAAAATCCATACATTTTTCAGAAATGATTTGGTTTTATTTGTTTTCATTACAAATGTAAACAATAAATGGATGGCGTAATCATCCGTTCACATATTCTATAGCTATTCTGGAATTAAAATTCCCATTTTCATAATTCTAAAAATGCTGTTATTAGAAATTTTATATTCGAAATTCCTAGTTCTATAAATCTTTTTTTTTTTTTTTGGGTTACTAAATGTTAATTACAAATCAAATTCTAAAAATGGCAAATTCAAAATATCGGAGTGTTGCGATACCAATTCCAAACTTTTAGTTTTACGATACTGAATTCCAAAATTGAATGCTTGTGTTCTCGAGATTTTAAATATCCAATCCTAAATTGTTTAGAATTTAATTTTTAAATTCTACCACAGAAATTGTAAAAAATAAATGTGATCAGAGATTTCATTCGAAATTTTTAATTCGACATTTTTGGAACTTAAATTAAAAATGTTAAAATCAAAATAATAGAAATAAAAAGAATTTGGATGATTTAAAATTTCAATGTGCCTGATACCAAAATATTGAACTGAATTGCCGAATTTTGATATCAGGCATACAGCATATTTTAAATGTAAACAATAAAAGATTACGCCATGTAGGTTCCGTATTTCTATTTCAACTAAATGAAATAAATTCAATTAAGAATTTCCGTGTTCAAAATTTACAATCTATAAATTCTTAAAATTTAAAGGTCCTAGGTTTAAAATTTAAAACTTTAGATTCCAAACTCTTAAAGTTCGTGCATCAAAATTTGTTAATTTAAAATGAATCAAGCGGATTAAATTTTTAATTTAAAAAACATTTACAATATAAAATTTTAAACCTGTAATTCATTATTAGAAATTGCCAATACATAATTGAAATTCTTAAAATAAAATTCAAATTAAACGAGATTTTGAAAGTTTTAAAAATTATAGCATTTTTGAATATTTGTAGTATTTGAAATTGCGATTTCTGAAGTTTGAAATCTCAAATCTTAAATTTAATTAAAAACGTCACAAATAATATCTCCTATTTCTCAGGAGAATTTCAGAATAGAGCTGCAGGAGGTTACCAATTGTAAAATACATAAAATATTATAAAATTAGAATTTTCATTGTTGTAAACTAGACACTAGAGAAATAATAATAATTATAATTATATAATAACAATAAATTAGTCAAAAAAAATAGATGTTAAAAATATAAAAAAAAATATTTGAAAACGTAATAAAGCCTCCAAATTTTGTGCTTAAATCAACAAGTTTAATGTAAACATTAGACTTAAATCATTGAAAACTCAAATCTTCTGACCTTAGTTTAATAATAATATAAGTTAATAAGTTTATAAATTTATATCATACGATTGGTTTCTCAAGTTCAAAACTTTATCTTTGTGCATTTACTAAATCACTCATGATTAAGTTTACATAAATAATGTTTTGTTTGTTTTCTGTTTAATTTTATTGTTTGCTTTTTATATTTTATGTTAAATTTAACACCTATCGTGTACATATAGCAGCGCATTGTACATACATTTTTGACGAAAATTTTATATGCATAGCAAATCTTAAATTAATTATTTATCAAATTTCTTATCTATGAAAATAATCAACGAATACAATAATTAAAGGAATTAAAAGAGGCATGCAAGGTAAATTATATTAAAAATTTTAAACATTTTACGATGTAAATAATTTTTATTCTATAAACATTTTATTCATTTTTGATAGTCTTTTGAAAAAGTACTCGTTCAAAACATTCATTTTGGATTATCAAAATCGTTAACGTCTGGTTTACAAACCATACCAAGATGGCGATTTGTTCAAGCCGCTCTGCCACACGTAATGCAATGTGCAGCTGCATTACTTCACAATCGGTAAGTGGTTTTATGCGAACATTAACATAATTTTTGATATATTCAATTTAATTTATCTATGTGATATAGTGTAAAAGATCTACAAAATCTTGGAGCAACTGAGACAAAACTATTATATACTTTGCATTGGATATTATTATTTGCGGCTGATGAATGTGAAGATGTTGATGCAGTCGATCGGATCGACAAGGATGAAGGCAAGCCGAATTATCATTTTTCTGTACCAACGATATCGGTAACCATACCCATACCGCATATCACAATGAACATCAAATACATAATTCTTTTTTCAGCTGTTTGTATATTTATTTGCACCGCTCGCGCATCACTTAAAAGAATCAGATTTTCAAAATTTTCGATTAGAAAATGGTATTAAATTATGGCAAGGTATGTGGGAATATCGTGCACCTGGAGCACCTTGTTTTATTGCACCTGTTAAACCACGTGCTAGACAACTACTACATTCATTGAGTGCCGCAAACTCCATTGAGGTTCTACAACCTGACCGTATAATTATGAGCAATATAGAAGGCACTTCTACGCCCTAGCTAAATATAAATATATTTATTTATTATAGGCAAACCTTCTGGAACGGAAACATCCCCGCCGAGTTTTGATTCACCACAAAGCTTGACCCAATCTGAAACAGCAAAGCATGACGATGAAGGATCATGGGTTTCGTCACCAAAAGATTTTGTTTTTCCAGAAACAATACCAGAAGAAGCATCCAGCGTTGAAGAAGAACGAGTAGTTATTTTTCGGTTTCCCTCTGGGCCGTGCACTATGGATCCATCATTCTATACGGTAAACGGAATATACAATATAAATGTAATACAAATCACATACGTATTTATTTTTTACTCAGGCCGATGCAAGTCTACTTCAACAGTCGCAATCATATGGATCAAAGCGAACGGATATAAAATCTCATAATATCGCGAAAAATAACACAAGATCTCATTTTGATTTCGATAAAATCGAATCTGAGGATAAACCAAAAACTAGTTCATCGACTGAAAAAGATGGTGGATCATTTGATGAAGGTGGAATTAAATCACCACCACTCACCAAATATGATGTAGCCGCTGCCACATTTTTAGACGTAGGCGTATTACGATGTTTATTCATTTATCAATGGCAAGAAGATGGAGTATATTGGAGTCTACACTATATGTACAATCGACTGCGAGAGATCAGTGAAGAGGCCTCGGTTCCACCGTCTCAACCTAGGAAGCGATCAAATTCATTACCAATACCGCAAATTGAGATTTCGGTATACCAAGGTCCGGGTAGTACAAATAGTCGTGATAGTCCAAGTGGTAGTTCAACTGCTAAAGATTATATTGAAATTCCAGAGCCACCAATCACAGCACTTTTGACAGGTACTATAGTTGGTAATAATTATAAAAACTATATGAATCATAACTATGTAAATGGTTTCTTCCGCTTTATTTATATATAGAATCACCATTCCAAAGCGGTACTAAATCAGAAGACACATCGCCCACGGGACGACGATCGAGTGAAAAGAAACGACGTGTCAAGATGGCTGATTTGCGGACGTTTGTCGAAACACGAATGTTTTCTAAATCGGACCGAGCTTTAGAACGGATAGGCTTGGACAATGGAAAACATCTCGAACATTCCGTTAATATATACATTTTTGATATTTCCCGGAAATTATTTTCTAATTATAAATTTATTAAATATATAGGAGTACCATCGCAGCTTAGACACAGGAGAGGAACATCTCTCAAGATCAGCATCATTAATATGTCGTGACCCACCAACGAATTTAGTGAAAGGGAAAAGTATGCCTAGTTTAAGGTAAATGGAAATTTTATTCATATTCGTTTTAGAATATATTGTCTCGACTCATTTCAATTAATTTGGAATGGTTATTTATATTTATGGATTATATTTACATAAACTAAATGTTCATCCTATATATTTATGGTATTTTAACCCTATTCTCTTCGAACACTATAACCAGCTGTCTTCTTGATAGCGGGTAAGCAATTTTCTATTCTAACAGCACACGCATTATACATTCATTTTTGTAAAATAATTTGTATTTATATTTTATTTATATCATCATCATCATCATCATGTAAATAATTCATTTGTTGTACCAATAATTCTCATCACAACTATAATTCAACTAATATGATGCACAAGTAAATAAAATGTATACATTACTTGAAAACTAATTTTCATCTTTCTAATATAATAGAGTGTCCCACATAATGTGCTGTCCACCATTTTTATATTAATACAAATATGTTTAAAGATTTTACAGATATGTTGAACCCCAGCGAATAATTCGGGGATCACAATCATCTGGTGCACGAACTACATTTTTCACAAAAAATCCTATTATAACTGTTACCGAGCACACGCCAACTCCGTCACCAGACTATCTAAGACGACAGGTAATATTTCTTTATCCGCGCAGTGTCATTTTAATTAATTACTGTGATTCGTATTTTGTAAAGGGTTCGTTTGACTCACAACTCGATGCTATAAGTACGGCAGGAAGTACTACCGGATTTAAAAGTCAAATGCTTCGTTCACATACCGATTCTCATATTGCATACAGTGCCACAGATGAATGTGAAGCACCTGGATCATCATTTTATATAACACGAGAGGGTGGTCTTGATTATGAAATCGTTCTATTAGCTGTGTATTGTGTCTTCAAGCGAGATTCAAATATATGTTCACTTCGAGTGTTAGAAACAGGACTGAACATATGTGAACTTTTACTTGATTTAGGAGTTTTAAAATTAGGCGAACATTCTCACAATTTAGTGATGGGAATCATAAAACGAGCTCTATTGCATCTAGGCTGTCCGCATGGGTGTAATGATGGTAAGTTTATAAATATTACAAACTATTTATTTTTATCTAATAATTCTACTTATATATACATATATATATATATATATATATATATATATATATATATATATATATATATATATATATATATATATATATATATATATATATATATATATATATATTTATATTTATATATATAGGAATTCGTGGACCATCCGCCGAATTTCTTCGAACACAATGTCACTCTATATTATCTCGGATGTTACGCCAAGCGTCAAATGTATCGAAAGCATATTTACGAAAAATGGTTAAGGATACTCAATTGCACGAGTTAATCGAGTTTTTTCATGCGTTTGTCGGATTTTGTGTAGATCCTAGTTCTTTACTATCGCCACTGAGTGAGTACAAAACAAAATATAATATTTGTAGTTAACTTCCTTAAATATAAACGTATGTGTCAATTATTGTGTACACAGCAGAAATAAATTATTTATATATTAATATTATATAGCGATTCAAACCAATCAGCGTTTATCCTGATCCTTTTCGACTTTGGCTAAAACCGGTGAAAATGTTCTCTATATACGTATGAAATAACTTTCCCCGTTTTTTGTTTCTATTTGGTCTTCTTGGACACCATATATGATCTGTTTTTCTTCAAAAAACAAATTTTTGTACGATTGATAAAATTCGAGATTGATTGTTAATATTACAAGTAAATTTTAACAATAAAAATAAAAATGTAAATGTTTACGTAGTCGATTCGAATAGCCATCCATTAATTAGAGATGAATATATATTAAACTTTTTATATACATATATGTATAAGTTAAAGTGAATCATATATAAATTCAGTGAATCGCAGCTTTGTGGTAGTCAAATATCCATTATCCATGTTGGGCGAACTATTTAATTCGTTGGCAGAAGGGAAAAAATAACTAAAATTGGTTTATCAGCGCAATTAAAACTTATAGACTTGAGGATATTAACATTTTAACATTTACGAGGGTGCGACACATAAAAGCAACCAGGTTAATGTACATGCGAAATTGCACCTGCTCCTGCAATAAGGAAACGACACTCTATTTCATGTTTGGAATACACCGATTCAGCAAAATTATTGAAAAGCATGGAAAATTACATTATTGACAGAGAATTGATGGGGGACGCGAGTTGAGATGTAATTCCTTCGTTCATTATGCGAAAAAAATCGTTGCAAGGATGGGTGGAGTGGAGTACAATTTTTGATAATCATGGGATAGACCGCGTTTAAAAAATTCGGTTCAGGAAAAAGCACGCAAATATTAAACTACTACTTTCAAAATACTTAAAGAATTTAATTGATTGGTAAGTGCATACATTTTGTATAAGATCTATGTGATTATCCCGCACCTGCGCATCCGCTCAAGAGGAATGATGCGTTAAAGCCAATTAAAAAAGTGTTTTCAAGTACAATTTATCTATAAAAAAAACTATAAAACTTAAATTTTTTTTTGATTGCTAAATATCTTGAGATTATCAAATACGCCGGCAGAGCCCGACGCAGTGTCAATAAATCATTTGGATCTCAACAGTAAAATTCTTAGAAATTTAAGAGAAAATTCATCCATTAGCATAAGGAGGCTCTCTTTACAAATGTACGTCTCACGCTATCGAATGCATGAGGTATTGTATAAGCAGCCGTCAGGCTTCGGCGCTTTCATGTAAGATCCGTCCACGAACCATTACATACGTAGATCGGCCAAAACGGTTAGAATTTTGCAACAAATAGATGTAAAGAAATTTTAATGATGATAATTTTATAAAACATCATTTCAGCACCGTCTCAATGTAAGCGTAAAATATATATAAATCAGAAATTTGTATTCTTTGTTGTTAATTAAATAAGAAAATTAAAAGTGAATGCAAAAAATTTTTGAATTTAAAGCAACATCTCTCGCAAACGGATAAAGCAACATTTCTCGCAAGCAGATACGAGATTACCGTTTAGATCTTAAGTAAAGCATATATGCAATTACCAGTCAATTAAAACTGGGTTGGTTGCTCTGCGTTAAATATAGTTATTATTATTAATGCCCTGTATAGTAAATATTATTAACGCCCTGTATCTCAGTAGTAGTAATTAAGAACTAACCCTGCTCCCTCCCTACTTTCATACGTGAAAGGCTAATTTTTGTCAGCTAATCGGATCAGTATCTTGTGGCTGTGTGCAAAGGTATTGCCGTTCTTAGTGTACACATTTTGATAGTTAAATTTTATCATCATGCGCTAGCTCATTATACAAGGACCACGGAATCCGCACACTACTCTATAACCACTTTATAAAAAGTGTTTTCATCGAAACTAACAAATTCTACAAACTTTCAGGCAAATGTTGTAATTTTTTTTAAATGTGTATGGGAGCTCCCGTCACTCTTGCGGATCGCCATAAAATTTCAATAGAATGAAACGTACAGCAAGACACATATTTTTTGACAAAGCTTCAATTTCTTTAAAAAAATCTTAAAATGGAAATTAACAATTTCTAAAAGTTGGTTACAAAAGGCTCTAACAATTGGTATGGGTATTATTTGAACCTAGAGCTCGGGCACTGTGCATTTTAACCAAAGTTTAACTCTCTACGATGTAAGGGTTGTTGATTAACAAGGGCCTCAAAGATGTCAATCCAAACCTACATTGGAAAAGATAGAATTCTAGAAATTAGTATGCTCGGCCCTAAATTATTTTGAAGTTTGAGGGACGTTGGTTAGAAAAAGAGTTGTTTATGTAATACTGGTTGGCCGCCCCGACATTTTCCGTCGAAATGATTTAGAATTTTGACTCATTAACTCCTACTTACTATACGAGAATTGTTCATGGTAAATTCGGCATGGAAACTATCTGTGATTTCCCTCTTCCCGCATGATTAGTTTGGTTATATGGCAGGGCTACTGCACACCTAAAAAAAAATCAGTTTGCAAAATATTTGTGAAAATACAAACACACCGTGCTATTTATAGACGAAATAACATGTAAACTGTGACAGAAAGTAGGTATTTGAGACAAGCCCAATAACATAGCAAAAATGTAAATGGTAACAGTTTCAACATTGGCACTCTCGAAAAGCTGTTAAAAATAAAACTTACTGCAACATTCGTTTAATTATGAGGCTGAATTAAAAATTAAAATAAGATTTTACAATCTCTGCAATTTAAACGAAAAGCAATACCTGCAATATCAAAGAAGAATTACATTACCACGTGCCACGGAAATGGTCAAATAGGAAGAAATCGACAATCTCATAGTTTACCTCCAATTAAATAAGACATCTTAATAAGATATTTAATTTTATTGCTTTACAAACGTCTAAAATTGTCAAATTCTAAAAGATTTTATTTGTTATTTTCAAAATAATTGTTATGAGGTAAAAATGGGATAAGGACGAAGATTTAAAAAAAAAAAACATTCGAAGGTTAGTGTATTCACTTTTCTTTCATATAAATATTTTGTTGGGAAGTTCTATAAATAAATATTCAAATACTATTTGAACTGTGAAGAAAGTCAGAAAACGGCGAAAGTCCTGTTCGGAAGACCAGTGGTTTTGAAAAAATCAAAAATGGCGCATTAAGTTATTTCATATTGAGAAAATTATCTCCGGTATTCATCAAAATCGAAAGGAGTTTGAACAAATTTATCGTTTTATTGAGCATTTTCGTATGGAATCGCTATATACATAAATAATATATTGAGCGTGTTAAGTATAATATGCTTTAATAATTTGCTATTAGTTAAATGGAATACATATTGTAAAAAACAATACAGTAAAATAATTATCTATAAAATATAACCATCTAATTATCAATCACAAGCTTTAAAGTTTTCGACGCATGTATAATATTCAGCTTATTAGGCGAAATATCATAAAAATTAAAATCATATAAATGATCATAAATTGGAAAACTAAATTAGGATTTTATTGTTAATTGATATAATATACATTCTTAATTTGTTAATCTGTGAATAAGTACATATTAGTATAGGATGTGTCTTTTAAATTAATTTCATTACAGTAAATAAATATGTATCAGATATGCGATAATATTAAAAATAAATAATTTTTAAAGTTTAAATAATTTTAAATGTTTCCCAATTCAACACCTTTTTTCACAAATTTAGAAATTTCTAAATTCCCATCAACATTTTTACATTCATATTTCCAAGTACCGTAATTCCTGAAAAATTTTACAATTGCCAAACCGAAATTTTCAATTTTAAAAAATTTATTTGTAAATATTCAAATTCCTAATTTTACTACAAATTCCTAAAATATACAACTTCTTAGTCCTAAATTATCAGATTTCTGGTGTGTTCATGACATGACATAACTTACGGACGTTTATATACAGGAAGAACTTCTGTAAGAGAGGGAGGCTTTCTGTGATTGCTTTCTGTGAAGCTAATTTATTAAAGTTGGTAAAATTAGCTGTTAACTGACAATAATTTAAATTTCTAAAGAATCATCTGGGAATATAATTTAGCTAAACAATAAATATAATCCAGCGTTTTTTTGTTAGAAACAAATCTTATCATTCGATTACATTAGTTCATATCAGTCATTCATGGATGGGGCTAGTATCAATCAAGCAAACAGTGCCCGCTATTTATGATTCTAAAGCCACCATTCCATTATGAAAAATTGGCGGGAGTATTTTTACTTGAAAAACAAAAGGAAAACAATAATCTAAAATTCTATTACAGTGACAGTGGCTAGGATACATTTTTGTTTATTTTAACTTTAAAGTGTTGTTGGAGCGTTGCCCTAGCATTAATAATAAAATTCAAATAAAATAACTAAACTCTCTAAAAGAATTTTAGATTACTTTTCTCCTTACGTTTTTGCATTAAAACATATTGCCAGCAAATTGTTCATAATAGAGTAGTAAAGCCTGTATTGAGACTTTTCAAACGTCAAACTGTGTTCCCAGATGACAACTATAGCAATTTACAACTATATCTGCCACTATCAGAAATTGACCACGATAACTTCAATACCCGAACATGTGTGTAACCTCACTGTAAGTTTAGGACTAGTACTTAACCTTACATTAAAAAATAATTATTCTTGCACAAAAAAAATATTATTCTCCCACAAAAAATGATTAATCGAACACAAAATTTTACCATCAAAAATCAATCTTGTTATCGAATGTTTAATCATGTTTTTTACATAATTAGTCGAACTTACATAAGAATTGAGTTCGGGTCGCTTCGCTCGCTAAAAGAAAATAAATCTCTGTGGGATGTAGGTGTGGGGTCGAGCAAACATTTCGGGAGTATAGCAGCCGATTGGAGTTGGTTATCGAATGTTTAATTTTTATTTTACATAATTGTTTGAAATTAGCATTTAGAGTTAAGTTCGGGTCACATCGCGTATAAGCCGCATCGTTCCTTAACAGAAAAAAAATTCGGAGAACGAAGGAGTGGAGTTTAGAAAACATGTCGAGAATCATTAGTTTTATTAATGACAAAAAAAATTAAACGTATTTTACGATATCTACGCCATTTAAAATTATGCTGGGGTCGCTGTGCTCTCGGAGCTCAATATTCAAAAAATTACTTGGGTTTTTTTATTCTAATCAAATTGCTTATCAAGAAAATTATTTTTTTTGATGTAATTTTGTGCAAGATTTATTATTTTTATGTGCAAACCATTTTTTAAAGAAAATTAATGAACAGAAATATTGTTTTTGAAAGTAATATTTTGCGCAAAATTTATTATTTTAGATGTCTTCATATATCTTCACCGAATGAAAAATTATTTTTATAGTAAAATGTAATACTAATTTTAGAAAATTAATCAAATTTAAAAAGTTAGGTATTAGATAATTATAAAACTCACCAATGTAAACCAGTTACAAAGAAAGTTAGGAGTGTAAAATTAATTTAAAATAAATTAAGAATAATGAACAATTTTTAGTTCAAATGTTCTCTCAAGTTTAAATCTATTCTTTAAATTCTTAATATATACGTTATAGTGCTAATGCTTCCAATGCTTATCCAAAGACAATGTCGGCTGGGAATTAATGTTGAAAACGTATTACACTACACTGTTTATCTAGTGTAAGGCGAATTTCGTTAAACTAAATTCAACTAATGTCCAATTTTTGGATTGCACTTTTCTGGTTTTCTAGATCTAATAAGAAAGAACTTTCCAAACAGAATAAAAACAATCTTCAAATTTTAAGCTATGGCCTTAACCAGGACACTTTTACTATCGTTCAACCAAAAAATGGGTTGAGCAAAATTGGGAATATATATAGGAGCTATATTGGTATACAAATAATTATTTTACTCTTTGAAACAAAAACAGTCTAATTTAGATCTCTATATAAGAGGGGATAGTAATAGAACTAAAGTGGGAGAGCCGTACTAAAGCTGAGCCCCCTTAAACTATATAATCTCTCCAAAGGATAAAAACTTCTAAATGTCAAAATTTATTTTCTACTCCAAGATAAATTCACAGATTTTATTTTCGGTAGTTTTATAGAAAATTTGTATTTTGAATTTTTCGATGCTTTCATATCAATTTTTAAGCGCAATCGAAAGTTAGGAGTGTTTACTGACTTAAGAAACAATTAATGTCTATTTTAGTGGTCGTATTGCTAGCATGTGCTAGCTGATTCTTCTAAGTAAGTACTTCTCCATAGTAAGCCCTACATCACCCTGTATTTGGAAGCAATCGCTAGGATAATCGTATCGCCTATAATTTAATGGTATTAAATTTTATTAGAACTCGAAATTTTTTGAATTGAATAGAAAATATTTATCAGTAAAGCCGCAGATATTAATTAACACTGCAATAGTTCATCTGCAATTCAATTAATGTTTCACCTTAAACTGTAAGTTTAATAGCCTCAAATTATCTCCTATTGGAGATTTTTCCCAATATTATCATAACTTTATAAAATTTAAATGAAAATATCGTGTGAGAGGTGAAACATGATAGGTGAAAGAAAATGTGCAGTTCTGGCACTGAGTTATGCTAGGTACTCAGTGAAGTATATTATAGTTATACATATGTATCTAAGCACTGCCGTTCTATACGCTGTTCGGAACATGAATGTTTGATACTTTTTATTTATTTTGCGGTGGCACATTTATCTAATAAATTCAAAATGTAGAATCCTGTAGAAACCATAATGTTCGATTTTTCAAATAATGAAATTTCTAATTGTGTTCTACATAACAGTGGACGCTGTTATGGAACGAACTTTAAAAATCTTCAAATGGAAATTCTTAAAATAGTATCTCTTAATTTCTAAACTTAAACAGTAAAATTTGTAATACAATAATTACCAAATCTCCTTATTTGGGGAATACCCTCTATTCTTAAATTCCTTAATAACTATAAATGTAATATTATTTATAGGTACATAAATTAATTTAACGATTCTCTTTAAACTATATGTACATAAATCTTGAAGGTTGGCATTAAAACTAATTTAAATAATCCATTTTACCTCCACAAAAATTTATATTCCCTAACATATATTCAACTCTAATGAATAATTTGAAACTGTATATATCTTATAATGTATCACATATGAATTCAAAATTCAATAACGGGGTCATGAAAAATATAAAATCGACTGAAAAATGTATGAGGTATTTTTCATTTAGTAAAAACCATAAATTGGTTTAACACTATAGATAATTATAAGGAATTTTAGTGAACAAGAATATTTATATATTCATAAATACAATATACCATAAAGTTGATACTGTTAAAATGTTCAATGGTAGGTCAGGTATGGTAACACCAATAACAATGTTCAGAAAATTTGTAATAATGATTTATTCATAAACTATTAAGCTGTTTGGTATACAATACATATGTATAATGCAAAACGTAAACTCTTTACATAATATCAAATATGAGGGGTACGAAATACATATATTCCAAACGTATAAGGTTTTTATTACTTAAAGACACCACTGCGGACTATCAAATGAAAAGAAAACGAATTTACATATTGATAAAAAATTAGAAACTAAAGTGGTGCGCGCTCTGAAAAACAATCCAAACCTATCTCTGAGGGATTTAGCGAAAAAAATAACACAAATCATGTGCGAATTCTTCGAATTAAAAAGAGGTGTGATCTTCGATCGTTCAGTAAATTCAAAGTACCACGGCGTGAAGATAAACAACAAGCTACGGCAATCCGACGAAGCCGAATGCTGTACAAACTTTTGGTGGATAAAAAAGATGATTGTTTGGTAATCGATGACGAAACCTACGTTAAAGCTGATTTCAAATCTCTGCCAGGTAACCAATATTATTCTGTAAAGGATAAACTGAGTGTCGACATGAAATTTGGAATTATCCAACATGAAAAGTTTCCGAAAAAATACTTGGTTTGGCCGGCTATTTGCCAATGTGGCTCTAGAAGTGCTCCGCACATCACGCAAGGGACAATATTTTCGGAAAATTACATTAAGGAGTGCCTCCAAAAGCGACTCCTGCCTTTTTTTACGTGGGCACCAAGTTGGTACTTTGTTTTTGCCTGATCTAGCGTCATGTCATTAATCTAAAAAAACATTAGAATGGTACGAATCTAACAACGTGTGTGTTGTTCCCAAATTTGTCAATCCGCCCAACTGTCCTGAACTTATGCAATAATGAAAACTCAATTGAGAAAGACCCACAAGGCAGCAAAGAATATGGAAGATTTAAAAAAAAAATGGATAAAAGTACGAATTTGGTTCCAAATTCATCTGTGCGTGCCTTAAAAGTGGCCGTCCGCTCCAAAGTTCGACTTTTCAGCCGGAAATTAATTAATAAATAGTTTAGATGATTTTTCATTAATAACAAATATGTAGGAACATAATGGAATAAATAAATTAAAAAATTCGTTGTTTATGAAATACTTACTGCCGTTTTAGAATTTGCAAATTTTACTATGCCACGTCTTAATATGTAGGACTTGTGCAGATAAACAGCTGCTTTGTTAAATACATCACCCAACTCATTTGTTTTAGGTGTCGGCGAAAACCTTTGAGGCCATTCGCCATTAAGCCTCTCGCGAGGTACTCTCCGATACAAGGATTCTAACATCTCCAACATGCAACTTGAATTTAGATTAATCGGAGAAAATCATTTAACAACGTGTAGAGAATTAAATTCTAAGAAAAAAATTGTTTGTTAGAATTTTTCAAATTTGTTACTGTTAAGCCGTTACAACGGATTAAATCTAAAATAGAACCTTTCGCTTTGTTTTCTTTCCAAAAACTATATGACATAATTGATTTTGATTTTCACTATTTTACTCAGTATTAAAATTATTTTATCATGAAAATAAGTTTTTGTTACTATTTGTATAAAATGGGTTCAAAGTCCAAATATGAAAAAAATCATAAAAATTTGACGTTTCTTATTAATTATCTATAAAAAGAGGTCGTTAACATAAACTTTTTAATTTTGAAGCTTTCTGAACTTAACGGTAAAACATTGAAAAAGTGTAGGATAAATATTTCTTACGTTATGAGTTTTTCTTTACCAACACTTTTAATAAAATACATACTTTCATTTAAATTTAGGCAAATTTAGTTTTATAGGTTTTTATTTATAGTTTAGGTAAATAACCACTCATAATATATAAAATACTTTCCCATACAGTTCCTCAATGTTCTACTGAATGATATGTTCAGAAAGCAGGACGAGAAATTACACAATTAGAAAGATTATGTCAACGAGCTCATTTTATAGATAATTAATAAGAAACGTCAAATTTTTCTGATATTTCGATTTAAGATCAATTTTAAGCCATTTTGTTTTTAAAGCATTCAAAATTCCTGCTTGTCTTCGGTTTCAGAAACTTTAGAAAATTGTACCTATAATTTTCGAAATGATAAAAGTTTTCAAAATTCTAATTGATGTTATTCATATTGATTTTTTTTAAACAAATGTTTGCTATAATTTAGAAATTAAAATTCGTGAATACTGAAATTGTTAAAATGTCGAATTTTATATAATTATACTTCTAAAATTGAAATCCAAATTAAGCAGAAAATCGGTATTCTCTAATTGTTAGACCTGTCGTATTTGATATATTTTTATTGTTGACAATTTGTAATGATTTGAATACTATATGTTAAAAGAAGGTAGAATCTCGTCTATAATTTCACAAAAAATGTAATCAACTAAAAGTGTACCGAAATTTCAAAATTTTGATCCGAGATTTGTACTTTATTTAATGTTTCCATTGTTCAAAACACTCTAGTGTTCAATCTTGAAACATTGTTTCTCGACATCTTGCTTTTGTGACGAATTTTTGATCGATTTTCTCTTTTTCACTTTGATATTTATAATAATTTTTCGTATAGAATGTAAATTTACAAAGCTGGATGCACATAAATATGGACATGTTAGGATGTCAGTATGAAATACACATTCATTCTTACAAAACAGTTTTCCCGGATACATAGAACTTAATTTTATGTGTATGTAGTGTAACAGATTAACAAATTTGAAAATATTTTTTATTCAAAATTCTGTTAAAATATAATAACGAATTTGCATAAAAACAAAAAAACAAAAATCCATTCATTCGGCTTTAATGTAGCGCATATATGCACGTTGATGTTTCTCATATAGACAATAAAAGACCATCAGCATTTAAAAACCTCACACCTGATCTTGGCGGTATATCAGGTGGACAAGGCGGTTATGCAACAAATTTTGGCAGTGGACTTAGCGGCAGTGCAGAAAGTCAAGTTATTGCCGCAATATTTAAAACACTCGTTACAAAATTCGTCGATACATTCAAAGATTTAAAAACACAAGAGAATATGGCGCTGTATTGTGATGTAAGACAATTGATACAGTATGTTAAAGGAGCACATGGTGGACCTTTTAGACGGGTAGCTTTAAGTGGAATATTGGCTGTTACTCCTAGACCACATAAAAAAGCACCTAACATTCAAACCACACGTGTAATAAGGTAAACATGATTTATAAATTCAAAAATTAAGTTTTACATATTTTTTAAAAATTTTCGTACAGACATATACAACATACCGATAATCAAAGCTCATTACCGTCCCAACCTCAACAATCTTATAATCCAAGTGACGACACACGAAGTCAAAGAAAATTATTATTTAAAAAACGAAGCACATCATCCACATGTGCTGTAAGTGTAAGCATACTGTGCTAAATTTAATCAATAATAATTATCAAAAATAGTATTTAATTTTCCAGAGTTTACTGGAAACTGAGGGACTGGAAGAGCAATGTCGTACCAGCCAAAGCCCATTGGGTAACTTACGACGGAAAACACAATCAATACGCCCAACACTAACACCAAGGCATAGTGAGCGCGCCTTGTTGTCAGACTCCACTTCAAGTTCGGAACGTAATTCTGTTGGTAGATTAAGTGGTATTGTAAGATGGTTTCGAGGTTCAAAGGATCGTGGCTCCGTAGATTTAGAAGCCGGAATTTTGGGTCCCGAGTTAACTGCATCATTTATGCGACAAAGTTCATTTAAATTACAAGGACGACGTGCTGGAGAAGGCCTTGGAAAAAGCATACAACGTGCACGGAGACGAGTTGAAAGACGTCTAGGCAGATTTGGCATTGGAAAAGGAAAAAAGAAAGTTGGAGGGATTGAGGAAGTGTCGGGAAGTTGTAAGTTAGAAATAAGAATTATTAAATTAATTTTTGCTTTGTATATATTGTATATATAATTATATTTTAACAGATTTCAGTCGACGTAGTTCATTTGAATTGGGCGAAGGACCAAGAGAATCTGAAGTTGTTGTGCTCAAGGAACGCAGGCTTGTACCATGTGAACCGATAAAAGAAGGAATGACAAGATTTTCATTTCTCCTGGAAGTGTGTACCCCAGGGTCTGTACCAGATCCGCAGCTTGTAGCAGCTTTATTAGATCTTGTAAGTATATTTTACGATTTTATAGATAATAAGATAAAATACACATTGACTTACTTATGTATACATTATAATAATTATGATATAAATGTAATTATATTACTTAGTCCTTCGTATGAAGTACGTACTAGTTGGTTTGATATTTTAGAGTGGCCGGTTCAGTAGAATTCACCCGGTGACGATCCATTGTAATACCACATCTTTTTATCGGCTACAGATCCATCTGTCACATTCATGTAAAAAAATCAGAATATACAAAGCACTCATAAGACCTGTGCTAATTTTCAGGTTTCGAATGAACCACGTATGTGATGCATTTTCATCAAATGAAAGATCCACAACAAAACGAATAATCAAAAGAGTCCCTCAACTACAACCAGTTGCGGTATAGAGCATCGAAGTATTTTTCATGTTGCCACTTACCAGTTTCACGCAGTCTTTGATAGTGTAGCGTCGATGTTAAAATTGTGTGTTTGCCGTACTACTAAGTGCTCTTTCAAAACAGGTTATTTTTCACTTTCTCAGATTAGTGAACACTGAACATACATAATTACTCGAGAATACACAGCACAAACATATATTTTTTAATTATTGGTAATTTAGGCACATCCCCATACATGATATAAATATAATTATACTTCGAAACAAGTTATCCACAGCAAAATTAATTTATTGTATTTTGTGCAAAATTGAATACAAAAACATCGTACATTCTATTCATATACATACATATACACATAATTATTATGAATGTACAAATTGCAAGCTTTCAAATTAATGTTAAATTACTTTTAACATCTATACGTAAATATTTACTAAAATCGAAAAAGCCTCTTTAGCTCAGTGGCAGAGCACTGGTCTTGTAAACCAGGGGTCGTGAGTTCAATCCTCACAGGAGGCAAATTAAATGAAAATTAATTTTTTTTATATTCTATTTTAATTTCAGCCCCAAGCCCCTATTGTATCACGTGCAGCACTTCTTTTGGAGTGTGCTCATTTTGTTCATTTATGCAATAGAGGTCAATGGCCAACATGGATGAAACAAAGTTTACCAACATTTAGACCATCTGGATCACACATAAATGCAAGAACACCGCTTGCGCCAGGTGCAAGACGAATTCATATTCTCCAAAGATCTGCCGGAAAAATGTTTTGTCAGGTAAATTAATAGTTATGATAAAAATATGCGACGAGGATGGGATTCGAACCCACGCGTGCAGAGCACATTGGATTAGCAGTCCAACGCCTTAACCACTCGGCCACCTCGTCTTGTTTAAAAGCTTTTCATTTTTGTTTAGTGTATCATATAATAAATTTACGTTATTTTCAGTGGGCTGAGGCTCTTGGCAGTCGATTAGAAGATTTAATTTCAACGGAAAAAACACACTTTGAGCAAATTGCAACTACATTAAATGATCCTGAAAAACAAAGACAACTATTACAACAAGATGAAGAAGAAGATTTCTTAGATGAAACGTGTGTTAATCCGCATGGAAATGATTGCCCAATTGCATTAAAATTAGTTGCTTGCGTATTATTATTTGAAATTACGTCTTTTTTACGTGAGACCTATCAAACGTTACCTAAAACTTCAAAACTGTCCACAAAAGAAAAACCGGCTCCATGGGAGAAAGTTTATAGAGATGCAAATCGGAGGTGGTCAATGGCACTTAGTTCTATGGGACATTCCCAAACATCAGCTCAAAGTTTACAATCGATAGCGGCAGGTGATGCTCTTCAAACGGAACGGAAAATATCATTCGTACTACACGAACCGGATAATGAATCTGAAGCAAGTAGTAACACAACATTAACTCTACAAGGCGAAGAAATGGTTAGCATACAAAGGCGTGCAACACCTGTACGACCATTTTTGCTACGTAGAGGAACGGCTGGTGCTCCAACCGGAGGTTCTTTTAAACGACGGTCGTTAAAGTTACGGCGTGGCACTAAAGATGGAAAAGATTTAGAAACCGATTGTGAGTATTTTTTAAATATAAATTTCAATCATTTGATCGAAATTTATCAAAAATGTAGTCAAAAGGACCGATTCAATACAATCACGTCGCAAAGTATCATCATTATCCGATCGAAGTGATACTTCAGAACCTGGACCAGCAAGCGGTGGTGAAGAATCTCCAGGAATACTAAGCGATGACCAACCACCAGAATCGCCGAGTGATTCAAATGATACAGATGAAACTGGAAAAAATTTACCGTGGATGAGATCAGCACTTGAATTGATTAATTCATTTAATTTTTATTGCACTCACCAGAACTTTTGTCATCCATATTGCTATAAAAGGCACATGAGAGCAGCAAAACGACTAATAAAAGCAGTACGACAGGTATGTGATAGTGATATGCGGCATGCGCTGTACAATTTTATTTGTCAAATTTGACATTACGTACTAAAATTTGTAGACGAATTTTTAGTACTAAAAATCTATTACAAAATATTATTGTGTAAAAAACAGCAACAAAAAATTGTAATAGGACCAATATTGCATTGAATTTATGTACAACTGTAATACTAGATCAATGAACGGCCTCTTTAGCTCAGTGGTAGAGCACTGGTCTCGTAAACCAGGGGTCGTGAGTTCAATCCTCACAGGAGGCAATTGTTTTTATGATATAGTTTAAAAGATTTATTTATTTTTAGGTCTATGGAGAAGAATTTGGAATTATTTCCAATTCTGATTTAAACCCGGTTGAAGCTTTGAGACAAACTATTCGAAA
Organism: Tipula unca; assembly: GCA_951394425.1. Taxonomy (NCBI): domain Eukaryota; kingdom Metazoa; phylum Arthropoda; class Insecta; order Diptera; family Tipulidae; genus Tipula; species Tipula unca. The sequence goes on from OX596381.1 coordinate 137,531,627, forward strand.
TGATAAACTACGGACTGGAAGAAAAGTATCCGATCAAATATCGTCGCAATCATCTCCATCACGCCGAAAAGATAGCGTTACGAAACGAGATAAAATAGTTCATGAAGATTTTTTAGATTCAACAACTGCACAATCTACTACTCAAGCACCCAACAAACCAGAAGAACAAAAACCTAAAAAAGATTCGCTTCCTATTTTAAAATATATAAAAAGTCAAGTACGCGACTTGTTTCATATACCAATTTCAACAATTGTAAAAGGGGCTTCTATGTTAAGTGAAGAATATTTTGTCGAAGCCATTCCGGCAGTTTGGGAACTTTTACTTGACGAAAATCAAGAAACGGCGGCATCGTCAGCAGCACTATTTATATTGGGTTCAGTAAGAGCACCTAATTGCGTATCAAATATTATGCAAAAGGCTTTGAAACATACAGATCCCAACGTCCGCATTGGCGCAATCCTTCGGTATCAAATTTTATGGAAGTGTCGTTATCAAGTATGGCCAAGAATGGAAGAAGGTGCTCATTTATCATTTAAAGTTCCGCCACCTGGAATTGAATTTACATTACCTTCACCTAAAATTGGAATCGAAAGTCTTCCGGTTGTTGATCCACCATGGAGTCCTCGACAAAAAACCAAAGATATGGAAGTGCAGTTAAATCAAGAAAGACATGTAAGATAGAAAGCTCGTAAACTTCTCTAACTCTTTGAATAATTAATTGATTATCCGTTTGTTATATAAGCGATCGCTGGTGACTGCAACAAAAACTCGAAAAAAACAACAAACTGAGGCGATTCGAAATGCTCTACAGCAACAAGAAGATAAACAGAGAGCAGAACGGCAAAGTTTTCTAATTACAACCATTCCAATTACACAACAAGCAGCCCATGAACCAGGATTAGACCATGCACCAGGAGAAGATCATTTAGAAGTTGAAGAAGAAGGTGAAGCAAGCAGAACAGCACCACATTTACATGCTGCACATTCTCTGTTTCCTTCAGTTCTCTGCTCATCAGTAATGCAGATTGTAAATTGTCTTGACGATGCTGCAGTTAGTGTTGATGGATATGCCGTATATGAAGTAGCTTATCAGGTAATATGGGTTTGCCTTGTAGAGGATTCCGCACTGTTTTTACGGTATGTGTTAGAGCGATTGACTCGTGATCATCAAGATCAAATGTTTAAATTATTACGACACCTTATACGGTTTGTTCCAAGGCTACCACAACAAGCTGCATTTGCTTTATATAACTATATTATTGGATATGTAATGTTCTATGTTCGTTCCAGTCATGAATGTAGCCAACAGGTAAAATAAATTTTATTATTTGAAGCCTCAGCCGAGTTTTATTTTAATAAATTTTTATTGTTTTTAGTTGGTAGGTTCAGCTTTATCAATTCTGTGGATGGTAGTTCACAGTGTACATGGTATTATGTTCAAAGACTTAAAACAAATATTACGAAAAGAGCAGTGCGACGCATCAATACTACTCACAGCGAACGTACCATCGGCCAAAAAAATAATTGTTCACGGCCCAGAAGATAAGGACGAGGGTGGAATACCATCACAATTTCCAGTCCAAGAAGACACACAATTTTGTCAATTATTACGAGAATCATTAGACTTTTTTGGTATTGATGAAAAATTGCATAGTCAACATGTATTAGTTGATTATAAATCCCGTAAGTTGCATGTAATCTCCATCTTTTATTTAGGTATTTGAAATGTCTAATATTTTGAGATATTTTTAGAAAAAATATTGAACCCAAATTGGTATGTGCGTGACTTATACTTTTTTAAACGATCTCAATACCCACAACTAAGATTAGTTGAAATGAAGACAGAGGAGGCATTCAATGCATTACAAAAGCAGGAATTGATACGAAAATTTGTCGAAATCGGAAAAGTTCATCTCACATGGGCTATACTAAAGAATGTTGATATGGTGAGACTTATTCAAACTACACACTCGTATTATTTGAAGATATGTAATGCTTAATAAAACATATTTCCAGGTGGTACAACGGGTAGTATTTCTTCATGAAGAATTAATGAAATTGCCATCATTCCCTCGAAAAGCATTAGAAGCTGATTTAGATTTGTATCAGCGTGGAGAACTGGGCAAAGAATTACTTGGTTTAGATGTATTACATAAATTCATGTGGGTTCGATTAATTGCTCGAATGTTTGAAGCCATGGCTGGTAATTTTGCATATGCCGCAGATATTCAGCTTTTTTTAAACGTGCTTTCTGGGGCAGCGCTACTACATTCAGAAGACTCATGCATCATGCGATATGTAATGGCAACATTTATTAATGCTGCGTTTAACTTTAAATCCATTTTTGCAAATAGTGGCTATTTTATGATCATGCCCACGTTACTACAAATCTATTCATTGCACCAAACAAATAAATTAGTCACAACCACAATTGAATACGCCGTCAAACAATTTTATTTATTAAATCGTAAACCTTTCATTTTACAAATGTTTGGATCTGTCTCCGCCATATTGGATACTGATGAAGAAGGGTCATATGGTGAAGCACATAAAGTACAATCAAGTTGTCTTTTTAATCTATTACTAAGCTTAGAAACACCTTCACCAGATCCATTGAATATCGCTGAATTAGTCAAAGAGTTGAAGCCCTTAAAAGCAATTGATTTTTGCTATCACGATGAAGACGAAATGGTTACTGTATTGGATTGTATAACACTTTGTGTTATGGTTGTTTCATACTCGGCTGAAAGTACTAGAGGCTATCAAATGTTAATTATATTAGAAGCCATACTACCATGCTATATGCAACAGATTCAATTACCAACATATGTATTATGCGAGGGAAAATCAGAACGTGATATAATTCTACAATTAGCCGTGGCAGTTCGAACAATGGTACATAATTGTGAAGGGTTATCGAAGTAAAGTCAGATTTAAAATAAAATATATTCATTTTTGATTTAAATTTATTACGTATTTCTTATAGAGGGTATACAGGACCATTTCGAAATAGCCCGGAACATAAAGGTTCCAGTCAACGAAATTGTCGAGGCCCTCCATGTTCACCTGGTCTAGACTATGAGGAAGAATCTCATTCAAAATACATAAGTGATATTGGAAGAAACAAAACAATAATGGAAAGTGGTGAAGATACTGAAATCGTCCGAGCAGAGTATCGGCGACCTCGCGATGTATTACTATCGTTAGTTGGAGATTTTATATCACGTGCTTCGATTCGATTACAAGAATTGGCGAAAAAACAAATTGGGGAAACTAAACCGGTTGAAATACTTGATGCAAAGTGCCACATGAGGCTATCCGAAATAGCACATGCTCTTTTAAAAGTATCGCCATATGATCCGGACACAATGGCATGTCGCGGTTTACAACGGTATATGCAATCAACTTTACCAAGGGCAGAATGGTTTAATGATTCAATGAGGCCGAGCTTAACCCAAATGATTCGTAGATTGGATAAGGTGTTTCTTAAGATATCAAAAAAACCATCAATTAGGGTAGGTGGTATTTCTAAAGATCAAAGTAAAATGGTGCTTCATGTATAAACAGTATAAGAAATTTGTATAACAAGGTAATTTTAAAAAAAACGATTACTATAAAAAAATCCCCTAAAAGTATGCAGCGAACTATACATTTTGAAACTTGTTTGTACTAATTTTAGTTAAACCGATCAGATAAATGAGCAAATATTTTTTCTATTTGCCCCAATAAACCTTTATATGTAATACAAATAAAATCCTACTATTGACACCACGCCACTATCAACAACGAAAACTGACTATTTTAACTTTTCACATCGATAATGAATTTAACACTGGTAAAACAATAGGAGCACCATATTTACGTTATAACTTTTTTTAATAGATAACAAACAACTTTTACAAAAAAAAAATTATTTTAGCGAAATACTGATTGGGAAGCGGCTGCCGGATTATTAAAAGGTGTCCAAGAGACGGTATTACGCCACCCGTATGTTTTACATTGGCAACAAATGAAAACACTTCTTTCGACTTTGCAAAATTTAATTATAAACGAATCAGGTGCGGCGCCCGAAGGTATTTCGAGTGCAGGTGCCGCCTTAATGTCTCAAAGCCCACCGGCTTTCTTTTGTTCATCAGTTGTACGTTTAATCGCGTTACAAATTGTTAGTACAGTGGAGACATTTTCAGTTGAACAGCTTGTGGGAGGAAATTCTGAATTTGCGAGTCAAGAAAAGGCTGAAGGATACTTGATGCATTTGCTGATGCCATTGTGTTTAAAAGTTTGCAGCGGGAAAGGCGGTTGGAAATATTAAAATAATTTATATAATACATATATATATATATATATATATATATATATATATATATATATATATATATATATATATATATATATATATATATATATATATATATATATATATATATATATATATATATATATATATATATATATATATATATATATATATATATAATTAATTATGTGGTATTAATTTTATATATAAATATATAAATAATTAATACCATATAATTAATATTCCTAATATCAAATTACTATTGGTAGTATTAAATAGTCTATATAGTTTCAGACTTTGGGGAGTTTCGGCAAGAAGATGTATCGTTTTTGGTTACAGCAATTTTAAATGCGATGAGCCCACCAGCTGGACGAAATGCGCAAATAGGTACTCATTTTAATCGTGGGGTGGGTGATTTACGTACTGGATCTTTAACATTTACAGGAAGTCGTGATGCTAAACGACCAGCAAAAATTTCCAGTACACTATATCAAGCCGCATTTCTGGCACTTCGAATACTTTGTATTTGTTTTGAGCATAGATTATCAAATGATTGGCCGAGGATAGTACGTGTAATGAAAGATCTAGGTCGCCGCAATGAAGCAGCCCCAGAATTATGGAGTTTTCTAGAATTTGTTGTAACACATCGTACTCCACTTTACATTGTTCTAATGCCATTCATCCTACATAAGGTATATAATTTAGATCAAACCGCGACACAAAAATCATTTATTTTGTAATTTTATTCCAGATTAATCATCCACCGATTGGTGATCATGAGAGACATATGCAGTTTATGATAAGAGAACGTATGAGAGGCATGCCACCGCCTGGTGGTAGTAAATCACGTGGCGCCCTGTTACTTGAATTACAGAGAGAATTAAGAGATTTACGCGATGAACTAGAAGAACGAAGATACGGTATGATAAAATATATTAAGATTTGACCTAAAACTTATGTATTACATTTTTAGACCATGATGTTCCCGAAATAGTTCCTCCCCAAAGAAGAGACATGCCACAAGTATTACCTTCTACTGACATTCCAAAACATCAACAACGACCATCTCTAATATCTTTATTTACTGGTGCTGGTTTACAGCAAATATCGTCGAATCAATCATCTGGTGTAACTCACGATTCAAGAAGTGGAACTGGAATAGGAACACCGAGTGATTCTCTTTCTCAGAATACGCTTCATCCACCTCGCGAATCTCTATCGAGTAATTCAACACCACCAAACAGGGACTTAGGGGCCAGTGATAGTCATAGTGGTGAAGGAATTACACCAACGCCAAGTTTAAATGCAGCTGGATCAGCAACAATAGTTGGAATAACAAGTGGTACCGTAGCAGCAAGTAGCTCTGTTCCCCATCTCCCAAATTCAATATCGCTTCAACAACACCCAATTAAATCCCACCCACCTAGATTACGTTTTGTTTCCTCAGTAGAATTTCGACATTCGTCTGGTGAGACATCGACCACACCACTTTCACCTGATAGCGCAGCAGAAGATAGTTCAGGAGAATTGCAGAAACCCAGACTACAACGTTCAAAAGCCCAAAGTCGAAAAACGTTTCGCCTACGGCGTGGACGGCAAAACCATGGTGAAATCACACCACATATTTCATTACAGGAACAAGAACTACCGCCGTTACCAAAAAGTGTTGGTGAGCTGTCATGGGATTCCGTATCGCAGACATCATCAACATCAGGCTATCGCGATAATTGTAGTATTCAAACAGGTTTTCTTTCACCTGATAGTTCATTAACAGGCCCACCATTACAAAGATCGTCATCCCAGCATTCTCTTTTGATGTTATTTGAAACCCAAGACGAAGATACCCTAATTTAAGTTTATATATATTATGTATGTATGCACATAATATTTATGTATGTATATACAAAAAAGATACCAACATAATATTTTATTTTATATATATATGTACAGTAAATCTCGTTATAACGAACTAATCCGGGTGAAGGGTGTCCATTCAAGCCGAATGTCCATTATATACTACAGTTAGTTTATCCGTTTTTAGTTATGTATGTAGCAGTAGTTTATAATTAAAATTAAACCCAAAAAGCTTAATTTCACAGAAAATGTGCCAAATATTTATTGCCGGTTTGTCCGAAGCCCGTAATATCGGAGTCCATTATATCGGGGTTTATACACATATTAATTATTATATACATACATACATACAAATTAGTTAATTGTATATGTATATACGAATAATTTCATTTTTGTAAAGCAACATTTTTAGAACATGATTTTTGATATATCTTTTAATTTTTGATGAACGAATAAAATTCGGTAATTTTAAATTTGAAACTTTTATATATGTATTCGACAATATTATGTAAAATTTCGATGTACCTATCTACAAATGTATCATCCTAGAAAAAGCTTGACTAATTAATAGTTATTTGTTATTTTGATTACTCTATTCATTTGGTCTAGAATTATAGTCCAAACAGTATTTTTGAACGGTTTATATCGCGATTTGAATTTTAAACTAATCAAAAATCATAAAGATCAGTCACTGTTGCACAAAAATCAAATTAGGTAGTTATATTTTTGATGTGTTATATGTTGTATTATTGTTATTATTTATGTTCTCTGTAGTTTAAATTGTTAGTTAAGAATATATAGGTCAAATGAAACGTCACTAAAAGCGCTTATGAAACCAATATTATGTACTTTTTTAGTAATGTTGTTTATTCGTATTACGTTTTTGCTATATTTTATTTATTTTCATTACAGTAAGCATTCCTTAGACGAAAGAAAGATTTTTAATCAGGCTCTGTATAGTAGTATATAAGGGTTTGTCGTATTTAATTGTTACAAAATATACACATATAATTTTATGTAACGTTGATTATTAATCAAAAATAATTATTATTATTGTTTTCAATACTAAAAATAGACGAAACTATCTTTGTTAAATGTTAATAAAAAATATTTGTTGTTTGCTCTTATGAAATTTGTACCATAATGTTGGTAGTTTAGATACTATCTTAAATCTATGATTGTTGAACATAACAACGATCATAATGAATTATTATAGAAATATAGATAAACAAATAAATAGATATTGTAATTGTTTTAAAATATATAATAAAATGTAATGTTTAGATTGGATTTGAAGATAGACATTTGTGATAGATAAAATTTGTTAAAATTGAAAGAATAAAACGAAAAGATTTAAAAAAAAAAGATTTTTATTTTACCTATATCAAATCATCACCACGTTTATTATTATAGTTTCCGGTTAAAGTCTCCAAACACTGACTAAAGAATATTTTGAATATTCATGAAATACTGCTAGCAGTACATTGTCACAGTCACCAAGGCCTGGGATGGAATTAACTCTCCAATTGAGGGAAAAGAGATTAATTAAAATTAAAACAGTTTTAAAGGCCCTTACTGAGTCAACAATTCGGCTCCAGCGGTTTCGATCCCGAGCATGGTCTTCATATTGTCTAAGACAATCTGAAGAGGCCAAGTCGTTCTCTACACCGTGGAGCCATCGTCGCCTGCAACGACCTCTGCGCCTACCATATGGTGGCTTTCCTTTCAGAGATCGCTGCACAATTCGTTCCGGATCAGCACGCAGAACGTGCCCGAGCCAGCGTACTCGCTGAGATCTTATTTCATGTACAATATCGGGGATCTTCATCAGATCTCTGATCTCGATATTGTACAGAGCTCGGTAGGTACCATCTATTTCGCGTTTTGGGCCGTAAATCACACGCATGACTCTTCTCTCAAATGTTAGGAGCCATCTCTCGTACTCATCCGTCAGCGCCCAACTTTCACATCCAAACATAACAACGGGCCTGATCAACGCTTTGTAAAGCTTCAGCTTCACGGCACTTGATAAGTGTTTAGATTTTAGCAGTGGCCTTAGAGGATACAAAGAACGACTGCCAGCCGCACTTTAATATCCTCACCCACACTGTTATCGTGAGTGATAAGAGAACCCAAATATTTGAACCTCCTCACTCCCTCAAACGTGTGGTGGCCACTACTAAAATCTGGTGTGCCATTGTCCCTAAAACCAGAGATCAGGTATTTCGTTATAGACTCATTGATCTGAAGTCCAACTGAAGCTGAAAACTCTACAAGCGGATCAAGTATTTCTTTCACTCCGTTGCTATTCAGTCCAATCACGCATATGTCATCTGCATATGCAAGCACCTGATTGGACTGGCGATATAAGATGTTACGCTTCGGTGTTTCAGTTTTACGAAAGATGTACCATGAGATTAAATAGTATCGGGGACAGAGCATCTCCCTGCCGAACACCCGAGTTAACTACAAAATTTATCGATAGCCTGTTCTCAACTTTAACACAGCATTGGGACTGCGTCACTGTCATCCTACATAGTCGTACCAGTTTTGTTGGCATTCCTAGGTATTCCAGGGCAGACCATAAACTCTCTCGATTGATCGAGTCATAGGCCTGCCGGAAATCCAGGAACACCTGATGTACGGGGATGGATGTCTCATAATATTTAGATAGAATCATCCGCAGCGAAAAGACCTGATCGTTGACTGATCGATTCGGACGAAATCCTCCTTGATAGTCACCAACCAAGCCCTCCGCTAGAGGAGTGATTCTATCCAATACAATGTATGACAGTAACTTGTACGCTGTGCAAAGGAGAGCTATACCGCGATAATTCTCACACTTCAAGCGGTCTCCCTTCTTGAAGATGGGGCATAACGCGGCCGTTTTCCATTCGTCAGGCATAACTTCGGTTCGCCATACTAATCGAATAAGGTCGAAAAGACAGTTCAACAAAGTATCCCCTCCGAATATCAAGAGCTCCGAATTAATGCAGTCCACTCCAGGTGCACGGTTTCGTTTCAATCTCTGCATGGCTTTAGTGAATTCCTCATGGGATAGCTCCTCAGTGCAAATCTCCGCAGTCTGTATTAGAGGTGGCTCAACAACAGTCTGTGCCGCATGATGGACATCAAGCAGGTCAGTAAAGTGTCCACTCCATGCGTCAAGTACTGCGTCGATGTTGTTGTACTTTCAGAACCTCGGCCTTCCACCATTCTCGCTTCTTCCGTCTACAAATCCGCTTAGCTGCCCTTCTTGCAAGAGCAGCCTTGTTTTTCCTCGCGATTGTGAGACGTTGTTGCACTTCATTATGGGCTATATTTTGTTGCTCAACTGCAAGACGACACTCGTCATCAAACCAATCATTATTGGGTCTGACTTTCACTATACCTAAAGTCTGTTGAGCAGCACTGACAACCGAAGTTTTCAGTACCTCCCAGAGAGAGTTCACGCAGTCAGACTGGTAATTAGCTTCATTAATGTTGTCGCTGACAAGATCCTGATATCGTTTCTTTTGATCTTCATTTATCAGACCTTCACAATCGAAATTGTGTTCCCAGACTTGTACGAAAACTTCCATCGTAGCTTTGCAGCAACCAAATGATGGTCGCTGCCTACGTATTTGGTTGCTGACCGATAAGTTCTCACATCCTGCACAACCTGAGCCCGTCCTTTAGAAACTAACACATGGTCAATTTGGCTGCGGGAAGTTCCGCGAGGATTTCCCTCGCGGAGGGAAAAGAGATAGTGTTCAAATTTATTCTAACATGCTGAGATCGCGATAGAAAACGTATAATTGGATTAACGAAATAGCGTACAAATTAGTTCTTGATATAAAAAGACCAAACGTCTATCGAATGTCGAAAATGGTGATGTTACAAAATACCGCCTCTGCAGTGCTCTCAACTAATAAAATCAACTAAAGGCTGGTTTACATTCAATCTTTAATCTTTTTTCCAATTCTATTCCTCAAATATGTAAATAAAAGAAGATAAGAGAAAAAGATTGAATGTAAATTAGCCTTAAGATTTGAATTTTGCGTGAATGTTCTTTTTAAACTGTATTTTGTACTGGTTGCAACCGCATTTATTGAACTCCGCAGTTCAGCACTAGTTATACCCTTCAAACATTGCGTGGCGTTTCCACTACGTCGCTAACACTTCTTTGCTTCGAAGAAAATAAGCCATTTTGGTGACTGTTTGCCGCGCAAATTACCGATGTCATTAGTTGAAATATTGGATACATTTTATTTTTTAAAAACTTATTAAGTTTTTAATTTTTTAGGGAGTCTAAAAACACAACAAACTTACGTTAAAGTATATGATTATACATATTTATGAAAATAAATACTGGTTTAACATTTATGTCGTTCGTCTTTTCTGTCTACAGGGTAGGTTTGTTTATCTGTCAAAATTTTATTTGATTGTTGTATATAATAAAATGGCTGCTTATAGAGAAAGACGTAGCAATGCCGGCAATAAAATTGCTAAATTGTTAGATGAAGAAGAGGAAGATGAGTTTTACAAAACATCTTATGGTGGATTTAACGAAGTGGAGGATGATAATGATTATGAGTAAGTACATGTCTGTTTGTATTTTTCATTAGAAACGTAATGGGAAATTTTGGAGAATTCTTTTAGGCAAAAAGATGATGAAGAAGATGTTGTCGATTCAGATTTTAGTATTGATGAAAATGATGAACCCGTCTCAGATAATGATGAAGATGCCCCAAAACGTAAACGTAGAGTTGTTAATACAAAAGCATATAGAGTACGTATTAGTTTTGTTTCAAGATTTGCACTACATTAAATTGTTGGTTGTTATTTGTTGTGTAGGAACCTCCACCTAAAAAAGTAGTAAAACAAGTTAAAAAGATTGAGAAAAAAATAGTGAAAAGAATTCAGAGAAAACCAAAATTTACGATACATGATACTGGGAAAAAAATATTCCGCAAATCTACGGCGTTAAAATCAGCACAAACACAGGTAAGACTCAAAGAACGTCAGTCACAAAAGAAAAAACGAAAAGTAAAAATCGATGATTACATGCCAACGCAAGAGGAGCTTTTAGAGGAAGTGGCTATTACAGAAAAAGAAAATTTAAAATCTTTGGAGAAATTTAAAAAAATGGAACTAGAAAAAAAGAAAACGCGACCAACGAAACGAGTTTTTACGGGACCTGTTATTCGTTATCATTCAATTTCTATGCCATTAATAGATGAAAAATCCGATGACAAAGATGTGAATATCAAAACTGTTAAAGTCGATTTTGAAAAGGAAATTGATGAGAGTATAAAAAACCAAAAATTAAATTCACGATGCGAGCGAACCTTTATCACATTTGAAAATGATTTAGACGAGAAGGTATTTTATGCAATATTTAAGCCAGTAAAAAAGCATGGAATTAGAAGGCGTATCTGCGCTATTACTGGACTTCCAGCACGTTATTTTGATCCAGTCACACAACTACCATACCGAAATTTACAAGCTTTTAAAATACTTCGCGAAGCTTATTACCAACAACTTGAAGAAAGAGGTAACCAAGATAACAAAGATGTTGTTAAATGGCTTCAATGGCGAAAGCAGGTTAAAGAATTACGCTCCAATAATGGAAAAAACAGTATATGACATAGTTTAAATAGAAATTATTATCTAATTTTAAAATTTTGAGTAGGTAATGTTTTGTAAAATGTTTAAAAATAATCGTTTTTGGATATTCGATGTATATTGTTTATTATACATTTATATGAATTGTAATTTTAAGCTTGTTTTTCAAAATTGTAAAAGAAATAAACTTTTGAAATGAGAATATTAATATGTATCATATTATTAATAAATAAAATTTTATTTTAAATTTTGGTCCATTTCTGGGTTTTTATTTTATGAGGGGTAATTTTAAGTTGTATCGATTGTAAGTATTTTTTGCGCGATCGAGCACCATATAAATTATAAATGTATTCGCTGTACTCTCAATGTTCTCAGTTATATATCCCAGGAAATATGAAAAAGTTTAGCCAAGTGTTGGAAAATGCCACAAACACCAATGAAATCCGATAGGATTTGACGAATTAACTTGTAATTAATGAGGCATCCCGATTAAGTCTAGTAATAGTAATGAATTACCATATATTTGAACCTGTATTCTTCTGCATAACGTAGCAGACGTAGCAGTTAAACCCTACGAAGATGCAACTAACCCTTGATCGAAGGTAAATTAACGAGATCAACTTTAGTTTCGTACTTAGTCCATCTACATTCATCCCGGGCAACTATTCCAACACACTAACCCAGACGAACTTGGGAGACACTTGCGGGGATCTTACATTCGCCAGGAACATCCCCGCTGAGACCCTGTCTTTCATATCAAACTTTTTGTACCAGTAAATAAGTTTATGCCAAATATGTAATGCCAATTTTCACTTTGACAAAAACAGGGCATAAAGTATAAATTAATTTTAAGACAAACGCGGGCTGGTATAATCCGGTGTAGTATTGTCTATTAATAAAATTACAGAAAAATATCGATATATCTAAAAATTGCATAAGACAAGTTTTGGAACTCACTCATTCGACTATTTATATGATTTCCCTGTGTAGGCCAGATATGATTTTATAAAGATGCTGTAATAATTTTCAGACGTTTGAAAACGAACGGAATTATATTATTTTTATTAAACTTTCAAGTCTCTAATTTTATAGTGTTATTAATTCGCTATATAAAATATGTATTTAGAGCAGGAAATATCCAGAATTTCCACATGATTTTTGGACAAAACAGGTTGCAAAACATTGGGCATATAGAGCTTTGTTAGTTCCCTTGGCTGTTTTTGTCTTTTCCTCAAGTTAATAATTTGTCAACCTCTATAGTTAATTTTGTAGTGAATTTTTAAATTAAGCTTAAATGTTTTTTCGCTCCATCCCATGCACACGCAGAAATTGAATTTTGTATCATTAATTTGGGATGTTTCACAACAATTTAAGCAAAAAACTTAATAAAAATTAGGGTTGGTTGCCGAGAGTTTTGTCACATGAATTATTAAAAACAAATTTAGAATGCTTTCGTAATTAATTTTTATTGACCATTTGTAAAATCGGTAAAAGAAATTCATAATACATTGTTCTTGGCTTCTCCACATCAAAAGCCACCTTTCCAAGAAAATAAAATATATGTTGAGCTTGAATTGGATATGCTAAGCTCATTCCCAGAAACATTTTAAAATATACTGCAACTGCATGTAATGGATTTATAAATTCATAATCTGCTACACCAACTCGCACTATAATATTATAAATATTATCAAATTTACCATATAATTTGAGATTTATATATAAGAGCCCCGTCATAAATCTAGAATTTTCTTCAAATAATTTTTCGTATATTTCGGTTTCGTCCGCCTCATTCTATAATTATTATTAAACATAAATCCAGTGATAATATTATGGATTATAGAATATCATGTAACTACATTTTACTTACACTAAATAGACGAATAAATTGAACAGCTGATGCCAAAGGGGATGTAAGTTTTGGTGGTCTCGGTAATATATACGGGAGTAATAATATCGCCATTAATTGTTCATTATCCTCAGAAATATTATTATCAGCATAGCTTAATAAATTACACACATATTCATCGGTCAAATGCAGCCCTTTAGCATACTGAATTAACTTATGTGCTATTTTTCCGAAATTACTAACATAGCCTTCTAAACTAGGATAGAGAAATTCTGCATCTTTCATTATCTTAAAAGTAACATACCAATTAGTCATTAAACAAGCACAAAACATTTTAAACCTACCAATTTATAACCTTTTGGTGTTTGAAGGACCTTATACAATTGTACATATTTAATTGTAGAGAATTTTCCTCTCGATTGTTCCTTTTCGATTTTTCTAAGTCGTTCATTTCGCGATGCAATAAATTCTTTTTCTAGTTGCTCGATGGATTTAACTTCAGTAACACATGTTTCCTTTTCTGGTTCTAAATTAGTAGAACCTGTTTCATTTTCCGATTCATTTGTAGAATCTGTTTCATTTTCTGATTCATCATTTTTTGTAGATTTGTTCAGCTTGGCCACAGTTTCGTGTGTATGTACTAAACGCCTTTTTCTTCTGCGGACAATATCTTTTGCAACAGGGAATCCTGATGTTTTTAACATATCTTGATATTTTTTAAATGCTGTGTATAAACTACCTCTATCAGTAGTAACCATCGAACGATTAAAATATTGTATGTTTTTGTAATATGTACCGATGGATTCTAAAGGAAACGTTTTCACAATAAGTCTTGCCACTTTACGAAATTCTAGTTTCGATAATCTATAAAATTTATTTAATTTATGTTATTATTTATTAATTAGCAATTATATACATCTGTTTATAAAATGTGAATAAATCACTTACTGCAATGTTGTATCTTGTATTAAAATTTGTTTCATTATAATTTCAGATAAAAGCGTACGTTCACGATCGTTAAGACCTTTGTTGATTTTGTAGCTGGCGAATAAAATGGTCATATCCAAGTCATTAATTTCCTCCAAATCCTACCAAATTTAATTAATTAATCGAATATAATTGATTTTAAATTTAATCCAAATAGCAAACCAGTTTTTTTAATATCTTTTTCAAAATATACTTTCGTTTCCTAAGGACACTATTATTGGCCACAGCTTTAAAATTTATTTCCTCGTCAGACAACACCTGTACGTCATTGGAACTATCATCTTCGTTATTATTGTCACTATCACTTATCATTTCAATAATTTCGATATCATCTGCTTCTTGTTTTATTACTGCATTTATCGATTCGGCCTTTTCAATTCTTGGCATTTTTGTTCGATTTAACGACGAATGCTCTAATTGTTCTATATTTACAGATTTTCGTTTCTCTATTGGAACCAATTCTAAGAATTCTGGTAGCACATTTCCATTCGAGCACACGTCAATTTCAAATACATCATTTTCTGGGAGATCGTTGTTAGTGCCGTCACAAATTGGATCAATGTCATCTGATCCATTTATAAAAGAAATTAATGCGTTATGCAATTTAGTACTATCAGATGCAGAAGGTATTAATTCGGATATTGTGTTCCGATTTAAATTTAAAAATGTGGCGAAATCAAAATCTGTAATACAAAAAATATTAATATTAAGTTGGAACCTAACTTAAGTAATAATGAAATAAATATGTACAATCAAATTCGGTGTAAAAGCCTGTGGAGATGAGACCAGTTGAACATAAGTTTAAATATAAGCAACAAACAATGATGCACAATTGGACTAATCACCTATTTTCGTACGGTCGTCCACTTTTTATTTCACCTATATATAATTGTAAGAAATCGTGTCACTAAAAAGACCTTTTAAATCTAAAGCGAATACCATTTTAATTTGTGATTATTGTGTGCCATAATAGAACGACCAACAAATCTTTCTAAGTTTGTATTGGAGTATATTATTGGCGTCATAAAAAGTTCTAGAAAAAAAAAAGAAAAAAATTGAAATTTCTTCAGCAACTACCATCGGTGCGACCTTTTTTGCAACCTTAATACTTGTCATCTGCGCTAGCCTCCGCCTAGCTTGTAGTAATATTTAATATATTGAGATTCAACCGTTTAATTTTAATTTTTATTACAACAATATACAATTCATCAAATAATTTAACTTTCATAATTTTACACTTTTAGTGAGATTAGGCCCATTGACCATTCCCATTTACAGGTTATTACATATAGTATATTATGGTATTAAATCGAGATAATCTTCTTAATCCATTAGATCAGTTGGTTTCTTTCGCTGCACAACAGTGGAGTATACGTTGCTCTACAGTGAACATGATCTCGGATATCTTGGAGCTGAATTTCTTCTTGGGCCGCAGGTAAAGAACGCTGTTTTGAATTTCCAAGCAGTCAATAACCGATTGTGTAAGCTTCGCTTGCGCATGAAGTTAGCCAACCTGTCGACAATTTGTGTATATGCGCCCACAGAAGTCAGCCAGCCCCAAGATAAAGACTCATTTTACAATGACTTGAACGATCTGATGGGATCTATACCCGAACACGATGTTAGAATGGTAATTGGGGACTTTAATGCCAGAGCTGGCAGAAATCAGACCGACTTGTGTGAAAACATAGGTTCGTACTCCCGACACGAAACTGCGACCGATAATGGTGAGAGAACGATGTACTTTGCAGTTGCTCATGATCTTAGAGTTTCCTCACAAACACATACATCTAGAGACATGGACACCTTCCTCGCGGAACTTCCCACAGCCAAATTGACCATGTGTTAGTTTCTAAAGGACAGGCTCAAGTTGTGCAGGATGTGAGAACTTATCGGTCAGCAACCAAATACGTAGGCAGCGATCATCATTTGGTCGCTGCAAAGCTACGATGGAAGTTTTCGTACAAGTCTGGGAACACAGCGAAACGCATGGTAGGTTTCGATTGTGAAGGTCTGATAAATGAAGATCAAAAGAAACGATATCAGGATCTTGTTAGCGACAACATTGATGAAGCTAATTACCAGTCTGACTGCGTGAACTCCGTCTGGGAGGTACTGAAAACTTCGGTTGTCAGTGCTGCTCAACAGACTTTAGGTATAGTGAAAGTCAGACCCAAGAATGATTGGTTTGATGACGAGTGCCGTCTTACAGTTGAGCAACAAAGCATAGCCCATAATGAAGTGCAACAGCGTCTCACAATCGCGAGGAAAAACAAGGCTGCTCTTGCAAGAAGAGCAGCTAAGCGGATTTGTAGACGGAAGAAGCGAGAATGGTGGAAGGCCGCGGTTCTGAACGTACAACAACTCAGCAATGACCGCAGTTCGCGTAATTTATTTATTATTTATTTAATTTATTGTGGTGCGGAATGCATTCAAATTTACCCAACATGTGAAAGCGTATTCTCGTTCCAACCTTTTACGGCCTTTCTTCGAGTGAAGAACGTTGTATTGAAAATAGTGGTGTAACTGGGTATCCGAGGCACCTGCAGTCAAAGGGGTCCATATCTATGGAGTGGTAACTTTACTGGTCTGCTTGATGTCCATCATGCGTCACAGACTGTTGTCGAGCCACCTCTAATACAGATTGCGGAAATTTGTACTGAGGAGCTATCCCATGAGGAATTCACTAAAGCCATGCAGAGATTGAAACGAAACCGCTCACCTGTAGTGGACTGCATTAATTCGGAGCTCTTGATATTCGGAGAGGATACTTTGTGGAACTGTCTTTTCGACCTTATTCGATTAGTATGGCGAGCCGAAGTTATGCCTGACGAATGGAAAGTGGCCGCGATATGCCCCATCTTCAAGAAGGGAGACTGCGATCTCTGAAGGGAGACTGCGATCTCTGAAAGGAGAGCCACCATATGGTAGGCGCAGAGGTCGTTGCAGGCGACGATGGCTCCACGGTGCAGAGAACGACTTGGCCTCTTCAGATTGTCTTAGACAGTATGAAGACCATGCTCGGGATCGAAACCGTTGGAGCCAAATTGTTGATTCAGTAAGGGGCCAGCAATGGCCTTTAAAACTGTTAAAAAAAAAAATGCAATTTATCCAATAATTTAACTTTCATAATTTTACATTTTTAGTGAGCTTAGGCCCATTGACCACTCCCATTTACAGGTTATTACAAATAGTATATTATGGTATTAAATCGAGATAATCTTAATCCATTAGATCATTTGATTTCTTTCGCTGCACAAACCTACAACCCCATAATAGTATTCCGTAAGTTCATATTGGCTTCAGCACCAACTAGTACAATAACAATTTGTTTTGTATTGACAATTCAGAATTTTTCCCGAAACATTTTCTTCAATTTAATATGGAGTTCTTGTTTTACGTACTCTTTCCACTCAATATTGTCCCCAACTGCCAGAATCAGTATCATCAGCAAATATTGCGATAGGAGCATCTCATTCATGCTAGTTAAGCATCTGAGGTAAACCAGGTAGATTATCGGTCCCAAGACACTACCTTCAGGTTAATCCTGCTGACCTTTTCATGAAGTGTCGGTCTTCCATATGGACTCTAAGATCACATAAAATTGTTATGGTAGATCTCTCTGACGTTTTAAGAGCAAATCCATGTGCTTTAAACCCATATACGTTATTAAATGCCTGCGCTATATTTATGAAGATGCCAGAACATATCTCTTTTTTTATTTCTTTTTCTATCTCTTTCTTTATTACTTGATCTATGAGGTAATGCTTCTCTATAAACCCATGTTGATGTTGTGGAATAAGTAATAATTAATGTAATGAGAATAATTTCTTTGCTATAATATAATTTGTTTCAGTCTTTTATTTCCTCATCCGTTTACCATTTAATTTTAGGTGTTTGCCAGAAAATCCAGAGAAGTAGCGCACATCATATTATTTCCTATTTCCATGTTTGATGAAATGTTGATAATTGCTCTCGTCTTTTGCTCTACTGTTTTCGTGGTGATGTAGTTCCGGTAACCAAATAGCAACGTCAGCTTTCTACCTTATATGCACACGAGAATGGTTTATCAAAAGTCACAATGCATTTCTGCTTGTGCTTCTTGCTGTCGCTTGGTGTATAATGCTAAATTTAATATATGTAGTTAAATTACTTGCACTCAAGTTGGAATTTCACATGAACACTGGAATTTCAAATGAACCTGAAAAAATTAAAAATAGTTAATAAAAGTATAAAATTATTATTTTAAATACAAGCTTACTCATGGGTCTTAGAATTTTCGGCTCGCTGCAAGACGATGATACTTCTGTGGGGTGATAAAAACTAGTTTTGTACATTGTATGTTTGGTGTGCGTATTCAAATAATTACCTACCTTGTTATAGTGAACAATGTACATATATAGTATAGTTTTTTGCGCAATCCGTGTGTAAAGACATTTCTGGAACATTTAATTTTGTCCGCAGATTATGTTTCTTTGATTTGGACGTTTCAATCAAACTTTCTATGTATTCTCTATGTATTCCTCTTTTCATAATTGAACAGTCTTTTTTTCTACTAATTTGTAGTTTAACACAAATCACACAAATAGTTCTACTTTACAACTTTATATTCAAAATGAAACTGAATGTGAATAATAAATATATTTTACCAGTTTATACCCCTATAAAATAATGTACATATAGCACATTTAAAATTCTGCCCATAAACAGGTAAATTCCAGTTTCTTTGCATTACAAAAAATGTTGGGAACACATAAAGGTAAGGTAACTTCGTTTTACTATAATCACGTTATTATTTTTTTGTTCAATACCTAACAGGTGGGAATATTTCTGAAAGTTATATCTAGGTTTCATGAACATATCACGTTATCTGTTTTTGTTTACTATAGTTTACCTATTCTATACAGAACACATTAGTAATTTGGTACTCGCATATGTTTTATTATTTTATTTTGTTGATCGAGTATAACCTTAAACCGGCTTTTATTATTATTTTGTAATTTACATGTATGTATATGTATAGGTGGCAAATCGGACAGATCAACAGCATCAGAAAGAGTAAATTGATCAAGATTTTGGGAAAATAAAATAAGAAACAAAGAGATTAACAAATTTGCTCTATTTCATCTCTTGTCAAATATATTTGCAAATTATTTAAATTTGTTTTTTGTTTTCTCTAATAAAACAAATATAAATATAATAGCTTGAACTTAACGCGCGACATGAAATATTTTACACAACGCTTTTGCTGTAATTGGTATACGTATAATATATAATTCAATTCCACAAAAGCTATGAATTAATAAAATATGAATACATCTTCACAATTTGATTATTAAAAGAGAAAAATAAAAAATATACTCTCATCAAAAACAAGTTTCATTTTTTATAATAGAAAATAAAAACAATCTTTACGTGCAGTGCAATTTACTTACGTAGAAAATTCTCTCGATATTGAATTAGTTTATGTTCATTTAAAAATTGATCAATCCGTTTATCCATTTTTTTTATTATTAAAACACTGTTTTCTTATTATCAATCACTAAATTGTGTGCATTTATATATTGCGAAATATGGTAAAACTACACTGTACATGCACATTGTACACACACAGCTCTTTTATGCGTGTGAGAATGAGAAACCACATAACAATACTAAAATCTGTCAAAATGTGTTTTATATTTTATTCTCATTATTCTCTTTCTTGAGAAAATAATAAAATCATATATTCATACTAAACAATGTACAGAAAGATTCTCTCCGTATTATAGTCTTATTGAGTACTTATACACAAGCCATGTAGAGAAATCTCTCGCATATAAAACTTAGACCTAGACGTAGAAAATGGGAAGCGTATAATCCTCATCATCGTCCCAATTATTAAAATTTTCCAAAAGTTTGCCGATCTTCATTATATGATACTATGATAGTTTGTATTAAACATAATAGTTGCTTTCCAATCGACCACCGCAAGTACTTACAATAAATGAAACACAAAAGCTGTATGAAAGAACCGGAAAACTGAAAACAATATTAATTTTTCAATATCATTTTATTTTTCTCATCAAAATATTGTAATAATTCCTCTCACACACATTATGAAATATGAAATGATCTAAAATAGAGAGTCCCTAACAATTTTCATCTCGATCCCTGTTTCGAGCTTAAATTTCTATTAAATTTGAATCCAGCGAGAGATAAAAAATAGATTTGACTGAAAATTGTATACTTATGTATATATCCAATAACTACAATTTAAGAGGCATTAGTAATAGTTTCCAGGGTGGTTTCTGGGTCCTACTAGTCTTCTCTCCATGTGGGAGAGTCATGAATTACGCTACGGACAATAAAACGCCTGTGGTGAACCAAAACCAGACAAAAACAATGATATGCAAATCACGGCGGATGTTAAAAACAAAAATTAACCTTCGGAAATTAACCTTCAAGAGATAGTATGTTGTTGGTTGTTGGTGAGTGACCAGGCCAGAACAGCCGAAATAGCTACTGGTATAGAATTCGGTATTAATTACCACATCATACGTCGCTTCCCGAAATACCTATATGTGGGGTGGATCGAAATGCCGCCTAGAAGAGTAAAAAGTAATATCAAGATATAGCAGCGATCATAGCAGTAATTGAGCAGGTAGAGAAGGAATCAATCAATCTGAGTGTACTGCTCAAGGCAAACGGAAATGAAGGGAAGACACAAAGGATGAACCCAGAACCAGGCAGACTATAATAAGCTTCAGAATGATATCGCAACTCAAACGGATTACATCGTAATGGGAAATTGGAGGTAAAAGAAATATCCACACAAACAGCGGACGTAAGATAAACCACCAGGAACCTACAAGCCTCGTAGTTCTATAATCGGATTCACTCGGCGATGACATCACAGGAAATTAGCATGATTATTGCAGAGGAATCGTCAAAGAGAAGAATCTTTATTGACGTACGCGGACATACTTAAAACTGTGGAAGGCGTCGATATTATGCATGTAGAGGACACGAAGAATGCGACGGTAGAACTAACCAAACAATGGGCAATATAGATATAGCTGGTGGATAAAAGGCTCATTAGGATCGGATGGATAACTTGTCGGGTACAAATGCGCATTAAGGATCACCGCTGTTATAAATGCTGGGGAGGAAGACATACATCAAGGAGTTACAGGAGATCGGACCGCCGTACTCTTTGGTTTAGCTATGTCATGTTAAGGTCAAACACAGACAACGCCACCTCGCTTTTAAATACAAAATCAATATACTGATGGTATAAATATCTACATTTTAGAATGTAATTGTCTTCAGTAGATCTAATCATAATCGATAAGCGTAATAATTTATAGTACTAACTTTTTTAGTCAGTTCTGCGCCAGTGGATGGATTTGTTTGTTTCATGTTGATGGATTTGTTTGTTTCATGTTAATGTGATATCCATCATCACCTTCACAAAAAATGAAAGAGTACTGCAATGCGTCGTAAGAGCGATGAGTGTCTTCAATTTTCTGAATGACGTTATCTCTACGCTTAATAACTATGTCACGTGATTCAAAAGCTTCCCCAACAGTTGATGAAGTTGCTATTGTAATGAGCAACTTCATCAACTGTCGGTGCATTATATTTACGGACGTGGGCACCTGTTATGGTATTTTATCTGCTTTAATGACGATCATGTAATTATCATTTTCCAATTGTGGTGTAACTTTTTTGGAACAATTGTATTAATAGATTTTTTTCCATTAAAAATTGTTGAATTTTATTAATGATTTCACGCTCTCGAATTACGGTTATGCGATGTATTTCGCATTGTTCTTGAACTTGCTGTTCATTTGATACAATAAAATATATTTGCAAAAATTTCGCATTTTCATTTGGCATTGGATACATTGATCCAATGTGGTGATAAACTTGGCCTTGAATTTTAAAAGTTGATGCAGAATTACGACCTAGAGAATCAATATTGGTAATTTGTTTTGCGCCAAAAGATGTTATTTGGAAACATTGAATAAATTTCCTTATTTTTGACCAAAATGGCTTTGAATCACTTGATTCTCCTGTCATCAAGGATTTTAAAGGTTCAGGTGGTGGATTTAAAATTGGTAAAACAACTTTACCTGAAATATTTTACGATAATATTTTAGGAATTTTTGACGTAATAAAAAGGAGGAAGGGGTGGTTAATGTTCAAAAAAACTTACCTGAAGAGCAACACATCCCAAGAGTTTCATTTTTAAATTTTAATGCATGACAATAATTGCATTCTTTATCCATTTCACCGATAAAAATTTTAGGATGGACGTAATAATCGATGTCTGCTTCATAATTAAAGGCAATACGATGAAATGAAGCAATTACTAATGCTCTTCTGTTCCGCTCGTATTGAGCGTTCGATGCTCTTGCCGCAGCTTGAACATTTCTATTTGCTCTTCGAGTAGTAACTCTTCGATTTTTGGTTAAATTTTCTTGTTGAATTTCACGTTGTAAGTTGCGCTGCCTTTGTGTCTTTAATTCTGATAATTGTTGGTCAGCATTAATATTTTCTCTATATCGTCTAATCGCTTGGTTTCTTTGCGTATTGTGACCAATATTTGAGCGCCGAATTTTTATGTAACTATATTTTTATCTAATCATTGTGGTAACTATAAAATAAACCATATATAATTCACTTAGATAGGTCATATTATGACATCTAGTGACATCTCTATTTGAGTAGCGACACTATCGTTAATGTAAAATTGTTATAAAATAGAAAAGTAGATGTATCTAAACTAATCTAGACAATCTCGAATATTGTGGAGTTTTCTAGAAGTTTAAAATATTTGGTATAAATGCGCGATAAACATTTAGGAGAAAAATCAGTTGTGTTTTAACCGTGAGAGAGCTAATAGTAATAAAAAGGAAAAAGTGAAGTTAAGTGTTTATAAAGTAAAATACAGTGTTCAAAAGTCTAATAAAGTAATTATTGTGAAGTTAAATAATTAAGTGAATAAGTGAATTAATTAAATTAGTGTTTAGTGTAATTAATCGGAAATAAATAAATTAAGTGTGTTCTAGAATTTACATCGTTGGTTTTATTCACAATCCAGTGATCGAACCTTATTTGACAGGGCAAAAACGTAACAATTGGTGACAGCGGTGGGATTGTGAATTAAAAGAGATAATTCTAGACGAATTGAAGATTTCCGATTTAAAGGAGGAATTGGAGCGGCGTGGCTTGTCAACGGACGGTCAGAAAGTACTGAAGCAACGATTACTTCAAGCATTGGAGATGGAGGGTAATGATCCGGCTAGTTACAATTAAGATGGATCAACATTTTCCTACCATGCAGAAGGGGATGAAGAGGATGGAGAGAATGAGTGTGCGGTGGTTGAGGCAGTATCGGTACCAACTGAAAATTTCGATATGGCGCAGTTAATGGCTGCTATTCAACAGTTCAGTTTATGGAAATGAAAAGTCCAGTAATCAGATAAATCAGGAAATGAAAGAAATTAAACTGTCAAATCAGCGCATAGAGCAGCCAGTGGGCGAGATCAATAACAAAATGGACGGGAAATTTCTAGAGATGTATACCAATTTACACGAAGAAGTAGAGTAAATTCAATCAACTGTTCAACGGGTTGAACAGAAATTGCAAAAGGACATCCAACGGTTGGAGCAGAAAGTTATGAATGGAAGTGAACAAATTGAAGAGCTACAAAAGAAAGTTCTAGGCTTTGAGAAGAAACTTCTATGTATCGAAGTTAACGGAACAACGTCCCCAGTATCTCAGCCAATTCAAGCAATGAAATTTAAGCCACCAATTTTTGATAGCACAACATCGTTTGCAGTTTTCAAATTTCAATTTGAGACAACGGTTAATCAAAATGGGTGGAATGACGCAAATTGTGGAACACCTTTGTGGCTCTAAAGAGAGAAGCGACCGAAACACTGCAGACTATTCCGCAGTATGACCGTAGTAATTACAACGAAATAATGAAGGTCACTTCTGGATAGAAAGTATGGAAGTGACTATAAACGGGAGATGTATCGTATGGAGCTGAAAAGCCGATGTCAAAAGCTCGGAGAGACTTCAAGAATATTCAGCAGCAGTCGAGCGGCTAGTGCATTTGGCACATGTGAATACATCTCCCATGGATTACATGGAGAGAATTAAGATGTACACATTCATCGATGGAATACCTGGATCCGGAAACACGTAAAGCAGTAATGTTATCACCTAAAGCAACTTTCGCCGAGACCATCGCCGAGACGTGCGCTTCAATAAATGAGACTGCGCAGGCTATCATTAAACCGTCACTTAAGGTACGAGTAGAAATAGATAGCAGCACCAATATCGAGTGGTCGGCGTCAAGATACAGGGAAGGTGGTAGCAAAATAAAATGTTGGACATGTGACAAAATGGGTCGTATGGCGAGAGACTGTAAAGAAGGAAAATGGAGACGTACAAGATCACGGTCTCACGAGTGATTGAATCATCAAACAGTCCATGGAGTTCCCCAGTAGTATTAGTCGAAAGGAAGGACGTGAAAATCCGCTTTTGCGTCGATTAAAGAAAGCTCAATTCAGTGACGAAAAAAGATAGCTACCCATTACCATAGATCGATGACACGTTAGACACATTGGCAGGTGCTAGAATATTTTAAACATTGGATCTGCAAAGCAGATACTGCAAAGTGTATTGGCAGGTGGAAGTCCAAGAGCAAGATCGTGAAAAAACGGCGTTTAATGTAGGTAATGGGCTATGGCAATTTAACGTGATGCCATTTGGATTATGTAATGCCGCGGCAACTTTTGAACGACTAATGGAGCGCGTGTTAAAGGAACTGCACTGGAAAACTTGCCTCGTGTATTTGGACGACATCATAGTTATGGGAAAGGATTTCGAAGAACAGTTAAGAAATTTGTGAAAGGTATGGGAGCGATTGCAATTAGCGGGTTTAAAGTTAAATCCGAAGAAGTGCTCATTATTCAGCACGGAGGTAAAATTTTTGGGGCACAAGGTAACGACCAATGGAATCCACGCCGATGAGGACAAGATATTAGCGGTAAAGGACTGGCCAAGATCTAAAAATTTACGGGAATTGCGAAACTTCCTCGGGTTGTGAACTTATTATAGGCGATTTGTGCCAGGATTTGCCAATGTCGCAAAGAACTTACATGATTTATTCCGGAAGAACAAAGAATTTGAATGGAATGACGATATTGTATTAATTTGTTATGTTTATACAGAGTGTTTGTAAATGTTAATTTGTATATATTTATACGTGGGGATTGAGATAGCGTCGATATTATTAAATGGTTGTTATTTTAGATGTAAGAGTTTGGATATTGTCGATAAATTGTTGATATTAGGGACTATGTGTGTATGAGATCTGTAGAGTCAATCTTTTCTAGATGTTATTGTTAGTGTGTGTTAATCGGGTGAGTTGTCTTGTAGATCCGTTTACCGATATATGACGTAGTATTAAGAGATATGTAATGATTGAGGCAGCAATGAAATACTATTAAGTAAGTGTATTCGTCAAAAGGGGAGAGGAAGTTTAACGGTATTACATATGTTAGTAAGTAATTTGGGAATGAGTAACCTTAACTACCAGAAAGGAGTCTGCGCGCCCACAGACGCTGCGTATCTGACTCCGCCTTGGCCGTGGCAGGTAATTAAAAGGAGACTCACTCGGTGCCTTGAGGTTAGTAGTTGATGCGTTGAACAATACCCGCTTACCACTGGTGGGGGCTATGACAGTATTGTTTTGTTTTATTTAATGAGAGATACTTACTTGTCTGGTGGATATTCCCGAATTTTGATTTACAACACCGGATTTTTATTTTTGACTCTAACTTAACTATTTTATTTATTAACTTTGACTGCAACTGCTACAACTGATTTTGATTACAAATTTTTGAACTATATATACTAAAATTTTGGTTAATTTCTGGGTTAACTGAACTTATAATTAATTTTGTCAAATGTGCATTTTATGTAGTTTTATGTATTGGGTAATTGACATACTAAAATTTTCACTGTTGATTGCAAAATTTGTGTTTTGTATTAATCTGTTGACTATTCGATTTATTATTTAGGTTAGCACTGTATTTTAAAAAGAGAGTGCGCGTGTAGTATTTAGTCTACATTTAGGTGTTTTAATTTAATTTAAGCTATATCTAGGTGTTTTCTTTAATTCGATTTATAAATGGGCGTTTACTTTTGAAATTACTTTTATATTTATAAAAGGTGGTAATGAATTGAATGAATGAATTTCTTTATCAGGGGTGCACAACACCTTCCCCCTTTATTAGTGAAATCTTCTTATGGAAGATTTCGCAGTTATGGGATACATAGGGTCTATATTTTAAGGCTTATTACTATTATTATAATTATTGTTATTTTTGTTTATTATGTTGTGGGTAATTCATGTTGGTCTGGTAGTTGGTTGTCTTCTGTCAGTCTTCTTTGTATCATAAAATTTAGTTCGGTCATGGATTCAGTATTCCATTGTTTAAATGTTGTATTGTTGTATATGGCTGTGGTTGATGTTCTGGCATCGTTTCTTGGCTGTCTACGGTCCAATCGTTATCCGTGTATGTTCAATTTTGTGGTTTGTTAGATGCGGTAAGTAGTTTACTATAGTGATTCTGTGCCAAATCTGTGCTGTTATGGCTGCTTCGTCAGTATCGTTTGTCTTCATCTTACATATGTCTTTGCGTTTTGCCTTGTCGTGTGCCTCATCGTTTTGTATTTCTTTTGTTGTGGTTTTGTTTACAATGTCATGTTGAATCGTGACCATGAACTATATTTTATTTTTGCTTTGGAATTCTGTCGTTTTGCATTTTATTGCCATTTGTATTATATTATATTATTATTTCATTAGGTTATTAACTTATATATATTTTATAATTATTTTTTGTAATCTAAGCTAATTTTGTTTATTTTTATTTTTACTGTATGAATAATATAATGAAATGTATGCATTTTGTAATATGAGTTAATATTTATATAATTGAGGAAAATTTATGAGAATTTTATTTACTACTTTGTATAATTTGTATATATATTTTTATTTTGTTTTATTAAAATTGCTTATCTTAGGGTTTTGTATGTAATTTTAGTCACAAGATTTTTGTTTTGTGTGACTGTGCTACTTTGTCATTTTGATCTTTTACTCATTTTAAGTTAACGTTTGGTGTTTGTGAGAAGAAAATTGAAAAAATGTGTTTCTATTATTTAATTTTTTGGCTAAAAGTGTTTTTATTTTTTTTTTTTTTGTGTTGGATTTATAATTTTGAGTTTAATTTAACGTCAATTTTTAAGTGAGGTTTAAAAGTGTGGAATAAAAGGTGTAATTTGTGTTTCTTATGGAAAAATGTTTTTGAATTGTGCTTTTAATAAGCAATTTATGAATTTTGAGCTTATAAATACTAGGTATGTGCTAGTTTTAATTATTTTGTTTATATATTTTTCATCTTTATCGAATTATAGAAAAATTTATTTTAAATTGAACTCTGATAATATATGTTTTTAATTTTTTTTTGATTATCGTTATGGTTTTTGACTTACAATTTTTCTAATCTACACAAATGATTGATTTTTGTTTTTATAATATAATTTATTTTTTGCTTATGTTAGGTTTGTCTTAATTATGTGTTAGTTTTATGTTTTTAATTTCTTAATTTTTAGCTTGTTCTTCCTCGAGTGTTAGTGTTTGTTCGATGAAGAAAAGGCTAATTTGTTTTTTTTTTGAAAATATTTCCCGCGTGTTTTATGTCGGTTAAAGTTAATGTTGTTGGTATTTTGTTTCCGTTGTTCGTGTTCTCTCATTTCTTGGATCATATTTTGTATTTCCAGGCCTATTGTTCTCATTTCATCTATTTCTGTGTTTGGTTGTTTCTGGTGTGGTGTTTTTCCTATTTCTTCGATTATGTTCCATATTGGATCATCCATTCTAATTAGTGACTCAGGATCGCCTCTTATTAGTTCGATCATTGGTTTTATTGACACTGTAAATTTATTTATGATGCATGAGTTTCGGTTATGGAATGTGCGGGTTGTTAATTTATGGCGTGGAAGTATTCTTTTTTGTCTGGAATGGTTTTTATACAGTGGTGGTGTCGTCGTCATTTTCATGTGTTTTTCTTTTTCTTGTTTTGTCGTTGTTCTGTTTGTTTCTGTTGCCGTGTGATTCGTTGGCTTTGTGTGTTGAGTTTAATATTGTTATTGTTTTTGTTTTACTCCGTCTGTATTTTATTACTATTGCGGTTATCGCTATAAACATCAGTAAGCTTGTCCCTGATAGTATTCCAGTTGTGATTTTGGTTGTTTGGTTATGGTCTTCCTGTAATTTTAGTTCGTCTGTGCTTTTTTTTAGTTGAATTATTTTGTTTGTTTGTTCTAAAAATTGCTTGTTGTGTGTCTTGTGGTCGATGAGTTGTATTCTGCTGTTTTTGGGTTCTTGGTCGTCTTTTTGTGTGTTCCTGATTACTTCTTCACTTGACTCAGTCAGTATCTCTTGTTGTTCTAGCT